>CM071863.1:32056859-32085003 GCA_036759665.1 Gynandropsis gynandra | reverse complement strand
TCCGAAAGGAGAAGCTCTATGCGAATCTCAAGAAGTGCTCGTTTTGCACTGATGAGCTTGTTTTTCTAGGCTTCGTTGTAAGTGTGCAGGGTTTGCGAGTAGATGAGGAGAAAATCAAGGCCATACAAGAGTGGCCGACGCCGACGAGCATTACGCACGTAAGGAGCTTCCACGTCTAGCAAGTTTTTATCGGAGGTTCGTAAGGGACTTCAGCATGCTAGCCGCCCCTATCACCGCAATAATCAAGAAGGACACACCGTTCGAGTGGGGGCCAGCTCAAGACGAGGCGTTCGCAACGCTCAAGGAGAGACTCACACACGCACCGGTTCTCATTCTTCCGGACTTCGACAAAATGTTCGAGATCGAATGCGACGCGTCCGACATTGGAATTGGAGCTGTGCTCATTCAAAAAAAGAGGCCCGTGGCCTACTTCAGCGAGAAACTCAGCGGAGCAACGCTCAACTACCCGACGAACGACAAGGAACTCTACGCGCTAGTCCGCGCCTTGGAGACGTGGCAGCACTACCTATTGGCGAAGGAGTTCGTCATACACTCAGACCATGAGACGCTCAAGCATCTCAAAGGGAAAACTACACTCAAACAGAGGCACGCAAAGTGGCTAGAGTTCATCGAGACATTTCCCTACGTCATCAAGTGCAAGAAGGGCAAGGACAACATCGTGGCCGATGCACTTTCACGGAGACATGCGCTAATTACCACAATGGAAGCTAAGGCGATGGGATTCGAGCACCTCAAAGAGCTGTACAAGGAGGATCCCGACTTCAAGGAGACCTACGCCGAATGCGGGAGCGGAGCGCGCGGACCCTTCTACAAACACGAAGGCTATCTATTCCGCGAACGGAGGCTGTGCATACCGCAGAGTTCAATGCGTGACCTTTTGTTGCAGGAAGCACACGGAGGAGCACTCATGGGACACTTCGGCGTGGACAAAACTCTCACCATTATCAAAGAGCATTTCTATTGGCCGCACCTCAAGCGCGACGTAGAACGGCTTTGTGCACGGTGTATCACGTGTCACAAGGCCAAATCTCGTTCTCACCCCCACGGTTTGTACATTCCTTTAACAATTCCAATTTCTATGGACTTTGTTCTCGTTCTACCCAAGATCAAGAACAAAGATTCGATCTTTGTTGTTGTCGACAGGTTTTCCAAGATGGCGCACTTCATACCGTGCGCAAAGGCAAATGACGCGACGCACGTAGCTGATCTCTTCTTCAAGAAGGTGGTGCGTCTACACGGGATTCCGAGATCAATCGTGTCTAATCGGGACACGAAGTTCGTGAGCTATTTCTGGAAGACGCTCTGGAGAAAGCTCGAAACAAAACTCCTATTCTCAACAACATGTCACCCGCAAACCGACGGCCAAACTGAGGTCGTCAACCGGACCTTAGGGACATTGCTGCGGGCAACGATCGGCAAGAATCTGAAGAATTGGCTCGAGTGTCTACCTCACGTGGAGTTCGCGTACAACCAAGCTACGCCACTCAGCCACCAAGTGCTCGCCGTTTGAAGCAGTCTATGGCTTCAACCCAATCACGCCATTAGACCTTATCCCGCTGCAACACAACGAGATCGTCAACCTCGACGGAGCAAAGAAAGCAGAAGCAATGAGGAAGCTTCACCAACGCGTCCGCGACAACATTGTAAGGCGAACCGAGCAATATGCGAAGCAAGCCAACAAACACCGCAAGAACGTCAAGTTCGAGGTTGGAGATTGGGTGTGGCTGCACCTAAGGCAGGAGCGTTTCCCCAACAAACGAAGTTCAACGCTTGCCCTGCGCGGAGACGGCCCTTTCCGCATAATCGGCCGGTCAGATCGCCGGCGCGGGTCCTCGTCTAGGCCAGCGGCCCGATCGGGCTCACGCAACCACCCGGTCGGGTGGTTAATTTGAGGAATTCCCCCCGTAGGTATTACCCGAGCCGGGCACTGAGGTTGCACGACCGGGTTGCCTAAAAATTGGTCTGCCCGATCGGGTGAAGTGTTGATGAGGGCATTACAACGAGCTACGACTCTAACGAAGGAGAGGAGCGGAGCAAGGATGAGCCGAGCATGGATCACAATGAGGACGAGCTTAGCATAGACGAGACAAGCACGGGAGTGGATGGAGAGCTAGGGGGAGACGGAGCACACATTGACATGCCGGTGGTCCACGACAAGCCACTCACGAGATCCCGAGCAAAGAGCCTTCGTACAAGAATCAACGCGTACGTAGCTCAAGTGCTTCTCAACAACCGTCAGGAGTTCAACAACGAAAAAGGAGGCATCAGCAGCAATTTTCCAAAAGCCAAGTCCCTCTTCGTCATCAATGAAGCCCAAGGAACTCCATCAAGTGGCTTCGTGAACAATAGCAACAACACAAGCAGCAACCTGCCATATCAAGACCGGTGCAGCAACTTGCCTTAACTTGGATGGAGCCTTTTGAATTCAAATATCAAGCACCAACGGCTCTTTCCCTTTTCACCCAAGATTCATTTGCCTTCTTTTCTTTTCTCTAATTAAGGCCACAACGGCCATATTGTTTTCCCTTTCTTGTCTTTCTCGATCATGTTTTAAACTGAGGCTTATTGTTTGTTGGAGGACATCTTTGTATTCAAATAAAATTTGCTGAGTTTTCTTCATCCTTGCGAGTCTTCGCCCCCTAGTTCGTCTTGTGCTCCGGGAGTCCAAGCCGAACGTGTGACTGTATCGAAGGTCCCATCCGCAGCCTTCGTGGTGTCCCGCGATCCGCCCGTCCTCCACCACCCCTTGAAGGACCGAACGAGCGCCCCTTTTGGCCTGTTTCCCTTCGTCCGCCCTCCCTATCACCGAGTCTTTGTTAGAGAGTGCCCCTAGGCCTTCTACCAACTCAATCCCGTCCATACTTGCGGCTAAAGCTTTGGTGCTTGTATCATGGAGGAGCTCCATGGCTTGGTTTGCTAGGAGCTCGAGCAAAGCAGTGAACGAACCACCATTATCCTGAGGCATTGTCACCAGTGGTGGAGAGGGACAACAACGCAGAGGCACCGACAGTCGAAGAATGAGGGACTGCCAACGATTGGCAAACTAAGGGATGCCAACGGTATGGAGATGATATCCTTTCTTCAAAGAGGCGTGAGAGCGTGAGAGAGGCGAATTACGAAGAGAAAGAAACTAACGAGTGAGAGCGAAATAAGTTTTTAGCTAATGGCATTATTGTGGAGAATCCGAATCTGTGGGTATTATGTTTCCATTACCCGAATCCGAACATCTGGATTTAAATAATTTTTCGTGGATTTGATATGAATTTAGGCTCGGAATGGATTCTTTGGTAATTTTCTCAGCTCTATTAGAGATTATCATCAGAATTCATTAACAATGAAGTTAGTTTCAATACTATTTTTTATTCTTTAACGAATTTTAGTAGAGATTATGAAAATGTTAAGGAGTGCTATATGTAAGCCATCAATATCTCTACATCTTGCCTAACTAGAAAGTAATTTCTATGATCTTTATTAGCAGCACGACCATTATTTCTTTGTAATTTTTCATTAGCATTTGATAATGACCATGACCTTGATATTTATTAAATTTAATCACATTCACTTTAGCGGGTACAGCAGACTGACTAGGACGAGATTCAGTTTTTTTCATCAACCAATAATTATTTTGTTTAGTAACAAAATATTAAATATTAATAGTTGGTTTATCTTTTCCATGAATTTGGGTTGAATGAAATGTGGATATATTAAATCATATGAGAATTAATTAATTTTTCATTAGATTATAAATTTATTCAAATCATAGTCGAGTTATACTGACAAACAAATTGTTTAAAATCTTGTGAACAAAGGTGCATCTAATCATAATTTTTTTTTAGCAATTTTTAAATATTTGTAGAATTTTTTTACTGTAATATATTCAATTTTTCAATCACTACCAAAAGGATAACAATAAAATATCACATTTTTTTGTCTTTATCTTGATAAAATTATTTGTTCATAACATCAATGACCTTTTTGAAACTATTAGTATCTAAATGGATTTCATAACAATAACCACGGCAATTATTGTTTGTCGATTATGTCCAAAATTTTAAATTCAATTCTCGCAAATTTTAATATGATGAAATTATAAAAATAACATAAATATGTAATAAAAATATGAAATATAAGATTAATCTATAACATTTTATACATATAATTCAAATAATTGATAACTGTAAAACATACTTAGTTATGATATTTTTAATATTATAAATAAATGTATGTAATTCAAAGATGTTTAATTGAAAAATTAGAAGAAAAAAAAATGTTAAAGAAGAGCATTAGTAATGTTAATGTGTTAGAAAAATAAACAATAATAAGGGTCAAGAAGAGATGAATGGGAAAATTTTGTATTCAAACTTTTTTATTTTTATATGTGCTCAATACAAAATGGGATGATCTTTATATATAAACATTCAAAATAGATGAGATACAAATAATTTATAATTAAAATAGAAAACAATTGATGAGTAAACTTAGAAAAAGTATGAGCGTGGGAAGATAAATATGGAAACTATAGAATAGAGAATTTAAAAAATACATTCAATTTTAATAATACTATAACAAATTACGATTATAAAGCAAGTTAGGTGCCACCAAGTCTAATATAGTCCGATCTATCATAGGTTGAACTATTTTATTCCTAATCCATATTTTATATGGACCAAAAATATTCAATCCATCTCAGCTCATGTAAACTTGTTGGTGGTCAACGGCTGAATTATCATATTTTGGAAAAATGTTATTATAGTTAATATTTATTATCTGAAAACCAATAAACAAATACTATATTTTCATATTTATATATATTATAAAATAATATAAATGTAATTAAAAATATAAACTAAATTTAACATAACACTTAAATATAAAAAATATTAAAATTATAGATATTCTTTTAAATACACATTTCTTAATATATATATATATATTGGTTTTATTTATTTATTTATTATTTTTTGCTACAATAATGTGTCACCCACCCTAAAGGATTATTACGTGTAAGGGAAACCATATATAAATTCGTGGCACCCCCCGTATTAAAAAGAGGACAATATGAGAAATGTCATTTTAGAGCTAAAACACTTCAAAACTACCCTCCTAAATTTGATGAAAAAAAATTGGAGAAAAGACATATGTGCCCTTAATGAAAAATACATACAAAGGTGAGAAAGACAAATATGAGAGGAGAGAAAACGAAAATTGAGAGGAGAGAAACAAAGTAGAGAGCTATTTCCTTTTATTTTCGAGTATTTCTTTTCTATTTTCGAACGATTTCTTTCAATTTTTGAGTGATTTCTTTCCATTCTCGAGTGATTTTCTTCTATTTTGAGCGGTTTGCAGTTCGAATGATTTCCTTCAACTTTTTCATTTTCGAGTGATTTCCTTCTATTTTGAGAGGTTTGCAGCAATTTTCGAGCGATTTCCAACAATGTTTCAATCATTTTCAGTGATTTCTAGCGTTTTTAGCGATTTTCCGATATTTTTTGGCGATTTGCGGCGATTTGTAGGTGATTTTCAGCGATTTCGACCGTTTTCCGACGATTTCTGGCATTTTTCAGCGATTTCTGGCAATTTCCGGCTATTTTTAGCAGTTCTTGGCGATTCTTGGCAGTTTCTGGCGGTCGCACTAGGTCACAGGGTCGGACTGGGTCGGACAGGTACGCAGGGTCGGACAGGATCGCTGGATCGCAGGGTCGGACTGAGTCGAACTGGGTCGCAGGGTCGCACAGGATCGCTGGGTCGTAGGGTCGGACCGGATCGCAGGGTCGGACAAGGTCGGTGGGTCGCAGGATCGGTGGGTCGGACTGCGTCGCTGGGTCGCAGGGTCGGACTGGATCGGTGGGTCGGACTGGGTCGCTGGGTCGTAGGGGCACAAGGTCGTACTGGGTCATTGGGTCGCAGGGTCAAACTGGGTAGAAGAGTCGCAAGGGGTATTTTGGGAATTTTAGCATTTATAAGGGTATTTTTGAAGCAAAAATTATTTTTTTTCGGGAAGGGTATTTTTGAAGTGTTTTAGCCTACGAAAGTATTTTTGAAGTTAGCCTATTAAAAGCCATTAAATTAATATAAGATAAATTACGCAATTGTATTTAATTGTTTAGAGAAATATAATTATTTAAACGTGTTAGATAATAAATTATGATCAATAAGTTGGATATATATATATTGCTTTCACATTTAATTATTAATCATGAGTCGATATTTTATTAAACATGTTGTAGAATTGGATAACTTCAGCGTGGGATCTCTGGTCTTGTAAACAGACTGTGGAACAAGCAAATACACTGATTAGTAGAGAATGTTAGCAAAGGATAAATTTCTAATTTTTTTCTTTCTATTCGTTATGTTGGTTACCGAGGGGTTATTTTGATATTAATCAGAACTCTAAGTGCGGGGATGAGATGAGTTTCGGCTCACTCATTTTAGATTCTTTTCTTCTGTACCTTTTGTAAACTTATATCAAAAACCCTAATAGAAAGGTTCTTCTACCCAAGACTTAAGCGAAATCACATCGATTTCACTGAAATCGTAATCATGTCACTTGTTTTTCATACAAATTATGTCACTTGTTTTCCATACAAAGCATTTCGATTCATCATTATATTTAAGTTTTTCGTTAACAAGATTGATCAACGCAATCAAATATTCGTTAAATTAATAACAAAATTACAAGTGGTGTTGGAACATAACTTCAAATGCGGAAATCTCAAGAAAGATCTTTGGTAACTCAAAGTTTCTCTCGTTGACGAAGATCTAGAGAGTGAAAAAATCTTCATTAGTATCGAGATTATGGGTTTACTTGAAGCACTTACAGATGACCGAAACAAGTGGAACTAGTACGAAGACAACTACAAGGATCAACTTAAGACACTAAGGAGAGTGAGACTTACTAAACCACAAGCATCATATCAATACTAACCACATATTCTGAAACTAGAATTCAAGAAATGGATAGTAAAGATCAAGTTCCATTAACAATATTTGGAATGAGTATGAGAGTTAGAAATCTCGGTGTTCGTCTGTCAGACCAAATTCTAAAAAAAATTAATCCATGACAAAACAACCTTTTTGTTGAAATCTACTTACAATCATTATCCAATATGATGTATCTAATGTAAAGGCTATCGGATTTTAGAAGGAAATTTAATTGAGGAGAATTTGGATGTATTCCAAAAGATGCTTTCTGATCTTAAAAATCTTTAAGTCAAAATTAAAGAAAAATATTAGATGATATATCTTCTAATTTTCTACCACCCTCATACACACATTAGAGGGAACTCTTGAAATATTCAAGAATAACACTAGAAGAGGTGAAGGCAATATTCAAGAATAACACTAGAAGAGGTGAAGGCAGCAAACCATTCTAAGGAATTATAACTTATATCACAAAGTAGAAGTTACAAGACTAATGCAAAAGGGCTAGTGGTAAAGAGCAGATTAGAGAAACGTGATAAGAATCACAATGTTAAGAAGAAAGGAAAATCATGTACTAAACCAAAATAAAATGTGGAATATTGGTATTTGTGGGAAGCGCAAAAATTTTAAGAAAGATTGTAATTGTAAAAAAGGGTCTTAGAAGAGAGAGGTGAAACAACACTTGCAAAGACAAATTCATGGATTTAGAGTACTATTTATAACTTGTTTATTTCCCAAGTACAACCTTAGAGTTAGAAATCAATAACAATGGATATTAGATTCACGATGCACGTACCATATGTCACTACAAAAAGGATGATTCATAGAGCTACAAGAAACAAATTGTTGCAAAGTTAAGGTGGGTGACAACATGTATGTTAAATAAAGAGAATTGCGAAGATTCAAATATCTTCATATGATTGATCTTTGATCAGTCTTAACACAAGTACATTCATTCCATATTTCAAGCATAATATGATTTCATTAGGAACTATAGATTGTCAAAGGTGTTGGTATAAATCTAAAAATGGTTATCTCAAGATTATCAAAGGTTGCAGAGCCATCATAAAAGGTATATTGAAGGATGGATTATATCACTATAAAAACATGTGAATATTAACAGACGGATCAACGGATCCATCCATTGATAAATACTCAAATAGATTTCAATGGATAACACGAAGTTATCAACGGGTGTATCCGTCGGAATTTCAAATGGATTATCAACGGTATTATCTGATAATATTTAGTGGTGAATTCATTGAAAGCCCGTTGGAAATCAACGAAATCATTTCAACGGATGAGTGTTGTTCATTCCAACGAATGCTAGTTCAAATTACCAACGGATACCATTGGTAAATTCAAAATTTCGATGCAATCGTTGGAAAAATGGATTGTTAATTGTTCAACGGGTATCCGTTGGCATTTCCAATAGACATCCGTTGGAATTTTCAATATTTATACACCAAACTCGAATTTATTAGCATCAAGCCATGAATAAAAAATATACTTTCCAACGATGTCGCCTTCTTCAAATAGATATATGTACAAATTGAGAGTGAATTTATTCACATAACCACGGAAGTTCCGTAAGAATTCTTACACGGGTTGAAGTAATTCATAAGTTTTGCATCGATATAACATTTGTGTCAAGAACGTGGGACAGTGTTATGTCCCTGCAAACACTACAAAAAAATAGACGGATCAACAGATCAATCCGTTGATATAACTTGCAACGGATTGTGAGAGTTATCAACAACCCAAAGTCTGTTGCAATCCCTTGCCATTGCCAACAGAAGATCAATGGATAACACCTATTGAAAAATGGCTCATGTATCCGTTGGAAGCCCATTGAAAATCGACATTTCAATCCAATGGATGTCCGTTCGACTGTTTAGAATTTTGAGACTACCAATGGAATAATCCAAAGTTGTATTTCAATGGGCATCCATTGGAATATTCACTATTTATACATAAAATTAGACCTTTTTACCATCAAGCCATCAACACAAAATATATTTCCAAACAATATCGTCTTTTTCAAATAGAGATATATACAGATTGAGAGAGTGGATGTATAGAAGAAAAGGTCATAACCAAGGAAGTTATTCAAGAATTCTTACACAGATTGGACCAGTTCATGAGTTTTGCATCGATGCAACCTAAGTGTTAAGAATGTGGGACAATGTTATGTCCCTGCAAAAGATGTAAAAACATGAAGTATCTAAGTTAAGAAATTATTTGCAAACCCCTTTACAAGATGGATTTCATAGAGAATTACGAAATTTGGTTATTTCACGGCTAAAATTGTGGCGTTAGAGATAGCGTGAAAGAAACAAAAGAAATGGAAATAAATGAACAAGTTCTTTATGAAACATCGACGAATAATCCATGGAGTGGATGAGCAAACACATGAAGAGATGCCAAACAATGAGGCACGCCGATTTTTCAACCTATTGGATGCGGCAAAACAACCTATATATAAAGGTTATCGTGGAGTTCAGTCTCGTTTATCATTGTCATCAACATTGATGAGTATAAAAACACACAACAATGTATCTAAAAATTACATGAATTCATTTTGCAAAACAATACGTGAATATTTACCGGAAAATAATCAAGCTCATGAGACATATTATGAAACAAAGAATGTTTTAAGAGATTTGAAATAGTTATAGAAATAGTTATACCACATGAGAAAATTGATGTTTGTAGAAATAGTTATATGTTGTTTTAGAGAGAATATAAAGACTTGTTGGAATGTAAATTTTATGCTGCAAGGTCGTCCAAAAAACTATCTTCACGAAAATAAGTACCATACAAAAAGATGTTTTGTATGCCTGTAGCAATCAGGCTGAGATGGTTATATGAATAAAAAAATTGTTGTGGTAATGACATGGTACACAAAAACACTCGACGGGTGAAGGAATAATGCAACATCCATCAGAGGGTAAGGATTGGAAAGATTTCAATGAAATATTTCCTGAGTTCGTGTATGAAACGAGGAATGTTTATCTTTATCTGTGCACCGATGGTTTAGTCCATATTGATAATCTGAAAGTCAATATTCTCAGTGGCCAGTGATTTTGTCTCCGTATAATTTGCCTGTCAATATGTGTATGAAAAGGGAAGTAATGTTTCTGATGTTGCTGATTCCAGAACCAAAGCATTCGAAGAAAAGTTTCGATGTAGTTTTGTAACCCTTAATTCAGGAATTAAGAGATTTGTGGAACAATGGAATTCTTGTATATGACGTAAGTACGAAGCAAATTTTTACATTGAAAGCAGTCTTGTTGTGGAAATTAGTGACTTCCTATCGGTGGAGTGTTCTCTTGATAGAGTACGCATAAGATATTGGCATGTCTATAATGTATGGAGGATATAGATTCATTTCGACTAGTACATGGGAAGAAACCATGTTGGTTTTATTCTCGTAGAAGATTTTTTTCCTTGGACATACATTTAGAAAAGATAAAAAATATTCTTGAAAGAACGTTATACAAAAAGAAAAGCCACCGTGAATGGGATAAAAAACACAAATCCTTTATGAATGATTAAACACGATGAAATATTTACAAGAATCGGTAAAATGCGGTGGAGATCATGTGAATCGAAAACCACAATGACAAAGTGAATGACATAATTGGTATAAACGCAGTATTTTTTAGGAACTACCATATTGGAAATCACTTTCGAAAGGATGCATCATCAACATTGTTTTGAACGTGATGGAAAAATGAATGATAACATACAATCAAGAAAATATTGGAAGAAAATATGTCGAAGACCTGAGTTGGAGTTACGAGAAGGAAGGGCACCTATCCCAATATTCATATTGTCTAAGCCAGCAAAAATCGTATTATTAATGCGGTTAAAAGAAGACATTAAATTTCTAGATGAATATGCATCGCACATTGCTCGGGGTGTGGATATTATGAGTTCGATGCTGATCGGGTTGAAAAGTCACAATTGTCACGTTTTCATGTAACGATTCATTCCTATTGCATTTGTTGAGCTATCCCATGGAACATGCATGATGTGTTATGCGAAATTAGCATATTTTTAGAGATATTTTTTCAAGAAATTTAAAAGTATATGACTTGGAGTTATTGAAAAGGAATATCTCTGAAGTATTTTGCTCTTTGGAAAGAGTTTTTCCACTTTCCTTATTTAATTTCATGGAACATTTGCCAATACATTTACCAGATGAGGCATCGGTTGTTCAGTTCAATTCAGATGGATGTATCCTTTTGAAAGGTTTCTCTTTCATCTATAGAAAAAGACAAAAAAGGAAGAAGCAGTTGAAGGATATATTGTTAAATAATACTTGTTGGAAGAAATCACATATGTCAGTACATTTTATTTCGAGTCACCTATTCTGACAAAACAAACACAAATTATCTATATCAATATAATCCTCAATTCGGTGCATTTTCTAAGATTTTTACACCAATTGGATTTACATGAGGGAAATTTGAAGAATATTGGCTAACACCAGATGAGTATAATCATGTCCACACACATATATAATTACTAAATTTTCAAGAGCAATTACCTTTCGAAAGGTACAAAACGATAACAAACGGTCTTTTATTTTACAAATATATATATTTATATATATATGTTAACATACTTTCATTACATTTTATTTGATTAAGAAGTAATGGGTATCTATCCTCATCTAAATGTAGATAAATTCACGAAATAGAAGTTTAACGTAATGCCTCGTGGTTTAGAGATTACGTAAGTACACGTATTTTTGATAAGTCACGATTTTCATTTTTTCATGCACCGACTCATTTAATTGCATTTACAGAGCTATTACCACGTATTGTGGACGATCTGTTATATAGAATTAAGATATTCTTGAAAAATATATATTCGAGAAATTTAAAAATAAATGACTTGTTGAGTTACTAAAAACAATATTGGAGGTATTATGATCTTTGGAAAGATTCTTTCCTCTTTCCTTCTTCTGTGTCATGAACATTTGTCAATACATTTTCCAAACAAGGCAATCTTCGATGGCCCAGTTCGAATTCGGGTGGATTTATACATTCGAAATGTTTTTCTTTAATCTTAAAAAAGTCGAAAAAATAAGCGTTAAGAATCTACTGTTAAATAATACTTGTTGGAAGAAATCACATATTTCAGTATATTTTATTTTGAGTCGCGTATTTCGACGAAACAGAGAACATCACACTGACTATCTATATCAATATAATCCTCAGTTAGGTGCAATAGCTAATATCTTTACACCAATTGGACGTATGGAAGAGATATCCGAGGAATATTAGGTAACACCAGAGGAGTATAATCGCATATACATATATATATATATATTAATAAATTGTCTAGAGCTATTACCTTTTGAAAGATATACAACGATGAAAAACTGATCTTTTAATTCATTACAAACATTTATATATATATATATATATATATTACATGATCTGTGATTAAGAAGTAATGTGTCAATATTCTCGTCTAAGTGCACATGAACTCAACAAAAAATGAAAGTTCAACATTATGCCTCGTGGTTGAGAGATTATGCAAGGAGATATACCATGTATTCTCATACATATATTTCAAATAATGTATTTTATAGGTAATCATTCATTTTTATGTAATAGGGTCAGGGTTGCGATGAGAGACATCCTACATTGCTAAGAGATTTGGCCAACAATCCTGCAAAAAATGTATTGTACATGCTAATTAAGTTTACTCGGGGATACATATTCCAAACTTACAAGAATGGAAAACATGGAAGCACGTTCAATTACAGTGTTCTTTCTAATAGTGAAATAGATTATGATAATTTTTACGACATTTTGAACTAAATCCTACAAGTCGAATATCTTAGTCAAGTTGAATTTAAGATAATGCTTTTTAAATGTCAATGGTTCGACCATACCATAACGTGTGGTACACGAAAAAATTGATGGGGAGGAATTGACATTAATCTGACTTTAAATTATGCAAAGTATGATCCATTCATCACAACTGATCAAACAGATCAAGAATGTTACGTGCAATATCCAACAACATTGAAACGTCGAAGAGAAGTGTGGCGGTCGTAGTTAAGAATAAACCTTGTGGGAAAAAGAGATATGAATTATGTAGTTATAATATCAAATTTTTGTAACTTCAAATTTTTTAACTCTTGTATTCCATTTTAAAATTTTTTAACTCTTGTATTCCATTTTCAATGGACATCCGTTGGAAATTGCAATGGACACCCGTTGATTCATAGAAACTCTATTCAAGACTTAGAAAATTTTAAAGATTTCTCATTTTCCAACAAAACATCCGTTGGGACTTTTTAACATGCATCCGTTGGAACAATTAATAATGATCTATGTCATGCCTAGTTAGCAACTACAAGCCCATCGCATTAGAAACATAATTTACAATGTGTATCCATTGGAAATTCCAATGGATGCTCGTTGAACGGTAGATGTACAATCGTTTAGTGACGTTTGTTGCCTGGGGAAAATGATTTCCAATGGATGCCCATCGGAAAATCCATCATCATTTCAATAAATGGCGTTCATTGATTGGACGTCGTTTCCAATGGGCATTCGTTAGAAATCTGGTCATTTAAATCTTTGAACGGTTTAATTTCCAATAAAATCTCGAAACCAAAACTACAAATTCCCTCAAATATATATTCGAAACCCTTAAACACCATGAGACCTTGATGATTTATCGATCCCAATGGATTGTTGGCGGGTTCTGTTGGAGCTCTGCCACCTCCTCTACCACCAGACCGGAGCTCTGCCACCACCTCCTCTGCCACCATTTCGTCCTTTCTCACCTATATCGGTGCCACCAATATTTGATGACAAAGACGATATGATGAATATCGATGCTTTGATTTATACCGTCAATGATTGTTCAAATGTTCCCATCATCGATCTCGAACGTCCAGACGGGACGTTATGGTGTAATAATATTCATTTATATATATATATATATATATTTGTATTACTTTTTGAAATCATCTAATATCTTTTTGCATATATATGTTTGATATGGATGATATTCTTGAACAAAAGAACACAAACGTCATCCAAGGTTACATGCGAGATCGGTTGTACTTTTATCGTAAGTGCTATAATATAATATTTTAATTCATTATTATTGAATTTGTGTGATAAATTAATTTCTTTAAATTTAACTTTGTACCAAGCATATAGATGGTAGAAGAAGGATACATTGTGCATCTATACCACATGGATGCGCAATATGCAATCTCGATTGCGTTTGATGATGAACGACGTCAAGTGCAACTACTATAACAAGAACACCAAACCGACATGGCCAAAGGATAAGATTTTCAATCAACTCGTCTAGCATTGGGAGTCAGATGACTTCAAGGCCAAAAGCAAAAAGACCAAGAAGTGTCAGTACCGCGAGAAAGTTTCCAGAGATGGTTCGCAACACCATATCTTAGAGAGAATTT
Source organism: Gynandropsis gynandra (assembly GCA_036759665.1). Taxonomy (NCBI): domain Eukaryota; kingdom Viridiplantae; phylum Streptophyta; class Magnoliopsida; order Brassicales; family Cleomaceae; genus Gynandropsis; species Gynandropsis gynandra. The sequence continues at coordinate 32,070,596 of CM071863.1, read as the reverse complement.
TTCTTTAAAGAAATAAAAAGTTGGTAAGAATAATTTTATAATTTAATTTTTTATCTTTAAAAATCTTATCTAATCATTTTCATTTAATGTTACTAATGCAAAGGATTGGAAGAGAACCGACTCTTCTTGAGTTAGTCGTCGAGACTCATGCAAAAAAAAAAAGCTCATGGCTGAGGATGAGTGCGAGGAACCCAAGCTGGTCGACACTCAGGCAGAGAGCATGGTAAAGGTTGTGATAAAGAAAATCACACATCAATCACAAACCTTTTGATTCATCTCCTGATGAACTTAGTCCTTTACAAAGGACAAAACCTATTTGTCGGTGAATAACGTTAATAATTTATAATGTTCATTTTCTAAAAAATTATAAATTGATAGTACAGTCTATTTGGTCGTATAAAGAGCATTATTACGGTCTGAGTTCTCTACAAAAAGATATTGTAGAGGTTGTCACGACGGTACCCTCCACGATCTTACTAAACATACGCGAAAGAACGACACATTGAGCAACACGAGACTACACTTCGAGATACGCGAGCACATAAGAGTTATATAAAGACCATCATAAAATTAATGATCGCTAAACCGTATCAGCCACCACCAACTACGGAGAATCACCATCGAGACAAGAATCGATCATTGACTCTGACGTAACTCCTTCTCAAGACATTGCAGAAGACGAAAACGATAGTGGTGGTTTAGATGATATTTAGGCTAGCTTTGTTTGTTATTCATTTTTTAGTTTAAACTTTTGAATAAAAATTTCAATATATTAAAAAATTATATTTTATGTTTATTTTATTATTTTTTTAAAAAATTTGTCAATTTATCAATAGATCTTCATTGATATTATCTTAGGGAATTACATGGATCTTCTAGTTATAGACTATCAAGAGATAGAACAAGGAGGATCATTAAACCTCCTTCAAGGTGTAAAGAATCACGCATTGTGGAGTTTGGTTATATCTCGACTACGTATATAGAAATTTAAGGATTAAAGATTTATTAAGAAGACCAAAAAGTAACATTGACCACCATGAAAGAAAACAATGGAAGATGAGATGGAATAATTAAAGAGGAACCAAACATGAAGTTGTGACACCCAATACATGAGGTAAAGAGTGACAGACAACAAATGGGTTTATAAATCAAATAGGGAGTATTAAGGATGGAACAACCAAGACTCAAAGTTAGGCTTGTGACCAAGAAATACTCACAAATTGAGGGCATAAACTACCATTAAATATTTTCAGTAGTGTGAAAAATATGTTTTAATTAGATTCCACTATCTTCGGTAACATTTCAAGATCTAGATTTTAAGAAATTAGATGTTAAGATAACCTTTTTTCATTGAAACCTGGAAGAGAAGATTTTAAAGAAACAATGAGAAGGTTTTGAAGAAAAAGGTATTAAGCACAAAGTGTGTTTGCTTAAAAGATCATTGTCTTGTTTGAGACAATCTCCCATGCAATGGAATCAAATGTATGATGTGTTTATGATTAATCAGGGATACATGATATTTAAGTATGATGCTTATGTATATTTTAGGCAACTAACATACAAGTCTTTCATTTACCTCTTCTCTATATTGACGATATTTTAATAGCACCCAAAAAACATATTAATGAGCTTAAAGGAATTTTAGGGACGCTAAAAAAATCCTAGAATGGTAATACATGGATATCGGATGACGTTGAGGCTAACAATCTCTAAAGAATATTATCTTCAGAAGGTACTAATAACTTTTAATATGGAGCAATCTAAATCTGTGTCTAAACCATTAAAAGCTCATTTCAAACTCAATACAGATAATGGCGAAGAAATAACATACAATTCATACATGAAATTAGTTTTTTACTCTAATGTTGTAGGTTCAATCATGTATGCAAAGATAACACTACAAAAAAACACGCATTTTCTAACGGATAAATCCATTGGAAAACGCCTTGATGTGTTTCCTAACGAACAGCAACGGTTCCGTGGCCGTTGGGAATCGCATGTTGCAAATCGGGATCTGTTGCAATTTGTAACGGAGTTGTAATGGATAATATCCGTTGCAAAATTGTAACGGGGCGGCCAACGGATGACGCCGTTGAATAGTTTGTAACGGATGCCCGTTACAACTTTGCAACGGACACCCGTTGAAAATTTGTAACGGATGTCCTTTAACGGACGTCCGTTGCCATCCAGGCGGGAAAATAGCGGAATTTTAAAATTTTCAACGGGCATCTTTTGGAAACTGGCGGGAGAGGGCAACGGACGTCTGTTGCAAATTGGCGGAAAAGGGAAACAGACGTTCGTTACCGTTTGACGGGAAAATAGCGTCCAACGGATGCCCATTAGAAATTGCAATGGGCATCCGTTGGAAATTTGGTAAAAAAATAAAAAATAATAAAAATATTTTTTTAAATAAAAAGTTTTTAATTATAATATTAAACTTGTTTACAAAAAATATTAAAACTAAGAACTAATTCTATTACATTTGATTTAAATCGATTGGACCGATATCATCTCCCCGATCACCACCACCTCTAGACGACGTTGCATCCGAATCGAGACCCGCTTCTTGCCGCGACATTGATCCCCTCACCTGGCCGGATAACAACTCAATGTTGCTCTCCAACTGCTATATTTGGGAGTTTTGTTGCGCCACTTGGGCTCGAACTTCTCAAAGTTGTGCTTTAAGATCTTCGATCCGCCATTGTCGCGTGTAGCTCTCTTGGACTAAGGGAGGTACCATCGTGGTGTCCTCGACAATATCTTTTTGAAATTCCCTGAGACTGTATACACGCCCCTTATACTCTCTCACCGACTACAAGACAAACAAAATTAGAGTTAGATTTTTACAAAATATTTTATTATTAATCGAAAGAAAAAAGAATAAGTTTTTACCTCTAAATAAATTTTGTCCTTTTGTAAAGGACTCAGCTCGTCGAGAGTTGAACCGCAAGCTTATGATTGATGTGTGATCTTGTCGACTCTTCCCCGACGACCGGTTTCTTCTTGGAGTGGGTTTCCAATACCAGCTCAAGAAGAGTCGGTTCTTTTCCTATCCGTTTCATCGGTAATATAAAATAAGCTTCATTAGATAAAATTGTAAAAAACAAAAAAATTTAAATAATAATAAATTTTACCAATTCTTGTTTCCTCTTCGGGAATGATTTTGATCCTGAAGTATGGTGATGCGGACTATCTCTAGGAACCTTCTCGTCGTACCGACATTTTTTGGCATTCTCGCTCTTGGCCTTGAAGTCTTCAGACTCCCAATATTGAATCATTTGATTGAAGACATTGTTCGTTTCCCATGTCGGTTTGCGATTTTTGGTGTAGTAGTTGCGCTTGGCGTTGTTCATCATAAGGCGCATCTGTGTCTGCATGTCGCGCACCCATGTTGTGTAGATGCACAATGTATCCTTTCTCTGTCATCTATATGCGCGCTGCAAAATAATTTATAATGTGTTAGTTTTATAACATAGATAACTAATCATTTTAAATGAAATGTAATTTAAAACTTACGATAAAAGTGCACCACCATCGGTGGCATACGACTTCTGGCGTAACTTGCCAGGAATAATATAATTGGTCTTGTAGATACCCTTGGATGATGCCGTTGTTCGTGTGTTTTAGCATATCATCCACGTCAAGCTTGTAAATTGAAATTAAAAAGTTAGATAATATTTATAACTTACAATAATATAAATGCAAATAATAATTTTTTTACCATAACGTCTCGGCAGGACGTTTGGGATCGATAATTTGAAGGATAGTGACACCCACCAAAATTATCGATCAAGAAATCGGTATCCACCATATCGTCCTCCTTCACCAATATCGGAACCGCCGATATTTGATGAAGAGAAAGATATGGTGGTGGTGGAGGCGAGCGAGGAGCTCCCGCTGAACCAGCCAACATCCCTTCTGATCCTATAAATCGTCTAGCCCTCATTTTCGTGTTTAGTATTTGTAAATGTGTTTGTGTGTGAAATGTAGTGTTTGAGAGGATTTCTAGTTTTGATTTGTGTTGAAAATGAAACTGTTCAACGGTTTATATACGGAAATTTCTAACGGGCATCCGTTGAAATCTCCAACGGGTGCCCGTTGCAAATTACGTCATCTCAATGGACGCAGTTAATTGACACGACGTTCTGTTTTTCCAACGGGTATCATTGGAAATGCGTGTTCCAGAGGCAACGAACGAGGAAATGACGGCTCGTCTCCCTTTGCGACGGGCATCTGTTACAGTTTTCAACGGATGCCCATTGGAAATTTCTGCAGACTAGGTAGGCATCATTACACTTTGCAATGGGCATCCGTTGCAAAAATTAACGGACGCCCGTTACAAAAGGTTCTAAAGGGCATCCATTGCAAACATTAACGAATGCCTGTAATAATTTTTTCAACCGTTACAGGTTCCAATGCATGCTCGTTGGTATGTTTATAACGGGCGTCCGTTACAACTTTCCAACGGATGCCCGTTAGAAATATGAAAAACTTGGAATTTTTTTCTAAGTGTCGGAGGCGATTTCGTGTTTCAACGGGCATCCATTAATATTTCCAATGGATGCTCGTTGGTACTAGATAATATGAAGTTCTAAAACATTAAACATCATTTTTATATTCTTCGATTGTATTAACATTTCGATTTTTCGATTACACATCATCTACATTATTACACATCATGTACATTACACATCATCTATATTATTACACATCATACACATTATTATATTTACATTTATTCTTCAGTAGATTCATCGATTGACGAGTCTTCCTTTGATTTTTCATTGGATTCATCGTTGTTTTCATCTTTAGCATTTTCTGGTTCAACGTCTTCATAATCGCGTATGAATTCTCCGTCTATGTCAGTTATTGCGAGAATCTCCTCGCGATCTGTATCAAATAAACGAATCGGCTGCAGATGATCAGGTTGCAACGGATCTTCTTTATCATCTGAGCTTATGATCCCTCTTGGTTTGATCTTTACTATGGCCCACCACTCCTCTCTTCGACATTTCAATGTTGTTGGATATTGCACATAACATACTTGATCTGCTTGATCTATTGTGATGAATGGATCATACTTTCCATATTATCGTGCCGGATTGACGTCAATTCCTCCCCATCCGTTTTTCATATTCCACGTCCTACGGTTGGGTCGAACCACTGACATTTAAAAAGCATCACCTTCAACCCAACGAGATCGAGATATTCCACTTATAGGATTTGGTGCAAAATACCATAGACGTTATCACCCTCTATTTCACTATTAATGCAAACGCCATAATTGTATGTGCTTCTATGTTTTCCGTGTTTGTACGTGTGGAACGTGTAGCCGCGAGTAAACAAGATTGGCCAACAAATGACATTTCGTGCAGGACCATTAGCCAAATCTTTTAACCACGTAGGAAGTCTTTCATCAGAATATTTTACCTGTACGTATAATAAACACGAATGAATACTTTATAATAACTGCAATTCATTTTAATAGATGGTGTACACGAGTACTTACGTAGTCTCTCAACCACGAGCCATAATTTTATGTCTGTGAGTTCATTTGCATTTAGATGAGGATATGTACCAAGTACTTCTTCATCGAATATCTTGTATAATGGAAATATGTTAATATTGTATATATATATACATATATATTTAAAAGATTGAATAATATTGTTTTGTACCTTTCGAACGGTAACAAGTTAGTAGTATATATGTGTAGACGTGATTATACTCCTCTGGTGTTAACCAATATTCCTCGGATTTACCTTCTATATGTCCAATCGGTGTAAACATCTCACAGGTTGTGTCAAACTGTGGATTATATTGATATATATAGTTTGTGTGATAATCTGTTCCACGTCGTTCTTTCGTTTGAATATGCGACTCAAAATAAAATGTGCTGAAATATGTGATTTCTTCCAGCAAGTATTGTTTGACAATAGATCCTTCGACCTCTGCTTTTTTTTTTTTGCTTTTTTCTTTAAATGGAAGAAAACCCTTTCGAAATGATTCATCCATCTGAATTGAACTGGCCCACCGAGTATTGCCTCATCTGGTAAATGTATTGGCAAATGCTCCATGACATCGAAGAATGAAGGCGGAAAAACTTTTTCCAATGCACATAATACTTCAGAGATATTCTTTTTTATTAATTCCAAGTCATCCCCTTTTAAATTCCTTGAACATACATCTCTGAAAAATATGTTGATTCCGCAGGCCTTTTGGTTTACGATGCCCACGATCTCCACCGCATTCTATCGGTTCTTGTAAATCACCTATTGTGTTCAATCTTTTGTAAAGGATTTGTGTTACGAGTTGCATGCACGGTGCCTTTTCTTTTTGTACCATGTTCTTTCAAAAATGTTTTTTTATCTTTCCGGAAAGCATGCCCACGAGGAAGAAATCTTCTATGACAATCAAACCAACATGGTTTCTTACCATGTCCTAGTCGAAATGAATCTATATCCTCCATACAATATGGACATGCGAATCTTCTGTGCGTACTCCATCTAGATAACATTCCATAGGCAGGAAAATCGCTAATTGTCCACAACAAGACCGCTTTCAATGTGAAATTTTGCTTCGTACTGACGTCATAAGCAAGAATTTCTTCATTCCACCAATGTCTTAATTCATGAATTAAGGGTTGCAAAAAGATATCGAAACTTTTCTTCAGATGTTTTGGTCTTGGAATCAGCAATGTCAGAAACATTACCTCTCTTTTCAAACACATCTCGGGAGGCAAATTATACGGAGACAAAATCACCGGCCACAAAGAATATTGACTTCCAGATTGTCCATGTGGACTAAAAACCATCCGTGCACAGGCAAAGATAAACATTTCTCGTTTCATACGCGAACTCGGGAAATATTCTTTTTTATTAATTCCAAGTCATCCCCTTTTAAATTCCTTGAACATACATCTCTGAAAAATATGTTGATTCCGCATAGCACATCATGAACATTCCGTGATAAGAGCTCAGCAAATGCAATTAGAATGAGTCGCTGCATGAAAACGTGATAATCGTGACTTTTCAATCCGATCAGCCTCGAATCAAAAATATCCACACACCGAGCAATGTTCGATGCATATCCATATGAAAACTTAACGTCTTCTTTTAACCACTTTAATAATCTCGTTTTCGTCAGACTAGACAACCTGAATACTGAAACGAGTGACCTTCCATCTCTTAATTCCAACTCAGGTCGTCAGCATATTGTCTTCAAATCTTTTCTTGATCGTATATTATCCTTAGTTTTACCCGTCACATTCAAAACAGTATTGATGATGTTATCGAAAAATTTCTTTTCGATATGCATAAAATCTAAATTATGACGTAATATCAATGATTTTCAGTATGGTAGTTCCCAAAAGATACTACGTTTATACCAGTTATGCTATTCACCTTGGCCTTTTGGTTTACGATGCCCACGATCTCCACCGCATTCTATCGGTTCTTGTAAATCACCTATTGTGTTCAATCTTTTCCTTCACGACAACCTTCATATATAGGCTGTTTCGCCGAATCCAATAGGTTGAAGAATCGACGTGCATCGATGTTCGGCATCTCTTCATGCGTTTGTTCATTAACAACTCCAGAAAAAGCATCTGACACCATTTCCACATATGGATTGGTCGTTGATGCTTCATAAATAACTTATTCATTTCTTTCTACTCGTGCATCTTTCACATATCTCTAACGCCGTAATTTTCGCCGTGAAAAAACCAAATTCGTAATTCTCAACGAAACCAACCTTGTAAAGATGTTTCCAAACAATTTCTTGACCTCAATACTTTATGTTTTTGCATCTTTTGCATGGACATAACATTGTCACGCGTTCTTGACACAAAGGTTGCATCGATGCAAAACTCATGAATTGCTCCAATACGTGTAAGAATTCTTGTGTAATCTCTTTGCTTATCTTTTCTACTATACATCCACTCTCTCGATCTATATATATCTCTATTTGAATAAGATGACATTTTTTTGAAAATATGTTTGTTATTGATGGTTTGATGCAATCTTTGGTTTTGATCTAAATAGTGCAATTTTCAACGGACATCCGTTGGAAATTGCAACGGATGCTCGTTGTAAGTTCACGTGAATTTATTTCTACCGGTAAACCTTGAAATTAACAATTTCAACGGGCATTCGTTGCAATTTGTAACGGACATCCGTTACATTTATTAACGGATGCCCGTTGAAATAATTTTCCCCGGGTTCTAACGGACTTCCAACGGACGGCGCCAACGGAAGAAATCCGTTAACATTCCGTTAAAAATTGCGACGGATTGCAACGGACGGGGCAACGAACGTTATCCATTAAACGTTTGTTGAAATTTGTAACGGATTCCAACGGATTTTTTTTCATTGAAAGTTCTCGTAAATCCGTTACAATCGGTTGTCATTTCGTATCAACGGACGGATCCGTTGCCCCGTCCGTTGGAAATGGCGTGTTTTTTTGTAGTGTAAATACAAGGCTAGATTTGGCTCATCTAGTTGTTGTCATTTTCACATATATGAGTAATCCGGATAAAAAACATTGGAATACAAAGGCTATTGAGTTATATCAAAGGTTATCATAGACGTAAGTTAATTTCCAAAAAGAGGAATGAGTTTCAATAAAAGGCTTATGTGATGACGATTTTGCTGCAAAGTTAGATATACACGAGTCTACAACAAATTTTGTTTTCATGGTGGATAAAAATGTAGTTAATTGGAAGTCCAATCTTCAGCATGTTGTTGTGTTCTCTACGATAGAGGTCAAATATATATCTTTAGCAGAAGTAGTAAAAGAAACAATGTGGCTCAAAGGCATTTTGGAAGAGTTGGAAACACAATAAGATTTTGCATAAATTTTCAATGACTCGTAGAGCAATATTAGTTCGTCAATGAACCACTTTAATCATGGAAAGACGAAATATATAGATGTTTGTCTAAATTTCATAAGAGACATAATATTTCAGAGTATCAAAGTTTTGAAAGTTGAAACACAACAAAATCTCATCAATGCTCTTACAAAACCATTACCATTGTGTAAGTTCAATTCATCATTAAAAATGCTGGAAAGGGGAGAAACTTGCCAGTTTTCTTAAAAAGGAGGAAGGGTAATTTGATTTAACAAGAAAAGAAGATGGGATTAGGGTGACGATTTTGTTGGAGAATTGGATAACCTCACTTCAATATCTCTAGATTTGCTATCAGACTATAAAACAAACAAATACGTTGATTGAAGGAGAGGGTCAGCAAACGGAAAATTTTAAATTTGTCATTCTATCTGTTATGTTAGTTATGAAAGGGTTATTTGCAATTTCACAATAGTTGAAAGGGTTGAAATGGAAATTCATATGTTCTGATTATAGTGCAAAGGAGAAGATGATTTTCGGCTCATTCGGTAATTTTTTAACCTTGTATCATTAACTCTTATAGAAAGGTTCTTTTTTATTCGAGATATATGTAAAATTTCATTGATTTTCACTAGACTCGTATCCTAACGTATTGTTTGTCTTTCAACACAAAGAATTTTAATTCATCATTACATTTCTAGTTTTTCATTAACGAGATTGATCAAATCAATCAAAGATTCATTAATTCATCAAGATACCACAACAAAACACGTAAATTTTAACAAATGTTTTTAAAATATAAATTGGATTAATTCTGAATATCTATATATAAATAATATATGGAAAGGCATAGGTTAGGAAATGTTGGAATGGACACGTGACTATAGAACTTTGATTAATCGTTAAATTTTTAATTTCTCATTAACAAGATTGATCAAGATTGATCAAAACAATCAAAGGTTTATTAATTCATCAAGAATCTACAACAGACTTAGTAAATTTTAACAAAATACTTTTAAAAATATAAATTGAATTAATGCTAAATATCAATATATAAATAATATATGGAAAGGCGATAAGAAGTTTGGGAGTAGACACGTGACAATAGAGTATTGGTGATATTATGAAAACCCGAAAACCGCATCGTGTAAGAGAAGCCGCTAAACTTGTGCTTTGACTGTCCACAACAAAGCGCCCCAAAAGGAGCGTCGCTTTACTCTCTACTTCCCCATTATATATAGACCCCTACCCCTTCTTCCCTCACTCATCATGAACATCATCATAATTATTCATGGCCAAGATGGGTCCGAGAGAAAAGAAACCCGTCCCGTTGGGTCCGAACACTAACCCTAATGCCAAGGAGATCCGCTACAGGGGCGTGAGGAAGCGTCCATGGGGACGCTACGCCGCCGAGATCCGGGATCCGGGGAAGAAGACACGAGTCTGGCTGGGCACCTTCGATACTGCCGAAGATGCTGCGCGTGCCTACGATGCAGCGGCGCGTGAGTTCCGCGGTGCCAAGGCCAAGACCAATTTCCCTGAGCTCAACGACAATACATCCCTCCTCGCCGATGGAGATTTCGAGCGCAGCCCTAGCCAGAGCAGCACGCTCGACTGCGCGTCCCCACCCCAGGTGGCAGCGGTCGTCTTTGAGCCGCCGGAGTTAGAGCTCAGCCTCCGCGGCGGAGCGTGTTACCAGATCCCGGTGGCGCGTCCTGTTTTCTTTTTGGATCTGATGGGGATGAGCCATGGGTCTGGGCCGAAGCCCTCAGCGGCGCGTGGTGGAGCCCAGAGCGAATCGGACTCGTCCTCGATCGTTGATTACGAAGGCGGGTTGGAAAAGAAATCTCAGCCGTTAGATCTAGATCTCAACTTGCCTCCTCCGCCGGAACAGGCCTGAGCTTTTAGCGGTGTCTTTTTCTTTAGGTTTTGTTTTGACGAGTTTAATTGAGCTGAGAGAAATTGCATCCTCCTTAGTTTTTTTCTCTCTCTAAAAAAGCATTTTTCGTTTTTTGACGGAAAAAGCCCATAGGGGAAACATTATTCTTAGCTGACCTGTAAGGATTGTTATGTACAGTTATCACATAAATTGGAGATCTGAACTAATGTTGTTTAACATTATTTTTTTCCAACTGTGAAGCCATGTTGTTCTTATCCTAAGTTTGATCTTTATTTTTCTCTATGAAAAATGAAGGTTTAACATTATTCCTTAATTTAATGCGAATAGATTTTACTTGCGGATCGTCTTATCCGTCGGCATGTTATTCTCTGGCCAACCAAACCGGAGACACAAGAATTAATAAAGCGAATAATAAAAGAAATTAAAATTATATATTTTTAATTTCGGAGTAACAAAGAATAGAAAAACAAATTTAAATGAAAATGAGGAATTATATAGTATGTGTATGTTAGTACAAATGCTCCACGTGGCGAACAATTACCAGTAGCCGGCGTGGGAGGCCTTATTCCCTCTGCGGCGTATGTTTGAAAATTCTTCTGCATACGTCATTTTGGGACCCACAGTATTTAAGGAACGGACTCCAAAACCTTCAGTTTGAAAGTTTCAGACACACCCCAATTATACGAATTTATTTATTCATATATATATATATATATATCTTTCTAGTATTCTTCCTCGTTATAATTCTGTTTTTTTAATAAAGCTCATAAGACCCCATATCTTATCCTGGAATTTTATCTGATGCTAGAGCATCAGTAACCTAATTTTTATCATCATTTTATATCTATGTATTTAGATATAACGTCACATTCAATATATAATTTAGAAATATAAAAAAATATTAAAATACAAAATATAAATTAAAAATGAACAACGAAAATTTTAAAGGAATAATTCTTTATATTTATCATCAATGATATCTTATTTACAAAAATTAAATAAATCTCAAAACCTAAAGTCGAATTTTGATAATAATTTATTTTTGCATATTAGAAATGTCTAGAAGTATACATTTTTTTAAATACGTTAGTTACGAAAGAATTAGTCTCTGTAAATCTACTGAATATTTCATAAAATATATTTAAAATTATTAATATATGTAGTAACGTTTTTTTACGTTTAAAATATCAAAAATAGTTAAAATATTTATATTTAACTGAAAAATAGAATCAAAATAATTCAAGAATATTACGATTATTTTAAATAATGGAGAGCCGAATATACGGCGTCGTTTTAGGTGACAGTAGAAGACGGCGTTAAAGTGAGAGAAAGTGGTTGAATTCTGTCGCTAACTCCATCATCAAAGAGAGAGAAAGGAAATATCTCTTCGTGATTCGCATGACGATCCAACGGCTAGATTCTTCTGTGTCTCCACGTTGGCATACCTCGTTTTCTCAATTATTTATTTATTTTCCAATTATTATTTAACAAAAGAGAGCGAGGCGGCACCGACGGCCATATCGGTTGGGTCCACTTTAAAAATCTTGTTTTTTGAAGCTTTAGTTATTATATGTATCTGATCCATAAATGCTTACATTATAACATTAGTGGTCCTTGTACTATTGATCATCTCAACCAAAAGATTATTTGGTAATAATTCAAATATATATTATAGTGAACCCATTAAAATATTCATATGTGTATTCCAAATCCTTAAAGTACCGTACGTTTCACTTGTCGAGACTCCAAATTCCTCCAATAAAGAAACAACCGATCAAATGGATCGCAATCAATGTTAATCGGTTTGACAACCAGTTCGGTAAGACCGGATTGGTTTTATGTAAAAGAAGTGTGTGCAAGTAAGAGAATTCCCGTGTTGACGAGCTTTATGTAGGAATTCTGGATTGTCGTCACGTGCATCCCCACCGTTCGATAAAGTATTGATTGTAAGAATTTTTGGGGTCATATATGTATAATTCAAATATATGGTACCGTTATATTATTAGCCAAATCTAAAGTGATCTTATATAATAATTTATGGTTAAAGGGTGTAATTGTTATGAATTAAAAGTGTAGAAACCAATTTGTGATTTCTAATTTGTTGAGGGGCTAAATTAGAAATAACTAAAGTTGTATTTCTATAAATATATGGGTTGTGGTCCCCAATGAAAATATAGACAAAGATAAAAAAATATATTTTTTTTGTTTCATAAGAGAAGAAACAAAAGTCTCTCAATTGTTGATTAATTGTTCGTTGGAAGATTCAATCCGAAGTTCTTCGCTATCTAGATAGATCAAGGTACGCTTCCACAATTTTATATACTTTCTAATTCTAACAAATTGTATCAGAGCATGTAGAATTAGAAAGAAATGATGATTTTTTTGTTTTTTGATTGAACGTATCATTGTTTATTCGAATGAACATATATTCTTATATAAAATTGCGGAAGCATACCCAAATATCTTCGGTTTTTTGGTAGGTGACATTTAGATTCGGCGTTGGTCGAATAATAAAGTCACCCAATTTGGGTTTTGGCTAACGGTGGCTATTGGGTTCGACCACCATTGAATTTCCGACGCGTTCGTGTCACTGTTATCTGGGTACCGGACAGTGGAATAACCGTCTGCGGGATGACGACACGGTATTTGATTTGGTAAATTTTTGGGTTACCAATTCAATGCGATTGAACCGAAAAAATGGCGGTCAATGGAGGTTTAGACGAAACAGTACCGGAAAAGGTTTCGTCGTTTCGTCGGTGTCTTTTCGTCCAAGTGGCGTTTTGAAACGGCATCGGAAAAGGTTACGTCGTTTGTGCCTTTTGGTCGATGGTGGCGTTTTTAAATGGTACCGGAAAAGGTTGCGCCGTTCCGTCGGTGTCTTTTCGTCCATGGTAACGTTTTGAAACGGTACTGGAAGAGGCCACGTCGTTTTGCCGGTAGTGTTTCGTTCGTGTCGGTCGACGGAATTTAAAAAAAAAGATGGGGGGGGGGG
>CM071863.1:32021996-32056334 GCA_036759665.1 Gynandropsis gynandra | reverse complement strand
TATATTCTCTTTTCAGTTAATCTTGCTGCGGTATCTACCAACATTGGTATGATTCCAGTCCTTAATGGTTCCAATTTTAAGGAATGGAAAAGATAAGGTCAAGATAGTCTGGGGTGCATGGATTTGGACCTTGCATTAAGGATTGAGCCACCTATTTCCCCTTCAGATTCAAGTTCTTCTGAAGAGAAGAAAACTTATGAAAAATGGGAACGCTCAAACCGCGTTGGTCTTCAGATCGTTATGAGCACCATTCTAGAAACTTTTAGAGGCAGTGAAGAAGTCAATCTCAAAGATTTCCTTAATGAGCTTGAAAAGCGTTTTGTACAAAGCGATAAGGCTGAGATAAGTACGTTATTGTACCGCTTTAGCACCATGAGGTATAATGGTAAAGGAAACATAAGGGAATACATTTTGGAGATGGCCAATATTGTTTCAAAGCTCAAGACTCTTAAGATCATCTTCTCGGAAGATGTTCTTGTGCATTTTGTCTTGAACTTTCTCCCTCTACAGTTTAACCAATTCAAAATCGGTTATAACTGTCAAAAGGAGTCATGGTCTCTTAATGAGCTCATCTCTTATTGTGTACAAGAGGAAGAGAGGATAGAACAACAAAAGACAGAAAGTGCTCATATGCTTCATACCTCTTAAGGAAAGGGCAAAAGAAAGAACTTTGAAAGTTCTAAGAATAAAGCTGCAAAGGGTCCAGAGAACTCTAAGGGAAAGGGAAAAAGAAAGAAACCTGAGGTTACAAAGAATAATGCTACTAAGGGTCCAAATCAAAAGAAGCAACATAAAGCTGAAAACAATTTCTTCTTTTGTAAGAAACCTGGACATGTTAAGAAAGATTGTGCCGCATACCATGCCTGGCGTGTGAAAAAGGGTATGTTCCTTATTTTGGTCTGTTCTGAAGTTAATTTAGCTTTAGTGTCAAGAAACATTTGGTGGTTAGATTCTGGGGCTACTACTAACATCAGTGTTTCTATGCAGGGTTGCCTGAGCTTCCGAAAGCCAAGTGATGTTGAAAGATGCATTTATGTGATAAATGGCAAATCGGTGGAAGTGGAGGCAGTTGCACATTTTAGATTATTAATGCGTATTGGTTACTATTTGGATTTAAAAGACACTTTTATTGTATCGTCTTTTAGACGAAATTTGATTTTTGTTTCCTATTTGGAAAAATTTGGTTATTCTTGTTCATTTGGAAACAATCAATTTACTTTGTCATTAAATTCAAATATTGTTGGAACCGGTTCACTTTCGGGTTATGATAATCTTTATATGCTTGACACTGTTGAAACATACCATACAAGTTTGAATTCTGAATCACATGGTATAAAGCGTAAACTTAATGACGCCACTTCAGGGATGCTATGGCACAAACGTCTTGGTCACATCTCTAGAAATAGAGTTGAACGACTAGTGTCGGATGGAATCCTAGATTCCATTGACTTCACAGATTACGATGTTTGTGTTGAATGCATTAAAGGTAAACAGACGAAGAAAAAGAGAATTGGTGCATATAGAGCTACGGAAGTCCTAGAATTGATACATACAGATATTTGCGGGCCATTTCCAACTCCATCGTGGAATGGTCAGGAATATTTTATATCATTCATAGACGATTTCTCTAGATATGCATACCTATATCTCATTCATGAAAAATCTCAGTCGTTGGATGTGTTCAAAGCTTTTAAAGCTGAAGTTGAGAATCAACTCAACAAAAGAATTAAATCTGTCAGATCTGATCGTGGTGGTGAATACTATGGTCGATATGATGGTTCAGGTGAACAACGTCCATGACCTTTTGCTAAGTTCCTAGAAGAGTGTGGAATTGTCCCACAGTACACCATGTCGGTGTCACCTAGCATGAATGGTGTAGCTGAAAGACGAAATCGAACACTTAAGGATATGGTAAGGAGTATGATTATTCATTCAACCTTACCAGAAACACTTTGGGGCGAGGCACTAAAGACTGCAGCTTACATTCTTAATCGAGTTCCAACGAAGGCAACTGCGAAAACACCTTATGAGCTTTGGACTGGTCGAAAACCAAGTTTGAAGCATCTTCATGTATGGGGATGTCCAGCTGAGGCAAGGCCTTACAAGCCACATGAAAAGAAACTGGAACCTCGAACATTTAGCGGTTACTTTATTGGTTACTCTGAGCGATCGAGAGGTTACAAATTTTATGATCCCAAATTAAGGTCAATTTTTGAGACGGGAACTGCTACGTTCTTTGAGGATATTGAGTTTGGTGGGAGAAATAAAGTTAGGAACATTGTCTTTGAGGAAGAGTTGGTTTCAGTTCCTGAACCTATTCGTATAGCGGTTTCAGATAAAACAAGTTTGGATCCTCAATCTGACATTGTTCAAGAAGATCAAACTCAACAACCTCACGAACATGAGCAACAAGATCAATTGCCTTTAAGGCGATCTACTAGAGAGAGAAGGAGCGCTATTTCGGATGATTATATAGTGTTTCTTCAAGAACATGAGGAAAATAATAGTATGGTGGATGATGATCCAATCAATGTCCATCAAGCTATTAGTAGTTCTAACTCGAAAAAGTGGATTGAGGCAATGAATGAAGAGTATAAATCTATGCAAGACAATAAAGTTTGGGAATTAGTCCCTTTACCAGAAGGTAAGAAACCCATTGGTTGCAAGTGGATATTTAAAACCAAACGGGATTCTAAAGGTAATGTGGATAAGTATAAAGCTCGTCTTGTAGCTAAAGGATATACTCAAAAGGAAGGGATTGACTATAAAGAGACTTTTTCTCCAGTTTCATCAAAAGACTCTTTTAGAACAATCCTGGCTCTTGTTGCACATTATGATTTAGAGCTTCATCAAATGGATGTCAAGACAACATTTCTCAATGGAGACATTGAAGAAACGATTTACATGAAACAACCAGAAAACTTCGTATCAGGAGATCCAGACAAAATGGTTTGTAAATTGACAAAATCTATATATGTGCTCAAACAAGCATCTCGTCAGTGGTACCACAAATTTCATCAAGTGATTATCTCATTTGGCTTTGAAGTGAATCTTGTTGATGATTGTGTGTATCACAAGTTCAGTGGGAGCAAATTCATTTTTCTGGTTTTGTATGTAGATGACATATTACTTGTCACAAATGATATAGGCATATTGCACGAAACCAAGAGATTTCTTTCAGAAAATTTTGAAATGAAAGATCTTGGTGACGCCTCCTTTGTCTTAGGAATTCAAATCCATCGGGATCGTACCCATGGTATTCTCGGTTTATCACAAAGGAGCTATATCGATAAAATACTCAAAAGATTTGGCATGCAAGATAGTAAACCAGGAAATACTCCGGTCGCTAAAGGGGATAAGTTTAGTATCAATCAGTGTCCTAAAAATAATCTTGAAATTCAGGAGATGCAGAAGGTTCCTTATGCATCAGCAGTTGGGAGCCTAATGTATGCTCAAGTATGTACACGTCCGGATATTGCATACATTGTTGGTGTGTTAGGTAGATACCTAAGCAATCCAGGCATGCAACATTGGAAAGCAGCCAAAAGAGTCATGCGATATTTGAAGAGAACAAAAGATTACATGCTCACTTATCAGAGATCGGATCATTTGAAGGTCATTGGGTATTCTGACTCTGATTTTGCTGGATGTCAAGAAAGTATGAGATCTACTTCGGGCTACATCTATTTGTTGGCTGGTGGAGCTATTTCTTGGCGAAGTGCCAAACAGACACTTATAGCATCATCAACCATGACTGCATAATTCATAGCTTATTTTGAGGCATCAAACCAAGGAATTTGGCTGAGAAACTTTGTCACAGGCCTGCGAATTGTAAATGGTATAGAACGACCATTGAAGATATATTGTGACAATAAATCGGCCGTCTTGTATTCTAACAACAACAGGAGCTCAACAAAATCGAAACATATCGATATTAAGTTCCTAGTTGTAAAAGAAAGGGTTCAGAGTGGACAAATTTCCATAGAGCACATTGGGACGAATTCCATGATAGCGGATCCTCTTACTAAGGTTATTCCACCCAAGGTCTTTCATGAGCATACTGCTCG
This sequence comes from Gynandropsis gynandra, assembly GCA_036759665.1. Classification (NCBI taxonomy): domain Eukaryota; kingdom Viridiplantae; phylum Streptophyta; class Magnoliopsida; order Brassicales; family Cleomaceae; genus Gynandropsis; species Gynandropsis gynandra. The sequence continues at coordinate 32,052,267 of CM071863.1, read as the reverse complement.
AATGGGTGTTTCAACATTTGAGGATTGTATCGTTTAGTGAGAGTTTGATATCTATTTTGTATTTGTGTTCTATTATATATATACATTTTCTGATCAGAAATAAAATAATCTTCAGTTTATTGCACTCTGTACAATAAAATTATTCGGTGATCTCGCTTAAGTAGGACCAGTTGAAAATCGACATATGTAGATCACATTCATGTGATTTTCATGCTACACGTTCATAACAAGATTTATGTCATTTAGTCATATCGGATTTAGTGACCATGGAAGGTTTAATTACGAAAACTGTAGTGAAAGCCGCCATGATTCTTTATTCGTTATGGTTAATGGACGAAATTGTTTATACTCTAAAGTTGTGATGGTAACATTCGAACTCATACAGTACATACATTTCTTCGGATACACATATGGCCCAGTGGGAGATTGTAAGGATTTTTGGGGCCATATATGTATAATTCAAATGTATGATGTCATTATATTATTAGCCAAACTAAAGTGATCTTGTATAATAATTTATGGCTAAAGGGTGTAATTGTTATGAATTAAAAGTGTAGAAACCAATTTGTGATTTCTAATTTATTGAGGGGCTAAATTAGAAATAACTAAAGTTGTATTTTATAAATACATGGGTTGTGGTCCCCAATGAATATATAGACAAAGAAAAAAAAAATATTTTTTTTGTTTCATAAGAGAAGAAACAAAAGTCTCTCAATTGTCGATTAATTGTTCGTTGCAAGATTCAATCCGAAGTTTTTCGATATCTCGTTGGATCAAAGTACGCTTCCGCAATTTAATATACTTTCTAATTCTAACATTGATTCCATTCATTATTAGTTTGTTAATAATAGTGATAGTTTTTCCTTGATGGACAAGGGCTCATTACTTTTGTTTTTTTCATTTTGCCCCCCATCTCTTTCTTTCTTTGACCCTGATTGTCCCCCACTCGATACCACTTTCTCCTCAAATTTAAGATATATTTTGAATGAACCATTAATTACTATTGTTCCTATACTCATCCACACATCTAAGATCCTAGTGTTTTAATTGAACGATAATCAGAATATTAAATGCGCTGAAACTACTTTTTTCCCCATATTACAATTATTCAATTAATTTAAATATTTTTTGATTTAGTAGAAAAAGTTTTTACGCGTTGATAAAAAAAGCATAATTTTTCAAATTAAATATATTAGAAAATTAACTTTAAATGGGTCATACGTTTTATGTAGGATGGACACGAATCAGTTATTCAGATTTTTGAGAAAATTCGAATCCGAATAAATAGATAGTTTTGTATTCCAATCCGAACCCGAGACTCGAATATTCGGGGTTCGTTACCTGAACAATGAACCGGATAGCCGTGAGTGCGCAATCCGAATCACATGAGAACATTTTACAGTAAATCCCACGTTGTTTGTGTGAATGGTGATTTGAATTCGAATTGTATTTTCTGAATAATATGTTTGAATAGCCATAAAACGGCTATATGTACAATAGGTTAAGAATTAAACCTAATTACGGAATAAGAAATTACAATAATACCCTTATGTACAATAATGTTCTAATACCCTTTATAGTTTGCACATCCACCTCTGAAATTCCATCTTAGCTTCTTCACCTGAAACACCCTCCTCTTGTCCACACAAACCGATAACGTTTTTGTCCACACAAACCGACAACGTTTTTGTCCACACAAACCGACAACGTTTTCAAGCTTTTGAATTCCAGAAATGCCTTTCATCTCTTCCTCACCGTCGCATTGCAAGAGTATCTCGTGGGTTTTTCCGATTTTGGAGAACTGAACTTTCGTCGAGAGCCAACAAGTCCACGAGAATCTTTATATTCGTAAAACTCGCCAAGATTGGATTGTTCTTGAATTCAAAATTCATAATGACAACCACCGAAAAACCTCTGGTAGATTCGGGTCCGTAATCGTACTTGGCTTGGGACAGATCCCATGTGATTTCGATGTTTAGTGAGTCGAAATATGTGAGTTTTTTGGTGGATGACAAAGGAAAGAAGATTGAAAATTTTGGAAGAGAGAGGTGTGAGAATGATGAGAGACTAATGAAAATAAAATTGTTAACCTAAATTTAGTGATATTTTTATAAATTTTATAGATATATGAATATTTTGATAATTTTATATGTAACAACATTATCCGTTTTTGAAGGAAAAATCCGAACATGAATCGAAATCCACGGGTTCAGATAATTTTTTGTAGATTGGGATAGATTTTTGATCGGGACAGATTTTTGAAATAATTTGTCTAATCCTAATTCCATGATTGTGATAAATACTACGAGTTACCTAAACAAATGTTTCTGGTTCGGTTAGTATAAAATATCTGTTTTATTTCTAATTTCAAATTTTTATTTTAATAAATGTATTCATATTTTTAGACTAATGAATTCAAATATTATTTAAAATCTCTCAGGGCAACAGTTATCCAATGCGAACAGAAGTGTAGTTGCCAATGCCATTAACAATGTAAGAGTAAGACTAATTGGTGTAACATGGAATTTACTCCTAATGCGACGATATTAATAAAATAATAAACATTGACTAAGATTCTGATTAGTTGCAGTTTAGAGATAATCCTCATAACATGATGATAATAATAATAATTAAATATTTATGTTTAAGGAATTAAATAATTGTAATAGACGAGTCAGACACGTGTGAAACTAGCTGAGTTTCGGTAGCCGTTTTTCGGGATGGGACCCACATGCTTCATGTACTTGCACAATATCCAAATCTCAACCAACCAAATTTCTTCCCTCATTCTGTCCATTTTTCTCTCTAAGGCTGCTGCGTGCATTATACATACAATTATGTAGTTGGTTTTTCAAACGGCCCATAATTTAGAGATTCTTTCATTTATAACCTCTAATATGAATTTATAAATTTGTAACATAAAATGGATTGTCGGTTTGCAATCAATCTTAATCAAAATCATTTTGTTGACAAGTTGAATTTTTACGGGATATCAGAGATTTCTCAATATATTTCTTTCCAAATTATCAGACATCAAATCTTCATTTCCAAATATTATGAAAAATCAGGGATTTCCGAGTATATCTCTTTCCAGATTATCAGCCACCAAATCCTTCTTTCCAAATATCAAGCCAGATATTCAGGATTGAAGTTTTTTCATTTCACATATTCATTTTGTGTATAAATATCAATTATGTATCGATGTATCGAACAAGGGACTGAATCATAATAGATACCTAAATCAATCTTTCTATTTGTATTATGATTTCAGCGTTATAATCTTTTCCTACAATTAAAAAAGACAATCAACTATTCATCGTCTTCTTCCTCTCGATCACTCTTCTTCCTCTGCACGACCGCCCGTAAACAACAACATTTACATCTCAGCCTCTCTCTACCTCAAGAACTCCTACAACCCGACAAAGCTCCCTTTTGAACTTTGATAGACACCACTGACCGAACAAATCAGATCCGAAACCCAGAAGGAAACCCCGACGGAAACCGAACCAGATCTGCCTACCTCACAACCCCAACGAACTAGATCTCAAACTCTAACAAAAACCCCGACGAAAACTAATCCCGTGGAAGATTCCCTTTACTGTTGAAGCTCCATCTTCGACCCGCTGGCCAAATCCGCTAAAGTTCCATCTTCCTCCACGCTCCAAATCTCCAACCGTTTAGATCTCCAGCCACCCCGAGCCAAAGCTTCGTCTTCAAGCGTCAGCCACCACACCAGACCTTAATCGTCGCACCAAGACCTCCAACGCCCTTTGGCGTTTCGACGTAGATACCTTCGACGTTCCGACCATGATGCCTTTTGGCGTTTCGACCATGATGACCGTTTCAGCGTTCCGACCATGATGCTCGTTTCGGCGTTCCGACCATGATGCCCTATTCGGCGTTTCAACCATACCGCATTATTCGACGTTCCGACCATGGAGCCTTTTAGGCATTCAGACCATGATGTCTTTCGGCGTTCCGACCATATGCCCTTTGTTGGCGTTCCGACCATACACCTTTTGGCGTACCGACCCAGACGCCCTTCATTCGCGTATTGATCCTAACAAATATATTCGACCTTCGACAAACTACCGAACCAAGTAATGGTGTGATAAGCCATCAAAATTTTGAGACCCGACTACAAATTATAAAAATCTTCACTAAAACATCAGGACGACAAGGATTTGATGTTTTAATGGCAAGTTGGATATTCGTGATCTACACACACCAACTTGAGGGGGGGGGGTGTTACGGGGGATCAGGGATTTTCGAGCATATCCTTTTCCAGATTATTAGCCACTAAATCCTCATTTCTAGATATTACGGGAAATCAAGGATTTCCCAGCATATCCCTTTCCAGATTATTAGCTACCAAATCCTTCTTTCTAGATATTAAGCCAAATATTCAGCATTGAAGTTTCTTCTTTTCACCAATTCGTTTAAAAACTTAGTTGGCCAATTGAATTCAAAACGAATTAGGGTTTCATTAGGCTAGCTCGTGAGCTAGATATAAATCATTTTATTTACATGGTTTGTGATATATCAAGTATTATTATAACAATAGTGGCATCAAAATTAAAATTTAATATTGGTTCTTAAAATTCTAAACAAATATAGAAACCAAATTTCCTCTACAAATGGGTAAAGATTGATTTGTAAAAATTATTGGCTTAAAAGTTTTGCAATGGACCAAAAAATAATCATTCAACTTTTTTAATTTCTTATTTATTGTTTTTAAAATGTGTATTAATATATATTTGTTTCTTTCATAAGTGATATAAAATTTCGAATTATTAAGGAAAGTTTATATTTTATATTAAGGAAAGTTTATATTTTATATTTAGGAAAGTTTATATTTTATATTTTTATTTTTTATATAATTTAAATTCAAAAACTTTTTTCATTTTTTTTTCAATATGTTTCTCTTTTTTTTTTATCTTTCTTCTCTTTTTTTTTCTCTTCTTCATCTTCATTCTTCTTTCTTCTTTCTCTTTTTTTTTCTTTCGTTTTCCATATCCACTTTATGTCTCCACCGCGCTCTTTTCGTTGTCCATCGCTCATTCCGTCACCCATATCATCTTTCCCCTTTTCATTATATTTTTTTTCTTTTTCATAGCACCTCCTTCTGTCTTACTCTTTTCAAATAAATTTTCTCTATTCAAATCTATGATTATTATCCGTCTTATTTTTTTATTTTTTTTCATTTTTTATGAACATGTATTACAGTGTTGTTAAAAAACCATCTTCCCCTTAATAATGAGGAACATTGATCCAATGATTAGATAAAATGCCAATAGATTAAAAATTGATCAAATGGTTAAAAAAATAACATATAACAAGCGATATTGTTGTTCACTTGATCTTGTGTTTTAATTAGTATTAAGATATATATATACATATATTTATATATGTGTAAATATATGTATATCTATGTACATAAATTTATATATATATATATATTTTTTATGACAGATATATGTATATATATATGTATACACATGTATATATGAATATATTATATATATATATGCAGTGGTGTTGTTCAAGCAAGAGACACGGCCATCTCCGTTGAAGAACTTCATGAAAAATTAATCAATCATGAAGCCAAGCTTCTTGTGGATGTCTCACAACCCATCCTGCAGTCTGTACCCGTGACGGCTCACTACACCAACACTCGTTCCCAACAGCACTTTCGCGGACGAGGTAGAGACCATACATCTGATCATCGATCACACCGCTCGCAATCTAAAGGGTATCAAGGCAAGTGCCAAGCATGTGGAGTCTTTGGACATAGTGCAAAGATATGCCCTCAATTCACACTGATCACAGCGCACAGATCTCATTCACATCCTCTACAGCCTCAGCAATCGTGGAACAATGCAGGCAGATCGTGGCAACCGCAGGCTCACAATGCGCTCGCGCCGTACTATGATTCTGGTTCGTGGCTTCTTGACAGTGGGGCTTCGCATCATATCACATCCGATCTTCAAAATCTGGCACTTCATAGTCCATACCGTGGAGGAGAGGATATGATTGTTGGTGATGGCTCGACCCTACCAATAACTCACACGGGTTTTTTTTCTATGCCTTCTACCACACGTCCTTTATCGTTTACTAATGTGCTTTGTGTGCCATCGATTCATAAAAATCTCGTCTCGGTCAACCAGCTTTGTAATACTAATGGAGTTTCTGTGGAATTCTTTCCACATCTTTTTCAGGTGAAGGATCTCAGCACGGGGGCACCAATCCTAACAGGTAAAAGTAAAGACGGTATCTATGAGTGGCCGCTCAAACCCTCCTCTGCGTCAACCTTTGTTGCTTTCAGTAGTGTCAAGTCCACTTTGTCCGAGTGGCACTCTCGTTTAGGTCATTTATCCCTTCCTATGTTAAAGCATGTCGTGTCTAAGTTTCACTTGCCGTTGTCTCGGAATTCCTCCATTATGTTTTGCAACTCTTGCGCACGTAATAAAAGCCATAAACTTCCTTTTGCTCAATCTACTATCACTTCCTCTATGCCTCTAGAAATACTTTTTTCTGACGTATGGATGTCTCCGCTTGCTTCCATCGATGGCTTCAAATACTATGTACTTTTTGTTGATCATTTCACTCGTTACTCTTGGTTATACCCACTTAAAGCCAAATCTCAAGTCCTTGACAAGTTTATGAAGTTCAAAGCTCTTGTCGAAAACAGATTCAACACTAAAATCAAAACACTTTACACTGATAATGGAGGTGAATACATTTCCCTAGCCTCCTTCCTTTCCTCCCATGGTATCTCTCATTTCACTACCCCACCCCACACACCCGAGCACAACGGCATTTCGGAACGTCGCCACCGACACATAGTCGAAACTGGCATGTCTCTTCTTATGCATGCGTCCCTCCCTCTCTCTTTTTGGTCTTATGCATTCACCACGGCTGTCTATCTGATCAATAGAATGCCAACTCCACGGGTCTGCCCCCCAGTTCGGATTCTTCACCTGCCGTGACTCCTACCGTGGACACTCATGTGGATCATGATGATGCCGAACCTGTTACAGTTGCAGACACCTCTCAGCCAGTCTCCCTGCTCGATCATGCTACGGTGCAGCCTACAACAAATCTGCATCCTATGACGACACGGTCCAAGAACAACATCACTAAGCCAAACAAGCTATTCTCCCTCTTGGCCACGGCGTCAGGGACTGACATTGAACCTACTTCAGTTGCCCAAGCATTAAAAGACTCAAACTGGCGCAAGGCTATGACAGAAGAGTTTGATGCGCTTATTCGAAATGGCACATGGACCCTAGTTCCCCCCGAGGCTGCTCCCAACATTGTGGGATGTAAGTGGGTCTTCCGTGTTAAACGAAAGCCTGATGGATCTATTGAACGGTACAAGGCACGTTTGGTTGCTAAAGGATTTCATCAGCGTCCGGGAGTTGACTTTCATGAGACGTTCAGCCCCGTTGTCAAACCGGCAACCATTCGACTTGTCCTAAGCATTGCTGTCACCAAAGGTTGGCCCCTTAGACAATTTGATGTTAACAATGCCTTTTTGCAGGGACGTCTAATTGAAGAGGTCTATATGTCTCAACCACCGGGATTTATTGATAAGGATAATCCAACGCATGTTTGCAAGTTACAAAAGGCTATCTATGGGCTTAAACAAGCACCTCGGGCATGGTATTCTGAACTGCGCAACTTCCTCGTCACACATGGGTTTCGTAACTCTCTTGCCGACCCATCTCTCTTTATTCTTCGAGATCACGAAGTCTCTATCTTCGTTCTCGTCTATGTGGATGATCTTGTTGTGACAGGTAGTTGTTCTACGCGAGTTCAAAACTTCATCACGGCATTGGCGATTCGGTTCTCTCTGAAAGATCTTGGCAATTTATCCTTCTTCCTTGGGGTTGAGGTCTCTCGCTCGGACACAGGCCTAATGCTCACACAACACAAATACATCAATGATCTCCTAGTCCGAACACACATGCAGGATGCTAAGGCGATACAGACGCCTATGGCTTCAACGTCGCGACTCACAATTCGCTCGGGGACACCTCTAGATGATCCATCGGAGTATCGGACAATCATTGGCAGTTTGCAATACCTGTCGCTCACTCGCCCGGATGTAAGTTTTGCTGTCAACAAGCTATCTCAGTTCATGCACGCTCCAACGGATCTTCACTGGCAAGCCGCAAAACGTGTTCTTCGTTATCTTAACGGAACGCGTACTGCTGGTGTCTTTCTCTCGGCCTCCAACATGCTCCAGTTGCATGCATTTAGTGATGCGGACTGGGCTGGTGATTGTCATGACTTCACTTCTACGGGGGCATATATTGTATATCTTGGACGACATCCGATTTCTTGGTCATCCAAGAAACAAGGTAGTGTCTCTCGATCATCAACTGAAGCTGAGTATCGGTCAGTAGCCAACACGTCCGCGGAACTTCGATGGCTCATGTCCTTGCTATCTGAACTTGGTGTTTCTCCTACGGGTACGCCTACTATCTACTGTGATAACGTCGGGGCCACCTATCTCAGTGCTAATCCAGTGTTTCACTCACGTATGAAACATCTAGCTTTGGATTTTCTTTTCGTTCGGGGTCAAGTTCAAGACGGTTCTCTTCGGGTTTCTCACGTCACCTCCCGCGATCAGCTTGCTGAAATTCTGACAAAGCCGCTTTCGCGCTCTTCTTTCCATGATCTCTGTGTCAAGATCGGAATCACCTTCCGTGCTCCGTCTTGAGGGGGCATATTAAGGAAAGTTTATATTTTATATTAAGGAAAGTTTATATTTTATATTTAAGAAAGTTTATATTTTATATTAAGGAAAATTTACTTACTTAGGGTTTTCAATTGTCTATAAATAGTCTTGTAAACCCTTCGTTATGGAATAAGAAAATACATTAGCTATTACGAATGTGATAAAACCGATACTAAAAATAATATGCAAAGAATGTAACGACTAGAGTTGTGGGGGACCAAATTTAAATGTTAATTATATTTTCGAGTTGATATTTAATTATTTTTATAACTTTATATTGGATTTAATAATTTAATATTTGTAATCGAATTAATATTTAAATTTTTTAGACATTTTATTTTATTTATATATAATGTATTTCAAGTTTTTTAAATAAAATAAAAATGTTTATTTTCAAATGCAAATGCGTCGAACATCGTCCAATGTGTGAATACTGTGTTTTCAAATTTATGGGTATGAAAAGTCACGATTGATATGTTTTTATGCAACGACTCATCTCAATGGAATTTGTGGAGTTATTACCATGTATTGTGTATAATGTTTTATACGAATATTATTCAGAGATATTTGTTTAAGAACTGGATGTATTGAAGAACAATATCGTCGATGAATTATTCTCTTTCGAAAAGGTATTTTCGCATTCGTTCTTCGATGTGATGGAACATTTGTCATCATTTACCAGACGAAGCAATACTTGGTGGGCCAACTCAACCCAGATGGATGTATCCATTCAAAAGATTTTTGTTTCCATAAAAAATAAAAATAAAACGAAGCAACAATTGAAGGATCCATTGTTAAACAATATTTGTTGAAAGATATCACATATTTCATTGCATTCTATTTCAAGCCGCATATTGAGACAAAACAAAGAAGGTCAGAAGAAGATTATATAGACTATATAATAAATCTAATCCTCAATTTAATGTGATTCCATATATTTTCATGCCAATTGGACGTACAAGGGGGCAATGATCAGAGGAATATTGGCTAACACCAAAAGAATTATAATCACATCCACACATATATTTTGCTACATTCAAGAGTTATTACCATTCAAAATATACAAAATGATCATCTTCAAATTTATTACATATATGTATATACATATATATTATAATGTCATCATGATAATATATCGTTTGTTGAATTGTTTTATGAGATGATATTTGATTAAGAATTAATAGACATTTATCCTCGTTTAAGGGCTAATAACTCAACAAAATGAAAGTTCAATATTATATATCGTGGTTGAGAGATTATGTATATATATGTTTGCATACTTATATTTATAAATAATTTTCATTTGTTTACATCATATTTTACATTAATACTCCATTATTATATTATATGTTCATAGTTACGACGATAAACATCTATGGTCGGGAGATTTGGCTAACGCTCTTGCAAGAAACATATTGTGCTGGATAATTATGTTTACACAGGGAAACATCCTCTACACATACAAGAATGGAAAACTTAGAAGCACATACAATTGTCATATTTACGTTAATAGTGAAACAAAAGATGCTAATTTCTACGATATTTTGTAAAAAATTCTACAGGATAAATATCTTAACCTAGTTAGATTGAAGATAAATATTTTCAAATGTTAATGGTTTAACCCAAACATACGATGTGGTACATGAAAAAATTGATGAGAGAAACTGACATCAGCTCTTCACGACATTACACAAAGCATGATCCATGCATCACAACATATCAAATCGATTATGTACATTATGTTCAATATCCAACATCATTGAAATATCGTAAAAAGTAAAAAAGAGTGGTTGGTTTGAGCTAAGCCGGAACCGCATGAAGTCTTAAAACATTAGAAAAAGAATATCCATTGCAAACCGAAAACTCTGAACCGATGCGCTGAATTCAATTTCAAGATTGTGAAGAGATTCTAGTGAGGACCAATATAGATGTTGAACACATTGATGGTCAAAAAGAAGTTGAACAAAAAGATATCAAAGATGAGCAATGCGAAAAATTCAATGCACCATCAATGAAAAACTCATCAATTGATGAATCAAGAAAATAAGAGTTACAAACATTATAATTATAAGATTAAAAAGTTGTAATTCTTGATCCAATTCTAACTTGCTTTTGTCTTTCTTTTTCTGTAGTAACGGAAGTATGTCGTTATTTTTGCAATCAACAAATATCAACGGTAATGCGTTGATAATGTAAACATCTGGGTTTTAAATTCACAAAAAATTCATAGTTTTTACATTTTTTTTTAAAATCTGTTGATAGCTTTTGATTTGAGCAATAGATGATTGTTGATAAGCCTACTCTCTTCGAGACTTAGCAAAATTTTATGCATTTTTTTAGATTATCAATATACATGTGTTGATACTATAAAAGCAATCAACGATGTTCGTTGAACTATTAATAAATACCCTTTGAAAAAGGTACCATTTAGTGACGTAATGTTTAGTGTTCATCAACGGGCATATCATAAGTTTTTCAACAGGAGTTTGTTGATATCTATCATAATATTGCAATCTGCACCACAACTATTTTGTACTCATCAACGGACATCCGTTGAAAATTTTTAATAGATGCTCGTTGAAAAACATATTATATAGGCAACAAATTACGAAAGACGAAGGGATGCCCGTAAATATGGATATCTGTATCAATGAGAATCTATTGAGAATATCAACGGATTCTCATAATTATGGGTAAATAAACCGTTTAAATTTTTCATTTTTAACAATTTCAACTACAAACTCAAACAAAATTCAAAATCCTTTCTCCAAAATTCAACCCAAACTTTATAAACAATAAGACCTCAACGATTTGTCGATCATAGAAGATTATTGGCAATTTCGTTGGAACTCTACCATCATATTTTCATCCATCAGCTATATCAACGTCGTCGATATTTGATGACGACGATGATATGATGGATATCGGGTAATTGATCGATAGTTGTGATGAGCATCCTAGCGTTTCAATAATCTATACCCAAAAACATGATGGAACACTATGATATACTTGTTTCTTTATTTTTGTTATAAATATAATTTTAAAATTTATATATCTAATTGTTTTTATCTGTATGAAGGTTTGACGTGGATGATTTGATGAAACATACAAACAACCACATCATGCAAGCTTCGGTGCAAGATCGCCTATATTGTAGGAATTTTTTTAAGCAGCTGTATTACTCATTAAACTTTTTCGTTATTACGCTTTGAATTGTTTGTGTTACGATGCAATTCATTTCGTATGGCCTCCAATTCACCTCGCGTGACCTCTAATTCACCTCGTGTAGCTTCTAACGCTTGTTGGTAATGCATAAATTGGTTGCACAACTCTTCATTTATTCTTATATATCTTCATGTTGAAGAAGTTTACATCGTGACGTCATTCCCATAAGACAAAAAAATTCAGAGTTTTTACGACGTAACGTGCTACAAAATACAATACAATTACAATTGAAAACATACGTTTACAAACTATATCAAAATGTTAATTGATTTACCACGAGATAGATCTCCCTGAATTCCTCATGCATTAGAGACAGTTACGAATCGTCTTCTCTTGGAAAAATTTGAAACACTCGTCTGGCTGCCATCGGTTTGGTATCGACCCATAAACATGCAATTTCTCATGCGTTCGCTTGACCAATTTCAGATGTCATCCACCTAGGTTTTCCTTTTTTTCTCTCAATTATATTTTATTTGCTGATAAGAGACTTATGTCTTAATCGTACGTCCGCCTCAAATTCACACATCAGTAGTTGGATAATCTTCATATTCCAATAAAATGTTTTGCTGAAAATAAATATTGACTAATCATTAAAATTTATACTATTAATAATTTTTTTATAAATAATTACTATTGAAGTTGTACCATAAATGCATTTTACCAACGTTCTTTGATTTCTTGATCAGTCCGTTATGTTGCGAAAAATTGCTTATACCCAAACATATAAAACTTGAATTGGATGTTAATATTATTAGTATATCATATATTCAAATTTTATTCTTATTTTTCTAAATACCATTATGTCTCCTCACAGATCTAATCTAGACGCACGAGTTTACGTCGTTCTTTATCCATCTCTAGCAACTCCTCTATCATTGGTTCATGATGCACATGAGATCAAGATAGCTCAACGGGTTGTGGTGAGATTAGATGATAATATGAAAACGACATAGGATTTGAAAACCTTATGTTGTTGCAGAAGAGACATGTCGTAAGCACTCTCTTCAAAGCCATGTTCAAAACTTTATCCTGAACCACCTCCTTTTCCGAATCTATATGACATTCTAAATTTAAAAATATAATTAGACGAGATTAAAGGTTAAACGAGATTAATTTTGACCTGTTTATCAAACCATAAACCATGAGCATCTCACCATGATAGTTGGGTTATGGTCCCTGAACCAATCTTGAGAAACGGTGATGGTGACGATTGAAAACAAGGTACGAGCGGTCAGGTGAGACAAGGCGTGGAAAGGCTAGGCAGTGCCAGGCACGAGTAGCCAGGCATGGCACGGCAAACATGGCACACCCCTTTATGTCTGTATTTCATCTGTATTTACAAACAACGTTCCTCTTTAAGTCCGTAAATCCAGACAGATAATTCGTAGTTCATCTGGAATTTTTATCGACCCTTATTCCATCTAAAAATTTATAGACAAGCACATGATGATCTTCTTTAATTGCAGATAGATTACATACAAAAATATAGATATTTTCAAATGACCACACGATATGTCCGTAATTGCAAACGAACTAAAGGCTCCGTTGAAATATTTTGCATAGGCCTTCCAACCATCCCAAATTCCGGATGATCACCATGGATCTTCCGCAATTTGTCCAGAAACTTTTTCTTTCTCCCAGGCATTTGTGTATTGCGTGTGTCTTAGTAGGTGAAAAATAATTTCAGACAAATATGAAGAATCTGTTTAGATATCTAGACGATCTAATTGGTCGTCAATGGGTTTGGACGAACCAAATGTGTATGAAATCCATCTCTTTTTGTGAAACACAAATAAAAAATATTATTACAAAACAATTTAGACTTTGAAATTAGAAACAATTAAACTTCAATGACATTATGTTCTAATTTTTAGCATGAATCTTCTTCAGGGATAGATAAATCTTACATCGATTCTTGTGTTCTGAATTAGATTCAAATTCATCTTCTTTTTATATCGTTCTAACTATCTTTATCTTTATTTATTTCAATTTCTCCTTAAGCTAGTTCTTCAGTGATCACCGCATCAATCAAAACAATCTCGATAGTTTGTTCAACTTGCATCACTAGTTGTTGGTCTTTGGTGTTATCGATATATTTACCCATTATAAGTATCTTCTTTGCGATATGCAAATTAAAAGATCTTCAAGTGTACGGATTTGCAATGTATCAAACCTGATCCAATTGTGACTCAAGAATAAAAGGTTCATAGATTGCATATATTCGTGTTGAGTTGACTTCTAAAACACTAACTTGTTTATTCTTAATCCTCATTCGATTATTGGATTAAACCAATAACATTAGAAAAATATCGCCTTGAACCCACATAACCTGCACAATGAAAAATATTATTGTAACTCACGTTATTATGGTAATGGTAAAATGTTTATAAGATTAGTGAGAAAAGGTAAACTTGTATGCTCCATTTCAAAACTTTTCTTCAAAATCCCGTAAAGTCAAGCTCATTGCTCAATTCGCAATAACTTTCACCTTTTACACTTTCAATGGTTGTAATTGTAAGTTGTAACCATGAACAAAATACATTGGCCAATTTTCAAATTTTACAATTAGTCGCTTAAAAAGATCTCGCAGCTGTGTGATTCTCCATTTCAATTTTCATATATTATACTAACTATTTCATATAATTTATTATAGGTAAATTACTTACAAATTGTCGTATCTTTGTTGAGAAATATATTTCTTTAAGTTTTTGAAGTTTACATTCATTGACGTTGACATATGTATTCTTAGAGATATCATCAAACATGCTGCAATTGTTACAATATTATAAATATTTAAAACTGAATCCTCTTAATTATATATGCATATATAGTTAGTATGTTACTTTTGAAAAGGCCATAGAAATCATAGTTGAATTTGAATATGTATGTGATAGCCAAACATCTTTTCTCTTTCTAGTAGCTCGACCAATTTCCACAAAATATGTATGGAATATCAGGTACATGGTATTCCTACTCTGCGTTTAAACATGTGTATGGAAGTAGTATGATGTAATATATTTCCTAATTCACCTACTGTTCCGCATCGAACCCTCTTGCAAAGATTTTTGTTTAGTTTTTTTTTTCATCAGATGAACTTAATCTCCAAATGCAGCTTCGTGCAGTAGATGAACTTTCAGATGCTCCATAACATCGAAGAATGGTGGTGGAAAAATATTCTCTAAGTTATATAATATAGTAACTATGTAACCTTCTAATCTACAAACCACATTCATACTCAATCCTTGCACATAAATACAAAAAAAAAATGTACTAACACCTAAAAAATGAAAGTATTATAAATATTAAAAAATTTAATAGATTCAAATTAATAAGAAATGGATGCTATGACTAAAACATACCGCCAATTGCTTCATGTGCATTTTTTTCCATCACTTCAGAAAACTTTATGAGAAGTAATCTTTGAATGAAGAAATTCCAATAATGACTTTTCATTCCTGATAACTTTTCCACATTGGATGTCAATACACCTTCCGATATTAGATGTATAGTCTTTAGGAAATTTAACATCATATTTTAATCATTTCAACAATTTGTAAATCATTCTGTGAGCAATACTCTTTTCAAGTCCATGTGTGATTTAAAATTATCATTCGTATTTCTTGTGATGTTCAACATTATATTGACGATGTTGTCAAATACCTTATTCTCTATGTGCATGACATCAAGATTATGTTGAAACTTTAGTTTTTTCTAATATGGTAGATCTCAAAATATACTTTTCTTGTACCAACTAGGAGTAACTCTATATCCACAATTTTTAATGATTGTTTCATCTGCAATCCGTATTCCTAGAAATGCTTAAAGCAAAAAATTACTCATACAAAATCTCTTCACGATCAAAACTGGAGGTGAAGATTTCCGCATAACTGCATTCTTCTTAAAGTTTTCTTGTTACGTCGTAGTGTATCATTAGTAGGAAGATAACAACGATGACAATCTAACCATCTTGTATTTCTTCAATGTTTCAAGTTGATAGCATTTCATTCATGCAATACGGACAAGTCAATCGGATATATTTTGTACGTCCATATAACATATCGTAAGCTTAGAAATCATGTATTATTAACATAAGAGCACCTCGTAAATAAATTATGTCGCGTTGAGACATCGAACTTTTGAACCCCCTCCTAAAAACCTATTAATTATTCAATCAATGGTTGAATAAATTTATCCAAACTTTTCATAGGATGATTAGGTCCAAGAATTAGTATTGTTAAGAACATAAAACACCCTTTCCATGCACATGTATGAAATTAAATTGTGTGGTGTCATAATATCCAATCATAACGAATAATTCGTTTTAAACAATCCAAAAGAATTAAAACCATGTGGGAAATGACCTAAATAAACATTTCGAATATGAGATAAGACACATTTCTTATTCATATCTCGAGTACTCAACATGTCATCTCATGTCATTTGTTGTCTTTTGAGATTGATACATTATTTTGATTTTGCTTGTAATTGGTAAATATCACATACGACGATGTGGAACCAATTTTTCTTTTCTCGAAAAATAAAATCGATCTTTTCCGCTAAATCGTAATTACACAAATTCATGTCTCTTCTAAATAAAATCATAAAACTTTCTTGAAAAATATCAAATTTTGATATGAAAATAAACTCAAAGATCTAATCATCTTTTTTTTATCTCATAATAGGACTGTATTCCATTTTTATCTTCAAACACAATTGTGAAAGATGATTAGATCCATCTTACTAATTGTGATATAAAAAACTATGCAACTCTTAGAAACATTTTTTTTCATCAAATTCATCATAAGTGCAAATAAACACAATTGTGAAAGACCTGTTCTACCCTTATCATAAATTGGATGTTTAGTACTTTCTAATATCTCGAAAAAAATTAGCAGCATCATTCGGATCTTCTTCAATATTTACTTTGTTTTTTTGACCGAAAATATTTTAGAATATTTCTACATAAGGTTTCATTTCTACATTTTAATGCTTCTCAACTCATTATGTGCAATACCCCTATTAAAATCTTCAACAATATTACTATTCCATGGTGCAAAATTCTACCTGTGAGATAACCACATGAAGTACTCCGGAGTGAAACATCTTAAATAAAGATGAGTCCACAAGGTTCTTTCATTAAAACAATTTTTATTTTTTCTTTTTACTCATTGATAAACCATCGTACCGATTTTTTTTTGTAAATTTGTTGATTCATCGCCATTGTCATCAATTATGTAATGCCTTCCATAAACTCTTTTGACACACCTTGAAAATATTTGATCTTGACGACGATGCCTTTATAATATGGAATAAGAAGATTGTATAAAGTAGAATGTACCATAATTTTGTGTGGAAACGAAAATATTTGATCTCAACGATTATACTGTTATAATATGAAATAAATAGATTTTTTATTATACTAACACTAAATTTTTATTTATGCAGTATATTTAATCATAATAATAGCGACTATACGACATGGGTTCTATGTAAAAACATATTGTTGAGGATACTACAAAGGTTCAAGAGACATATTCCCAAGAATGACGTTTGATTAAGATACGAAATTGATTTGTTACAGTATCCGACAAAGATGTATCACATTGAAAAATTTATCCAATTGATGACCGGCTGACCACTTCATACACCAAAACCTCCCGCACCTAAAAACTACACAATTATAAGATAACAAGATTGATGTTTGATTAAGATACAACCTCTTCACACGTAGGCAGAAGGAGAAACAGAAGAAGAAGATGTCGATTTAAATGATATGTACGGATTTTTCATTGTAAATATTGATTTTAAAAATTGTATTATTTTTATTTTTTTATTTTTTGCCATAAAATCAATAGAAATACGTTGATTATGTTGCAAAAAATACACAAAAATTAATTGATATATTTAAATTACTCACCGAGCAACATATGCCCGTTGTTATCGTTGTGCACAATATAAACAGATAAGTGTCGATCTTGTTCGTGATCTGTTACAGATTTTAACAGTGTTATTCATTGGAATATTTATGACATACCGACATATACCCATTGATCGTTTAAACATATACTCGTTCAGATGGTTCTAGGGATATTTTCGTTACCCTCCATTGATATATTTTCAACGGATTTCTACCATTAAAACACTCTTAACTATTGAAACATATGGTTTTTTCAACACATGATTATCAGTGGACGGATGTTTGTTGATATCCGTTGAAAAAAGGCTCATTTCTACAAAAATAAGTCATTTTTAACGTATTTGTCTGTTGACAATAACATATTTGCTTGTAGTGCATGTGATTTCATGAGATTGAAATATTTTCTCATTTTTTAGCGGACGACCATTAGAATTGCAGTAATGTTGTACATCGTTACCGAACTAGGATGACTCAATCGTTCATGAAAAATCTTAAACATGTTTTTATACTTTGGGTTGAAGGTATCATTTGATCGCCATGATTATTTTTGTTAATTGTAATCCAGAGTATAAAGACAATATTTTTTCTACATATGTTTCTTGTGATATAACAACATCCACGTTTTTTATCATTCATTTTTTTAATGTGAGAACGATTTTAATATGAGAATAATTCATTATGTTTGCAATTCTAAAGATAATAATGCATTTTGTATTATAATTTTTTAATACATTATGATTTTTTTAATATCCCTCAATTATTTTTTGTTTTCCATATATTGTATTGACACTAACTTCATGTATTCTCTCCTTGTAGATTTTTTTTTCAATATTGTGTGAATAATAGCACAATCTGCTAGACAGATATTTCATTCATTGATATTTGATTAAAACATACTCTATATTAGTTTGATCCGATAAATATATAGATGAACTTGAAAAATAAAAGAATAAGTTATATATAATATATAAATGTTTAATTAATTATGATAACAAAAGATAACCTTAATAACTGAAAAGTAAATACTAAAAAAGTATATTTGAAAATAAGATAACAAACTAAATCTTAAAAGAGACAATGACAACAAAAAGAACACCATTTCGATATTTTGTCCATTATTTTCATCATAAATTTCATGCATTAAATATGCCATGTCCAAATTCGTTTCGTTGTTCTACAATGAGAACATTCTGTAACAATGCGTGATATATTTTGAATTTCTTTATTTGATATTATTTTTGGAAATTGATAATGGTTTATCCAATCTATCATAATCAGTTATCTTCTCTCCATATAGTCCCATTTAGGAAATTATTTCAAAAATTTCAAAATAATACTCATCATATTTTAGTCTTTGGGAAAATCACATATTTCTGGTAATCATGTCTATATTTAAGGGATTTCTATAAATCTCATCATCAATATGATGATGTAAACAAATAATTACTTGTTCTTTATCATGTTTGGAGGGATTATTTTCTTTATCAACAGTTCCAATCATCTTTTTCTTTGAGATGTATTTAAGTATCAAAAGTCGATGTCATATATCTTTTCCTTGAGGCATTACGTACCGTAATTTTGAGATTCATCGAATTCAACATTCCGGCGGAGGAGGGAATGCAGTGTTAGGCGGAAGAGGCGTGTCTGAGTGTGGAGAGAGTTTAGGGAATGAAGGCAAACGACAGATGGGAAAGAATGAGGTAAAGCGGGATCATTAAAAGTTAAAATTTTCAAAATTTACATTTTAGTCCTTACAGTTTAAATACAATAACTATTTTTCCATATATTTTAAATTTTATCTGAAAATCAATAATAATAATGTTTTTTATTTATAATTTGATCCTGAAATTAATTTTATTATATATATCTATATATAAATAAACTATCTATTTAGTACTTACGGATACGAATATCTACGAATAATTGACTATACTATTTGTATTTGTATTTGTCGAATATCTAAATCCTGGTATTTGTATTTGTTACCACGGATATTTGCTTTTTCGGATCGAATACGGTTCGAATACGAGTCGGATACGAATACTTCGGATATTTTGCCCAGTCCTACTTTATACCTAGTTATAATTCCTCTCTCCTCTCTCTCTCTTCCTCCTCCCTTCTTCTTCTCACCTCTACCGCTTACCTCTCGCCAAATCTCACCCCTGCCGTCTACTTTTGTTGCCTTCGTTTTCTCCTCTTTTCTTTGTTTTTTCTTCCTTCGTCTCGGCCTAAACCCGCTTTAAAACCCGCAAGGGCAAAACAACAAAAACCCTAATCGAAGCAAAGAAAAGATGGAAACAAAGCCAAACGACACTACAACGAGGAAAAATGAAGGAAAGAAAAGAAAAAATCGACCTAAAGGCGAGGACAGACAAATACAATAACCATCGACGGAACGATACCCAACCCGAAATCGACACCACCCGACGAAACTAGAGCCTAACCTAAGGACCTAAAACCGCCTAGACACAACCACAATCGATGAGATCGAGCACCCAGGAGACAACCGATGAACACATGGTGTCCAAAACCACAATACGAGATTAATCGATGGAAAGGAAAAACCCCTCCCGGCGAATCGGACGGTCGAATGAAGTGGGCCGGACACAGCTAGACACCCAGACCCGGAAAAAATCAGCGCTACAGATCCGACGGTTGAGAGGAACAGGGAAGGGTCGGTGACAAAATCCGGCCCTTCATTTCAGAAAGAAGTCTTCCCATCAGACTACTGAGGCGAAAAGCTGGAGCAAATGGAGAGAGGATGAAACAATCTGACGGTGGAAAGCAACGGGTCGGGTTTATGACCCGCGTGTAACCCGATTGATCTGAACCGATCTGAAAGGTTGCGAAGACGACACCTCACCCGAGAGAACTGTTCACGGAAAGGAAGCCTCTTATATACCTATGTAAGTATATATTAGTGTTATCTCTGCGCGCTTTGGGTAGATATCTAATTTTTTAATTTTAAAACCATTTATTACAACATTTCTATGTTTTTTATATTAAATTATAATTATTTTTTATTGAAACATTTTATTTGATGTACACACATTAGTTATTTTATAGTAAACACTCAAAATTATGTTTAATTAATCGTGTAATATTTTACAATAAATTTGCTATATACATATATGAATATGTATATGTCTATATAGTTATATATAAATTTCAATTAATTTTATTGATTCCAAAAATTTACATTTTTTAAGTTTTTAATATTTTCAAAATTTTGAAATTTGTTGAAGTTTTCAACCGAGTTTTTAATAATTGTAACTAATTGTATTGTTTACAAATTTTCAATTTATTCGTATAATATGCATATATATATATATATACATCTCGATGTTTTACATTTGAAATAATTTTATTTTCTTTAATTGTTATACTAATTCTTTTAAATTTCAATTAATTTTCTGAAAGTTTTTAAAATTTCTTCAATTTTTAAAACTTTAAATTAATTTTATTTTTTATATCACTCTAAAAATTACTAAGTTAACTTTATAATAAACCTAAACTTAATACAAAAACAAAAACAATTTAAGCGTATTCTCCCTTCTCCTTCTCTGTCGCGTAACCCTGATCGCCTTTTTTTTTCATTTTTCTTTTTTTTCCTCGGCTCGTAACTAGCTTTAAAGCTTGTGTGAATGCTGTATCCAAAGATTGTGCTAGATCTATTGCGAAATTTTAGGCTCTTGAGAATTTCAAGATAAAGAAATATGAAATATGACTCAGTTATTTTCAAATTCAAACCGGAAGAAAAGAAGAGTCAAGCTGTAATAGAACAAGAAGATATGGAGAGTAAAACTAAAAGAAGACGAGAAGATAGAAAACATAAGAAGTTGAAAAAGAGGAAATTTGTTCCTAGATTCACGTGAAGATTAGGTGTGGAAACATACTATATAAAAGGAGTTACCACACCTAGTGCCGCAACAAGTGATATTTTGATCATTGGGTTTTGCAAGTGTACTTGGAGAGATACAAGATACAAGTGTGAAAGGGAAACAACGAGTTGATTATTTATGGTCTAACTCAGGGGGAGTTATCTGTGGAAGTCTTAAGTGCATTGTAACGAAAATCAAGTGTACTTAAAAAGATTAATTCGTAAATAAAACTGGTAATGATTTGGATATCTACTTCTTTTAATGTTTAATATCTATCAACGTTTTCTTTCTATCGTTTTTCATTTGGTATAAGAGAGCTGGTAACCAAAGTTTAGAGAAAATCTAATTATTGGTTTGAAATCCTAGAAGACAACATGGAATAACCAAGAGATTTATACTCTTCTAGAAAACCAATCATGTTAGATGCTTCAAACTATGGATATTGGGAAATGAAAATGAGAGCCAATATAAGAGGCATCAACGAAGACGCTTGGAGTGCAGTAAAAAATGGATGGAATCCGCCAACAGTGATAGATGGACATGGAAATGTCAAGGAAAAACTTTCGGATCAATGGACACTGAGTGAGAAAAGGAACTTCACATTCAATACGAAATCTCTTACTGTTATTTTCTCATCTGTAGACATTAATGAATTCAAGCAAATTTAAGGATGTGAATATACTAATGATGCATGTGATACATTGAAAACTATACACGAAGGCACTTCAAATGTTAAGAGAACTCGTCTTGATATTTTGGAATATCAATTTGAAAAACAGAAAATGAGAAAATATGAAAGTGTCAAAGAATCTGCAGTAGAATGAATGCAATTTCCAATGAAGTAAGTTGGTCAAGCCTTTAATGACAAGAAGCTGATGAAGAAATTATTTCGATGTCTGCCTAAAACGTTTCATGCTCATAAAGCATCCATGAAAATGTTGTTGAATACAAATATCACAAGTTTTAAAGAAATTGTTGGGATTCTTGTTGCTGATGAATTAGAGCTATCAACTTGAACAAGGGAATACATCGAAAGAGGAAATAAAGGAGTTGTTCTTCAAGGCACATATGAAAGCTCAAAATTGAATAATCATGAAGAAAATGTTGCCTTGCTGATAAGAAAATTTGGAAAGTTTATGAAAAAAACATTCAGGAATTAGGCGGTCAAACAATGAAGATCAAGGGAATAAGAAAGAAAACAAGTCTGGATTTCAGTGTCATGAATGCAAGGGATTTGGACACTTTAAATCTGAATGTCCAAGTGTTTCAAAAAAAGAAAATGTTTTGAACGAATTGCGAGAAACACAATGTTATAAGTGTAAATGTTTTGGTCATAGAAAAAATGAATATGCAGATTCAAATGTGATTAAAGGAAAGTTACTAATCACATACAACGAATCGAGTTCTGATTCTAAAGAAATTAGTGAAGAAGACTTAACAAGGTTTGTTACCTTCATTGGAATAACTGAAGAAAATGTAGACAAAAAGGTTGAAGAGATTGAGAATGAAGAAGATGAAGTAAATATGGAAACTATTTACAATGAGTTGCTGAATATGAGCAAGCTGAACATCAGCTGGTTAAAATAAACGAGAAGTTAGAAAAAAGCTTCATGAAATTCAAAAGGAGGTAACTCTAAAAGATGAAGAAGTGATACTGGTCAAGAGTCAGCTTGAAGAAAGAAATAAGCAACTGAAAATGTTCTCAAATGACACTGAAAAACTTGATCACTTACTTTCATTGGGAAAATAAAGAGCAAAGAATCATGGATTTGGATATATTGGAATAAAGAAAACTCTTAGAACAAGTTTGTATCCGGAGAAAACGAAAGATCTAGCCTCACCAATGTATGAAAATAAAAAACAGAGCTATTCATTCAAGAAGGTTGTAAACAAAAGAAATTCTGGTTCAAACATAAGACATTACAGTAATGGTTATAACTCGGGAAGAAGATTTCTAATGCAATACCATAGGAACAACTTTGTAAGATATTATTTCTCTAGAATAAGAGGACACAAACAGTTCAACTACAACAAGAAATTCAGGTATAATTTAGTAAGTATCTCTTCCAAAATAAAACAGATCTAGATACGAAAAAATGACCTTTATTGCAATGTAGCTTACATTTTTGCTAAAAAAATTAAATCAAATATTTGGTATTTTGACAGTGGATGTTCTAGGGACATGAGAGGTACAAGAGAACTTTTGTTAAATTTTGTTGAAATCAAGAACACTGGTAACATTATCTTTGGAGATGGAAACAAAAAATTCTTGGAAAATGAGATGTACATACACTTGGGCAACCTCTACTGAAGAATGTGCAATATGTTACTGGATTGACTGCTAATTTGATTAGTTTAGTCAATTATGTGACAACAATCACAAGGTTCACTTTAATAAAAAGGATTGCCTAGTAATGAACTCTGATGATAAATGTGTTCTTATAGGTACAAGGTCATCAAACGACTGCTATATCTGGAGTGAGGAGAAAATATGTTTCAAAGCAACGGCAGACAACTTGTCTTTGTGGTACCAAAGATTAAGGCATATCAATTACCACTCACTGGTAAAGTTGTCTAGCTTAAACATTGTTAATGTACGGCTAAGCTAAATCTTGATAAATTTGAAACTTGTAAACCTTGTCAAATAGACAAACAAGTAAAAGTCATCATAAGAAGATGCCTGATTTTAAGACTAGAAAAATATTAGAAATGGTTCATATGAACTTGGTGGGACCAATGAAGATAAAAAGTTTGGTGGAAAAAGATATATTTTTATTGTTGATGATGATTTTTCAAGGTATACTTCGGTAAAATATCTGAGAGAAAAATCTGATACATTTGAACTGTTTCACTGTCTGTTCTTGCAATTGAAAAATAAAAAAGAAGTATAGAATGAATTCAGAGTGATCATGGAAAAGAGTTTGAAAATGATGTTTTTCATGACTTTTGTCTGAAACATGGTATAGTACATGAGTTCTCTGCTCCAAAAACATCACAACAAAATGGTGTAGTAGAAATAAAGAATTTAAGAAATGGCGCGTGCTATGCTTCACGTAAAATCTATTTCAATTTGTTTATTAGCAGAAGTAATAAACACAACTTGTTACATCATAAATCAAGTCTATCTATGACCAGGTATGTCAAAAAAACCATATGAACATTGGAAAGATAAAAGCCAAAATCTGAGTATTTCCATATTTTTTTGTGTACTTGCTATTTTTGAATGACAGGAAATATCTTGAAAAATTTGATGCAAAAGGTGATGAAGGATTCTTTCTTGGACATGGAACTAATACAACTGCATACAGAATTTACAATTTACGAACAAGAACAATTTTTGAATCTATAAATGTTATGTATGATGAAGATAATCTACCTGAGAAAGTTATGTTTTCTTTTTCTGCAGATTCATTGCAAGGGAATTCTGGAACATAAAATGATAATTTAAGTGTACCTAATGAACATGCATCAAACAAAAACATGATGGAAGAAGATCATGATGGAAATAAGTGTCAAAGAAATGAAATGGAGTCAAGAACTGTACATCTAAATCATTCAACTGATGAAGTTATTGGTAATATTGGAGATAGTAGAATAACATGAGGTAAACCCAAAGTAAATTATCATGAGATGGTTAAGTTTGCTTGTTTACCATCTCAGACAGAACCTAAATATGTCAGTGATGCACTAAATGTTGAGTCAAAGGTAAAAACAATGCATGATTAATTAGAACAATTTATTAGGAATGATGTTTGGATGTTGGTACCTCGTCTAGTTGATGTAAATGTCATTGGCACAAAGTGGACTTTTAAAAATATAACCAATGATTTAGGTGAAATCGTTAGAAACAAGGCGAGATTGGTTGAACAAGGTTACACACAAGTTGAAGGTATTGATTTTGATGAGACTTTTGCACTCGTTGCTAAAGTAGAGTCCATAAGATTATTCCTTGGAGTTACATGCTCTCTGGATTTTAAATTGTCCCAGATGGATGTTAAAAGTTTTTTTAAATGGGATTCTACAAGAAGAGGTTTATCTTGAACAACATAAAGGTTTTGAAGATCCTCATCATTTAGATCATGTTTACAAGTTAAAGAAAGCTTTATATGGACTTAAGTAGGCACCACGTGTGTGGTATGACAATCTGACAAGCTTCCTAGTCAAGAACGGCTATAAAAGAGGGGGAGTAGATAAAACCTTGTTTATACATAATGTTGATAACATTCTTCTGTTAGTACAATTGTATGTTGATGACATTGTCTTTCGATCGAAATCACAGGTTAAAGTGAATTGGTTGTACAAACCATGAAAGATGAGTTTGAATTGAATATGTTTGGTGCACTAAACTATTTTCTTGGTTTATAGGTGAAGCAATTGGATAAAGGACTGTTTATATCTCAAAGAAAATATGCAAAGAATCTGGTCAAGAGATTTAAGATGGATCAAAGCAAATGAGCTAATACTTCTATGTTAACCACTACAAAACTAACTCAAGACTTAGACGTAGAGGATGTGGACGTAAAGCTTTACAGAAACATGATTGGAAGTTTGCTTTACCTCACTACAAGTAGACCTGATTTGTGTTTAAGAGTAGGAATTTGTGCTAGATATCAAGCGAAACCTAAGAAATCTCACTTGATGGCTGTGGGGAGGATTATCAAATATGTGAAAGGTACAACAAATTATGGCATTGTTTATACCAATGATACTAATTGCGAACTTGCTAGATTTAGTGATGCGGATTGGGGAGGCAATGCAGATGATAGAAAGAATACATCTGGTGGTTGTTTCTTTCTTGGAAACAATTTAGTGTCTTGGCATAGTAAAAAGGAGATTCTACATATTTATCTACTGTCGAAGTTGAATATATTGCCTTGGGAAGCTGTTGTACTCAATTAATCTGGATGAATCAGATGTTGATGGATTATAGTATGAGTTCAAAAACTTTTGTTGCTTTGAATGATAATACTAATGAAATTGATATTTCAAAAAAATTCTATACAACATTAAAGAATGAAACATATTGAGAGAAAATATTGAACAAAAGCAAATAAGGATAGAATATGTTCCTACTGAACATCAGTTAGCAAACATTTTCACAAAACCATTGAATTTAAATCGATTTGTTTCTTTAATAAAATCACAAGGTGTTTATGAACTCTGATATTTTTAATGTGTTCAGATTAGATAAAAAGTATGAGTTTGAAACTTTAATAATAAGAAATAGGAAATAAAGTTTAAGGTCTGATGTTTATGTTGTTGGTCAACGCTCAATGTTAGTACACTTAAATGTTGTTTAGGTACACCTGCTAAATCTTAGTCTCTTACTCATCTAACAATTATGTATGAAAAGAATTCTGCTGATTCTTTTAAAAATGCTGAAAAGCATAACTGTTGTGAGTATAAGCTCGGATCTAAGTTGTGAGATATTCAGTTTCAGTTATAACATCCTAATGATACAAAGCTAAATTTTGCTTAAATACTCCTCTATGTTCAAATTGATATATAAGAGTACACCTGAAAGGGTAATCAAGGGGCTTGTTATATGAACAAGAGACTATGCAAACAACGTCCTAGAAGATGAAGACTAACAATAAAAAAAATAGAAAAAAGGGGGTGTTTCTGAAGATAATAAAAAAAGGTGAATCAAAGAATTGAGTAAGTGAATTTAATCTGACAAGCCAATTTTATATATTATTTGCTCATTCTGAACAGACAAAATTTATGGACAGAACGAAGCATAGGACACATCAAATACGAGATCTGAACATCAGACACAACCAACATCTTCAAAGTCTCCACACACACAAGGTATCCCTAAATTGACTCCTTCTAAAGAGTTTCTAGGTTTAAGATCTTGAAAGAGAGAGAAATTCTGAGTGAAATGGGCTTAAACGTAGGACAGTTTAAACACTTTGCATTATGGGAATTACTTCTTGAAAGAAGCTTGACAAATACGGTGACAACCATTATTCTATATGTAAGGAATTAATATATGAGTTCAATGCAAATTTGAACTCCGATATTGGTAAGTCTGGATCAGAAGCGTTTGGACAAGTGTATGTTCGGAGAGAATTATCCAGTTTAACGCTGAGATAATTAATAAGTTTTTGGGTACACCTAATGTTAAAACATCTAGGTCAAGGAGCTGGAAATTGACCTACACATGGAATGGTCATACAAGAATTGACAGGAAAAGAGCTAATGAGCTGGCTAGGACAGATTTCAAACTTTAAGATAACTGGGAATACACTCTTTTATACAAGACTTGCAGAACCAACTGGATACCGAACAAGAAAACATATGGTATCCGACATGATACAACAATCTTGTTATACTATGTATAAAATGGAATTCCTGCCAATTTTGGAAAGGTTATCCTTGATCAGATCATTGGACTTGGATTGTCGAATGCAAGGAAATTCATCTTGCCATTTCCATGTCTGATCTAGATCATTCTAATTCAACAAGTGACTGATCTTATTGGAAAAGAGGAAAGATTCCTCCATGGATAGTCTTTGAAAAACGCTATGTAAACAAGATGCTAGCCACTGAAGATATTGGAATGAGAATGATGTTACACAAAACATCATAAATTTGGAAAAACGGCTAGTTGGAGTGATGACAGAGATTTAAATCGTTCAGAAGGATTTAAAGGCGTTAGCGAAGCTAACCCAGAGTAAATCAGAGTAACTTACGTCCATCTTAATTCTGTTTAGTCTGAATTTGGAACTAACAGTTGTTTTTGTTTGAAATTTTTATCACACAAACAAGGGGAGATGCAAGGAGTTAAACTACAAATGCAAGTAAAGCAATGGGAAAGAGGCCGCGACAATAAAAATTTAAATGTTTAAGTGCA
Organism: Gynandropsis gynandra; assembly: GCA_036759665.1. NCBI lineage: Eukaryota > Viridiplantae > Streptophyta > Magnoliopsida > Brassicales > Cleomaceae > Gynandropsis > Gynandropsis gynandra. Next base: position 32,023,639 of record CM071863.1, on the reverse strand, counting down.
CTTAAATGTTTTGAACTCTTATTTTATTTATGAACTTTGAATTTGGGTGAACTGTGTGGACTCATATGTGAATCAGGATTTTTTATGTTTAGTGAATTGGTAATTCATGATAATCTGTGTTTATGTGATAAAAATTTCAAAGAGGGAGATTGTGAATGTTATATTTAAGGATGTGCTAGATCTATTTCAAAGTTTCAGGTTGTTGAGAATCTCAAAGAGAAGAAATATGGCTCAGCTGTTTTCAAAATTCAAACTGGAAGAAAGGAAGAGTCAAACTGGAAGAGTGCGAGAAGATATGGGGAGTCAAACTAAAAAAGGACGAGAAGATAGGAAGCATATGAAACTGAAGAAGAGGAAAACTGTTCCTCGATTCACGTGAAGATTAGGTGTAGAAATATACTATATAAAAAGAGTTGAAATACCTAGGTTTTGGGCATTGAGCGAGTGCCGCAACAAATTATATTTTGATCTTTGGGTTTTACAAGTGTACTTAGAGAGATACAAGGTATAAGTGTGAGAGAAAAACAATAAGTTGGTTATTTACGGTCTAACTTAAGGGGAGTTATCTATGAAACTCTTAAGTGCATTGTAACGAAAAACAAGTGTACTTAAAAAGATTGATTCTTAAATAAAACTGGTATCGTTTTGGATATCTATTTCTCTTAACGTTTAATATCTATCAACATTGTTTTTCTATCGTTTTTCAGCTTGTTTCCACCGCATTCATAATCGGTTGAATGTAGTTCAACGTCTCCGAAGGCAACATATTATGGGCAATATCAAATGGCTATGATTTCACTATTGCATAAATTTATCTAATGGTTGGTTTGTAATGGACTACGTCGTTCACAAAATCCGACCGTCCATTCTTGTTAAAGGTTCCGCTATTCCATCATTGAGAAATTGTCATGTTATGGAAAAATCAAAGTAATAGTATCCGATGACTAAAAGGAAAATGCGTTGTGTTGTGAACGACGCATTACGAACAAAATTTGATGTTTTATGTTTAATCTATGTGGCACTATTCGTTGGATTTTGTGAATAAATATTATAATTATAAAATACGTAAATATTAATATATAAAAATTATCAATAGATAAGATATATTTATATAAATATATAATAAACAAAAATAAATATTATCAATATGTGGATACGAGAATGAATGAAAATGTGAAACAAAATATTTTGTTATTGTGTGGTATTATATGTGATGATATATGTCGACAAATTAATATATTTATAAAATTGGAAAAAGGTTCAATAGACTTTAAAATTTAAAATTTTTACAAATATTACAATATATACGTTGTCGTCGCATTTTGAAACAAAGTGGTTATTTTGTATATGATTAAAACGGGATAATTTCAAAAATATTCTTGTAGGGCTAAAAAACTTCAAAAATATCCTTCCCGAAGAATAAAAAATTTTTAACTTCAAAAGTATCCGTATAAATGTTGATATTCACAAAATACCCCTGTGACCTTACGACCCAATTCGACCCAGCAATCCAGTTTGATCCTGCGACCTTTGTCCCTCTGCGACCCTTGTTCCTCTGCGACTCTTGGACCCCTGCGACCCTTGTCCCTCTGCGACCCTTGTTCCCCTGCGACCATTGTCCCTCTGCGACCCTTGTTCCTCTG
>CM071863.1:31981254-32011343 GCA_036759665.1 Gynandropsis gynandra | reverse complement strand
CGGTCCATTTTACAGCCCGATCGGGTGCACAAACACAGCCCGATCGGGTGCACAAACACAGCCCGATCGGGTGCACAAACACAGCCCGAGCGGGCACACTTCATGCTCGAGCATGCACACTTGCAATTGCTCTTTTTGCTCCTTTCGCTCGAGGTTTGAATGTTCCGTTTGCTTCCTTGGCCGTGCACATGAGGTATCTTGTCATTTTGACACGTTTTCGGGTTGGAATTGCCGTAATCATTCGTGTTTTCCTTCATGTCTTCATTTCCTACACAAAACACAAAATGTAGATAAAAGCCTCGAATATGCTCAATAACTCGGTAAAGTCCATGAAATCTAATCAAAACTAAACCTAAGAAACATGTAAATACTACGACGGATAACGTGTTAGCATGTGTGAAATGAAGTGTTTGAGAGGATTTTGAGGATTTGATTTGTGTTGAAAATGAAACTGTTCAACGATTTATATGCATAAATTTCCAACGGGCATCCGTTGGAAATTACATCATCTTAAAAGACGTAGTTAATTGACATGCCATTCTGTCTTCCCAATGGGCATCCGTTGGAATTTTCAATGGATGCCCGTCGGAAATGCGTGTTCCTGAGGCAATCGACGACGAAATGGAGGCTCATCTCCCATTGCAACGGGCATCCTTTACAATTTCCAATGGATACCCATTGGAAATTTCTGCAGACTAGGGTAGGCATCATTACACTTTGCCACGAGCATCCATTGCAAAGTGTAACCGATATCCGTTACAAAAAATTCTAACGGACATCCGTTAATATTTCCAACAGATGCCCGTTAGTACATTTGTAATGGATGTCCATTACAATTTTGCAACGGATGCCAATTAGAATTATAGAAAACTTAGAATTTTTTGAAGTGTCGAAGGTGATTTCGAGTTCCAACGGGCACCCATTAATATTTCCAACGGATGCCCGTTGGTATAAGTGCAATGGATGTCCGTTAGTATAGTTGCAACGAATGTCCGTTAGTATTTTCCAACGGATGCCTGTTAGAATTATGGAAAACTTAGAAATTTTGTCTGAGTGTCGGAGGCGATTTCGTGTTCCAACGGGCATCCATTAATATTTCCAACGGATGCCCGTTGGTATTAGATCATATGAAGTTCTAAAACATTAAGTATCGTTTATATATTCTTCGATTGTATTAACATTTCGATTGTTCAATTACACATCATCTACATTATTACACATCATCTACATTATTACACATCATACACATTATTTTATTTTACATTTCTTCTTTAGCAGATTCATCGATTAGTGAGTCTTCCTTTGATTGTTCATTGAATTCATCGCCGTTTTCATTTTCAGCATCTTCTGGTTCAATGTCTTCATAATCTCATATGAATTCTCCATCTATGTCAGTTCTTGCGAGAATCTCATCGCGATCTGTATCAATTAAACGAGTCGGCTACGGATGATCAAGTTGCAATGGATCTTCTTTATCATTCTGAGCTTATGATCCCTTGTGGCTTGATCTTTACTACGACCCACCTCCTCTCTTCGACGTTTCAATGTTGTTGGATATTGCACGTAACATACTTGATCTGCTTGATCTATTGTGATTAATGGATCATACTTACCATATTGTCATGCCGGATTGATGTCAATTCCTCTCCATCGGTTTTTTCGTATTCCACGTCCTACGGTTCAGTCGAACCACTGACATTTAAAAAGCATCACCTTCAACCCAAAGATACCGAGATATTCCACTTGTAGGATTTGGTGCAAAATATCGTAGAAGTTATCACCCTCTATTTCACTATTAACGCAAACGCCATAGTTGTATGTGCTTCTATGTTTTCCGTGTTCGTATGTGTGGAACGTGCAGTGATAACATGTAATCCGTTATAGTATTTTCATGATTTCAAGGTTTAGTTTTGATTAGATTTCTTGGACTTCAAAGAGTTATTGAGTTTATTTGAGGATTTCATCTACCATTTCGTGTTTTGTGTAGGAAATGAAAACATGAAGCAAACACGAGTGATTATGGTAAATCCACCCTGAAAACGTGATTAAGTGATAAGATACAATATGTGCACGGCCACGGAACCAAATGGAATACCCGAGCATCGAGCGAAAGGAGCAGAAACAGTAAGTAAACACAACCCGCTTGGGCTTGGAAGAGGCCCGCTCGGGCTGAAGTTCTGCAGAAGTTCCAGCATAGTTTGCACGACTTGGGGAGGCTTGGAACACGCCCGGATTTGGCTGAAGAACCCTTGCCCGCACGGAGTGGCTAAGGTGCCCGCTCGGGCTGCACATAACCAGCAAGAAAAGCCCTGTTCGGGCTGGTGAAGAGCCCGCTCGGGCTAGTGATCACTCACCCCGCGCGGGTAGAGCTTGTGCCCGCGCGGGCTCCTCCTTTTTCTCAACAACTTCGGTTTTTGAATTCAAATTTTAATTAGAAAGAGAGGGGGCAATCTAGGGCAAGCAGGAGGACGTACATGACAGGAGAGGGTCTGAAAAACACAAGGAGAAACTCTGGAGAAGCTGGAGAAGAAGAGAGACAACAATCTGGAATTCTGTATCAAGATAGGGAAGATCGAGGAATCGTATTTCTTACTCTTTATCATGTCTAGGATTTATTTCTCTTGTTTTATAGTAGATTCCATGAGTGACTAAGCCTCTAGCTATGGGTTAGGATTGCCGGATTTGTATTGGATGCTTGAATTTATTCGTTAATGCTTAGACTTATCGAAGTTTTCTTGAAATTTGGTTTTGCAATCAACATCGTAAACGTCTTATACTAGTGCTGCCCACTCAGTAATCTAGGAATTTGTGCTTAGCTGGAAGGTTAAATTATGAATCCAGAATAGTTGATTGTAGATTAAGCTCGATTAGTGAGAATCTGACCGACCGGTTAATCGACTTAGGAATTAGAATTGCACGCTTAATGCTACCGTAATCACGAGTTAATCACTGCTGGAAGGTAGGATTGCACGTAATTATGGTTAGGAGGTTTAGGTTCGGCAGAATCATTCCTTATTTCAGAGCATGAATTCCCCATTGTCAAGATAATTTGATAGGTTCATGATCATAGTGTTCTTAATTATCAAGTTTTTCACGTCACCTCAAATCCCGGTAACTGAAACCCATAGTGTTCTTAATTATCAAGTTTTTCACATCACCTCATCGCTGTCATCATTCCATTTAGTGTCTTAGAAGTTCATCTCACACCACCATCTATTCAATCCGTCTTAGTTTAGTCGTATTCTTAGCTTAGGTTGCATTAGTCCCCAGAGTTTGACCCTTGTATTACACCGATCCGTATACTTGCGGTAAGTGGATATTAGGTATTTGTATAGCTTGATATTTCCCACATCATGCAGCCGCGAGTAAACAAGATTGGACAACACATAACATTTCATGCAGGACCATTAGCCAAATCTTTTAACCACGTCGGAAGTCTTTGATCAGAACATTTCACCTGTACGTAACATAAAAACGAATGAATAGTTTATAATAAATGCTATTAATTTCAATAGATGTGTACACGAGTACTTGCGTAATCTCTCAACCACGAGCCATAATGTTGAACTTTCATGTCTGTGAGTTCATTTGCGTTTAGATAAGGATATTTACCAAGTATTTCTTCATCAAATATCTTGTATAATGAAAATACGTTAATATTGTACATATATACATATATACATATATTTAAAAGATTGAATAATATTGTTTTGTACCTTTCGAACGGTAATAACTCTTGACAGTTTAGTAGTATATATGTGTGTACGTGATTATACTCCTTTGGTGTTAACCAATATTCCTCGGATTTACCTCCTATACGTCCACTCGGGTAAACATTTCAGGAATTGTGCCAAACTGCGGATTATATTGATACAAATAGATTGTGTCATCATCTGCTGCACGTCGTTCTTTCGCCCGAATATACGACTCGAAATAAAATGTGCTGAAATATGTGATTTCTTCCAGCAAGTGTTGTTTGAAAAATAGATCCTTCAACCACTGCTTTGTTTTTTGTTTTTTTCCTTTAAATGAAAGAATAACCTTTCGAAAGGATACATCCATCCGAATTGAACTGGCCCACCGAGTATTGCCTCATCTGGTAAATGTATTGACAAATGCTCCATGACATCGAAGAATGAAGGCAGAAAAACTTTTTCCAATGCACATAATACTTCAAAGATATTGTTTTTCATTAATTCCAAGTCATCCCTTTTTAAATTCCTTGAACATATATCTCTGAAAAATATGTTGATTCCACATAGCACAACGTGAACATTCCATGGTAAGAGCTCAGCAAACGCAATTGGAATGAGTCGTTGCATGAAAACATGACAATCATGACTTTTCAACCCGATCAGCCTCGAACCAACAATATCCACACACCGAGCAATGTTCGATGCATATCCATATGGAAACTTAACGTCTTCTTGTAACTACTTTAATAATGTTGTTTTTGCCGGACCAGATAATTTGAATACTGGGACAGGTGACCTTCCTTCTCTTAATTCCAACTCAGATCGTCGGCATTTTGTCTTCAAATTTTTTCTTGTTTTGTATATTATCCTTAGTTTTACCCGCCACATTCAAAACAATATTGATTATGTTATCGAAAGGGTTCTTTTCGATATGCATAACATCTAAATTATGACGTAATATCAATGATTTTCAGTATGGTAGTTCCCAAAAGATACTACGTTTATACTAGTTATGCTATTCACCTTGGCCTTTTGGTTTACGATGCCCACGATCTCCACCGCATTCTACCGATTCTTGTAAATCGCCCTTTGTGTTCAATCTTTCGTTCCCAAAAGATACTACGTTTATACTAGTTATGCTATTCACCTTGGCCTTTTGGTTTACGATGCCCACGATCTCCACCGCATTCTACCGATTCTTGTAAATCGCCCTTTGTGTTCAATCTTTCGTAAAGGATTTGTGTTCCGGTTTGTAAGCATGGTGCCTCTTATATTTTTTGTCACGTTCTTTCGAAAATGTTTTTTTATCTTTCTGGAAAGCATGCCCACGAGGAAGAAATCTTCTATGACAATCAAAACAACATGGTTTTTCTTATCATGTACTAGTCGAAATGAATCTGTATCCTCTATACAATATGGACATGCCAATCTTCCGTGCGTGGTCCATCCAGATAACATCCAGAGGCAAGAAAGTCACTAATTATCCACAACAAGACCACTTTCAATGTGAAATTTTGCTTCGTACTAATTTCATAAGCAAGAGTTCTTTCATTCCACAAATGTATTAATTCATGAATTAAGGGTTGCAAAAAGACATTGAAACTTTTTTCGGATGTTCTGTATCCTTTCAAACACATCTCGGGAGGCAAATTATACAAAGATAAAATCACCGGCACAAAGAATATTGTCTTCCATATTGTCCATATGGATTAAAACCATCCGTGCACGGGCAAAGATAAACATTTCTCATTTCATACGCGAACTCGGGAAATATTTCAATGAAATCTTTTCAAGCCTTACCATTCGATGGATGTTGCATTATACCTTCGGCCATCGAGTGTTCTGCATGCCATTTCATTGCCGCGGCGGTTTTTTTCGATTCAAATAACCTTCTCAACCTATTTGCTACAAGCATATAGAACATTTTCTTGTATGGTACATATTTACGTTAATATGTTTTTTTGGCCGAAATCTGCTTGCACCGCAAAACTTGTATTCCAACAAGTCTTTATCATTTCCCCAAAACAACATGCACTTGTTTCTACAAACATCAATTTTCTCATGTGGCATTCCCAAATCTTTTAACACATTCTTTGTTTTGTACTATGTCTCGGGAGCTTGATTATTTTCCGGTAAATATTTACGCATGGTTTTGTAAAATGAATCCATGCAATTTTCAGCAACCTTGTAGTATGTTTTTAAACTCATCAATCTTGAAGATAAAGATAAATGAGACTGACCTTCACGACAACCTTCATATATAGGCTATTTCGCCGAATCCAATAGGTTGAAGAATCGACGTGCATCGATGTTCGGTATGTCTTCATGCGTTTATTCATTAACAACTCCAGAAAAAGCATCTGACACCATTTCCACATATGGATTGGTCGTTGATGCTTCATAAATAAATTTTTTATTTCTTTCTACTTGTGCATCTTGCACAATTTCTCTAACGCCACAATTTTTGCCATAGAAAAACCAAATTTCGTAATTCTCAACGAAACCCGCTTTGTAAAGATATTTGCAAACAATTTATTGACTTCGATACTTTATGTTTTTACATCTTTTGTATGGACATAACATTTTCCCACATTCTTGACACAAAGGTTGCATCGATGCAAAACTCAAGAATTGCTCTAATCCGTGTAATAATTCTTGTGTAATCTCTTCGGTTATAGGATCTCTTCTTCTATACATCCACTCTCTCGATTTATACATATCTTTATTTGAAAAAGACGAAATTTTGTTAAAAAATGTTTGTTATTGATGGTTTGATGCAATCTTTGGTTTAGATCTAAATAGTTCAATTTTCAACGGACATCCGTCGGAAACCCCAACGGATGGCCGTTGCAAGTTCACGCGAATTTATTTCCACCGGTAACCCTCGAAATTAATAATTTCAACGGGCATCTGTTGCAAATTGTAACGGGCATCCGTTAAAGTTTGCAACGGATGCCCGTTAAAATATTTTTCCCGGTGTTCTAACGGGCTTCCAACGGACGGCGCCAACGGATGATATCCGTTAACATTCTATTAAAAATTGCAACAGATTGCAACAAACAGGGCAACAGACGGTATCCGCTAAACGTCCATTGACATATGTAACAGATTGCAACGGATGTAAGCCCGTTGAAAGTTCTCGTAAATCCGTTACAATCCGTTGCCATTTGTTATCAACGGACGGATTTGTTGCCCCGTCCGTTGCAAATGGTGTGTTTTTGCAGTGATATGACATGGGCGCTTCGAGAGACGAGGCGAAGAAGTCATGAATTTGGAGAGAGATCTGAGAAGAGAGAGAGAAGACACCATGGATATCGAACTCTATCGAATGGTATGAATGGTGGCAAAGTCGAGGGCATCGGCGAGCTCTGGATGGATCCTGGAGATGGGATCGGGGAGAAGAAGATATAACATGGACGCTCCGAAACACAAGGCGAAAAGTAATGAATTTGGAGAGAGATCTGAGAAGAGAGAGAAGACGCCATGGATGCCGAGCTCTGTCGAATGGTATGAATGGTGTTTAAAGAAAACCTTACTTTCTTTCATCCTTTAACTGATTACTATCCTTTCCTCTTATTTTATATGGTAGCAATTAGGAATCAGCATTCTTAGAGCGCATTCCTCATTTCTTGATTCAATTCTTTAGCGCATCAATCCAGAGCGCTTAAGGGGATGCTCTTGAAAGGACTATATTCGTATAGTGATTGCACCTACCAGGGAGGACGAATTGGCTTAAGACCAGATCTTTGACTTAACCATTCCTTTACTTGCGAAGAAATTTGCTTTCGACCGTTAGGACGTCTATCCCCTCGATCCGGATCCTTTAAGTGATATGAGTGAGGGTCTATATAGGATAGACTTGAGCTCTTTTCTTCATTGGAACCTGACATACCAAAAAGATCTTATTATGGCGTATAGAATGCATATGTTGGGTAGCTCATTTGGCCACTTCTTTGTGTTATCCCTAAATTTTATCTCGATATAATGTGGCTTAATGACAGATAAATGTTGATTCATAGTGTATCATTACAATTGTGATGTTTTGAAATTGTGGCTCGAACTGAAAGAGTTTGTCCATGTTTCATTGTAATCTCTTTCTTTCTGTCATAAGCCCGAAGGTTGACATTTCCCAAAGCTATGCTAATACAAGACACAAAGTTTATTATGAAAATCCTTCGATGGATAAACATATGAAGTAATTAGAAGATAAGAATAACTAAAACTTGAAATACAATTTGTGTGAAGCTTACAACACATTTTTATAAAATATGCATCTCTGTTCTATTGAGGTTTAACCACAAACAGTGTACCACATAAGATTTTACATCACAGTCATATGAACAACAAAAACCAGAAAACCAAGAATCAGGATGAAGCAGTTGGATTATTGTGCCAACACCTCATTAAGGTGATCAAAGCATGCTTCAGTTTTCGAAATGCATCCTAAAGACATTTGAAGCATCACCGTCATTATAATAAATTCCTTTCCTTCGTAGAGTCTAAAATCAACCTGAAAACACTGAAACAAAGACATGTTCGAAAACAGAATCAATGGTTACATGAAGAAAACTAAATAAGGAAACAAGATTGGGATGAATGGGAATCTAGGTTGTGTTATAATGATTAGTCTTATGAACAACAAAAACCAGAAAATCAGGAATCAAGATGAACCAGCGCATGAACCTGCATTAAAACCAAAAAACCAAAAAAAGTGAAATGTCTCACGTATGGATCAAAACCAGAAAAAGAGACAGAAAACCAGAAAACTCTGCAAGATTTTTCGTGCATCAAAACGTCAAAATATATCCCCATTAAGATCACCATTAATATATTTTATTCAAACATTAAAACAGATTTATGTTGGATCGGGAAAACATATTTATCCAGCCACTAACCTAAACTTTAATACAGTCAAAATGGATCACCATTAACTTCAACATTAATCTATTTTTACGATCCCGTCACCACTAACCTAAACTTTAATATCCATTACCATTAACCTCATTATTACTCTACAAGATTTTTCCTACATCAAAACGTCAAAATAGATCCCCATTAACATAGCCATTAATATATTTTATCCAAATATTAAAACATATTTATGTTGGATCGAGAAAACAGATTTATCCAGCCACTAACCTAAACTTTAATACAGTCAAAATGGATTACCATTAACTTCACCATTAATCTATTCTATTAACACATTAAAATAGATTTATCCAGCCACTAAACTTTAGTACAATCAAAATGAATCACCATTAACCTCATCATTAATCTATTTTTATCATTAACCTATTTTTTTTATTTTATTAACCTCACCATTAACTTTAATACATCATGCATAATAAATTTATTAATACCAGCCACCAACCTAAACTTTAATATCCATTTCCAATTCTTTTTGTAAGCCACTAACCTTTATCTCTTGGTCTTTATTACTTCTATTATGTTTTTCGCCGTTTCTTTGCAAGTTTTCCCTGCATCCAAATGTAAAACTAGATCACCATTAACCTCACATTAATCTAGTTTATTAAAACATTAAACATAAAAAAAAGTACACACATAATTAAAATTAAGACCACTCAACAGGATAAATACTACCCTATTCACTTTAAAAATCAACATATTAGTATTCTAAAAATTCTCCAAACATTCAACCAAACATACCTATTTTATTGTTTAATGGATCAGTTGCAAATTCCAAACACAACATGCATTTATGTTAGATATATGTTTAATTTATTTTGTCATACAATTTATTCTCTTGTATATATAGAAAGAGCTTTGTAATTTCAATAATTATTTATAATTGAATATAAAATTTGAATTTTCCATTTTATATATAACATATTTGCTTTATACAGAATAAAAATAGTTTTATATCTACACAGGTAGTTGTATAAACTGATTTTTTTTCCAAATCATAATGAACAACATTGAAAATGGGTTTGATGATGGTAACAATATTGAAAAAATATCAACAATGTTGTTAAGATCGAGACCATATCACTTTTGGAGTTGCACGAATATGTAACAAAGCTTGATCATTAGGTAAATTCTCAACATTATCAAGTTTTCAAAAACTTTTCCTACATTGTAATTTGATTATCTACATTATAGGAAGATAAAATTTCTTGCTATGCATGAGTTGTTGATGTGCTAACCAAAAATTATTGGAGCTACATTGGATGCGAAGTGTGCACGAAAGTTGACAAAAACTGAAACTTCATTATTTTGCAACTTTTTCCAATACACAAATACTATTGGAGTGAGGAGGGTGTTGTTATCTTAAGTTGAAATTTTTTTTATCTCATGAAGTATTGCATTGATATCTACATTTATCCTTTCTTCCGTACATTTTTATTCAGATTCTGAGTTGATTTGATTGTTTATGATGGTGCGGAAATTGCACATTTTGTTGCTTTTGACCGTGAAACCACAAAGTTGACTAATACAAAGGCTTCTGATTTGATGGAAAATCTGGTATGATTTATTACTTACACAATTTTTTAGATGCACTTTATTGGAATTTAAATACACTTTAATATGGTACAAGATGAATGAGATGTCGTTGTTGTCCCTGAATGTCTAATGGACATTGTTGGAAAGAGTTTTATGTTTGAAATAAAAGTAACCTCTTACAATTTTACCCCTAAACACCAATCGTTCACGGTTTCGCCATGATTGCGGATAAACTACCAAACCTAAAAGGGAAACATGTCGGCGAGGTATTATCCATAAATTCACATTATTGGTATCATTGTGTGACTTAATTAATTTAAAATTGACTAACAATTTTCTGTAGTTCTACTTCGGGTTACAATACACTAAGTTGCAAGAATGATGTTTTGGATACTAATGCAGTAAAGGATACCGAAAATCATGGCAAGAGGATACAGATACAATAAGGATTGACGTTTGAGTATTATGTTTACTAATTTTTTTATGGCATTTGAATATTATGTTTACATGTCTTATGACTTTTTTGGGTTCTTTTAGTATGTTGGAATTTTCATTTAACCTTTTTGTTATAGTTTTATGTTTGTTGGACTATTTTAGTTTTAAGGAATTAAGGTTTGATTATAATAATCAAATTATCCACATACCATCATGCATCCTCCCCACAGAAAGAATGTTTTCCCACCAGTTGCAAATCCCATTGAGAAAGGCTGTCGAAAAAACATATCCAACATGAGCTGATAGACACGAGCTATAGCAAATAGGGAAGAAACTTGAATAATACCAACGGTGAGTATTTCATAAGAAGAGGAATGGAAACAAATAAATGAACAAAGATTAGAATGAGCAAACAAGATGAGCCATTGTACAATGTGATATTCGTAGATGCAATAACTAACTAAATTTCCACAAGGCAAATCAAGAGGGTATCCAGATTGCATAAATATCTGCACAAAACCATTGACAATGATAAGAAAGACAAATTAAGATTAATCCACGAATTATGATTACAGAGCAAACAACGGTAAGAAAGGAAACTAGTTGGGTATAAATGTTTTCATAAAAGGAAACTTTCCGTGTTAGTATACACGCCAGAACACTACACACAAACACAAGAAACCCTAAAAACTCTTTTTATCGCTCGTGCCGCAGACCAAACAAAAACTACATAGAACCACTAAAACCGCCGTTGTGTGCTTCGTTTTTCCGGTTAAAAGGTATCCCGACCATCAATCACTATGTAGCCCGCCGTTCCGTTATTCGTTCCGCCATTTAAAAGGCCTACCGTCAGCATCAATCGGTCAGGGTTCCATCGGTGAATCTTCCTCTCACAATGATTTTGCATTTCTTTTTGTGGTCGCAGTCTGTTTTCACACGTCCTCTCCGAAACATTCAAGCTTCTCAACCTAAATTAAGGTTTATTTTGTTTAATATTTTCATCGGCGATGGATGGGTTAAAGAGAAGTTTACTGTTTTGTTTGATTATTAATTACATCCGTGTTTATTGTTTATAATATAAACAACTATTTATATTTACTTAGTTTTTTATTCTATAATATATAGAACATGAATGTAATTAGATTTACCAAATAAATAACATATTATGCGGCGTCACATTATATGTATTATTTTTACTAACGAGTGGTTATTATATAGGACTTTATTGATCACAAAAGTGCAAGCCGAAATAGCGTCAAAATGAGAAAGCCTAGACATCTTGAGTTTAGAAAAAGATTGAATTTGGAGAGAATTTAAATTCAATAAATGGTAAGTGTATAGAGATGTAATTTTGATTTATACTCATATTTAATAAAATTTACTCATTTTACATATTTTTAATTAATCATATCCATCTCGATATTTATCTACAAAACGTAGACCATGGTTTTTATACAAATATATATCACATATAAAGCCAATACAAACTAATTCGATAGCTGACTTGAAGACAAAAGGTTTCCACTTTTGTTGATCGATATATATGTTATCAACTTTCAATTTATGAAATAATGTTTTTCCCTAATGCATTAGTCTTCTTAATTTAACACGTGGTGGTGTTTTTGATATGTCAGAAAAATAAAAATCCACTCGGAACATACGAATAGCTCTTATGTTGGAAAAGAAATTGCGTAATCGAGTTAAAGGTATGTTCAACATATGTAACATTCATAAGATATTGCAGGATAACTCCATTTTCAAACACTACATACAGTTATATATCGTGAAAGTTTTGCAAGATCGTGCACATTAGGTTTAAATTATACTTTTGTTTTAATACGTATGATTTAACCTGCAACACAGATAGTTTTGGAACATCATTTTATGAGAGTTTCAATGATACAACATAGAGGTTTGTTTTAGCCTCTAAATTCAACTTATTTATCACATATTATATATTTTAATTTATAGAGTAACTCTTTCAATAACTAAGCTTGACCACCAAACAGTTTCATATTGACGATAATATTCTTCGTTACAAACATTGTGATGCATTAGTTTGGCGATTCGAAAGTGTTAGGCAAGATTCAACTATGTCTAATTTTCTATTTAGCTTATGTTGCATGCAAGGACACATTCGCTTAACAAAGATACCTAAACCTCCATCTTGACTAGAAGAGCTCTACAAAAATTCGTTTTCATTCTGAGCAAACATTAGAGCTTACAATTCAATCCTAGCATTCACATTCATGGGTGCTAAGATAGACCATTCTGTTACATCGGAAAGTGGGCCTTTCACCTTTAGAATCCATGGAAAAATCATAATCTGATAGGATAGCTTCTATCCATTCAAGGAGAGACGCCCAAGTTTGCACAACTCCATATATATGATACAACTAATGAGGTTCATAACTGTATCAATACGCTAAGTCGTACTGCATCCGCTGGAAATCTTTACGAACACATCGTTGCTGATCTGATACAAATGGTTGAGAATCATAATGACCTAGCAAATATTCTCTAAAAGGCACGTGACCAATATGAAAGAGGTGATTTTACATTATGATTGGTCGAGCCACGTAAGAAAGGAAAAAAGTATGAGCTACCTGCAGGAGATGAAGTTGCAGGTTTGATTGTCGGATATCTATCGACAACAATCATTAAAAGAGATGTCATTTTACAAATGAAGCCATCAAGCGATCTCTATAGAATTAGTGGTCTTCATCAATTGTTTATGAGCTTGCAGTATCCATTGTTGTTTCTTTATGGTTAGAGTGGGTTTCATGAGGAGATACCATATTGTGACTCGAAATAAAATGAGACACTCTTATATAACAATACGAGAGTTTTTATTCTTATCAACTCCAGACACGACTATCTGAAGGCAAAAAACATCAAAGGTGGTTGTATATTCCAACAGTATGTTGTTGATGCATACACTGCCATTGAGCAAGAACAGATCTGTTAGAATAGAAATAACCAAAAGAAATTAAGATATGATTTGTACAACAATGTTTTGGATGCAGTTGGAAACGGTGATAAATGCGGTAAAGTTATAGGTAAGAGAATTATACTGCCACCACCAAAGGCCCCCGATCATGAGGTTATCATTGCATTTGAAAAATGAAGAGCTTTTAACTTTTGAAGACTCAACAGATCTAGATAGAGTCATCACAAAACCATGTATTGAAGCTACAATATTTACCGAGTGGATGAAGATGAATAAAATATCAAGTGATGCAAGGGGATTGACCTACGTTGAGTTTCTAAACATGTTTGTGTGGCATACGTCAGATAAGTTTTGGTCTCGCGGAAAGAAGGATTCTCACTTGGCAGAATTGTCAACATCCATCCAACATCAAGGGAATTGTACTATCTCAGGATGTTGCTTAACATTGTAAAAGGACCAACGAGTTATGATGATTTAAAGACGGATGAAAATGTGAAATATAAAAGCTATAAAGAGGAATGCATTGGAAGGGGTCTATTGGATGGAGATAAAGAGTGGAGACAAGCGATGAATGAAGCTGCTAAATGGGCAATGCCAACACAGTTATGACGATTGTTCATTACTCTATTGGTATATTGTGAGGTTAACAAGCCATTTGAACTTTGGAATGATTGTTGGAAATATCTAGCAGATGATATACTATATATGAAAAGGAAGGATTTTAGATTCAACAATTTACATTTGTCAGAGAATAAAATTGAGCAATGCACTCTTATAGAGATTAAGCAACTTCTAAAGGAAAATGAAAAGTCGTTGTCTGATTTTCGAAGCATGCGAAGACCGGATAAAATCATTCTCGATGAAATCGCTAATAATCTTTTAAGGCAATAAATTCAATTTAATCAGGAAGTAGAAAAGGAAGAGCATAATTTGCAATGATAAATGAAGAACAACAATTGATATATGCGTCAATTAAGAAATCAGTGGAACAAAATGAAGAAAAATTATTTTTTATTTATGGACCAAGAGGGACATGGAAAACTTATTTGTATAGGATAATTATTTCTAAGTTCCAATCGGAAGGTTGCGTTGTAATACTAGTTGTATAATCGAGTATAACAACTTTACTTCTTCTAGGAGGTGAACTACACATTCTTGCTCCAAAATCCACTTAATGTCCATGAAGGGTCAAGGTGTGACATTAAGCAAGGGAACATGTTAGCTGATTTACTTAAACAATTGGATATTTGATTATATGGGATGAAGCTCCAATAGCATACCGACATACATTTGAAGCGTTGGTTCGAACGCTGAAAGATATTATGGCTATAAGTGATGAAGACGCAACTGATAAGCCCTTTGGTGGTAAGACTATTGATGCGCGACTGGATCGTGTGTTTCACTCGGTTATGCGGATGGATGCCTTTGAACCCATAGACGGATAGATGCTGAAGAACATTGGCCCAAATCTCAGTGAGATTGTAAAAAACCCTTGAGCATATGCACGTCTAGAACTCTTAGGACGATAGAAGATGCCACAAGCAACCGTGGTTCATTATTTGATAAGTCGAATCGAGCAAGTCCCGGACTTGAAAATTTGTGTGAGATGAATCTCTCAATCTCAAGAACAATGAGCTAAGCTCCTTTGATCTGGAATTGGTTCGAAAATGACTTATTTTTATTGTTCATACGTATCTCCTTAAAAAGAAAGAAGGCCTAAGCAAACTTTCCACATTACACTCCTATTCAAAAGTCTGAGACTCTTATTGACCACTCATCTTCCTAAATTTTATTCCTACTGACAATGCACGAAATAAGCCCTAAATTATAGGTCTTCTTGGTACAATTTGAATTCAAATTTGAATTTGAATGATACAAATCCAAGACACTTCTTCTTGATGGGTGTTTGTGTGGTCCATGGGCTTGTGAGGCTTTACACCCTTCAAATGATGTTTGTGTTCAATCTCTTGGGCTTCTAAGGTGTCTTGAATCTTCTCTTGTATCCTCCTGGCCTTTGATCTAGTCCAAGGCCCCTTCAACATGCTTGAAACCTCGGAATTTGGCTCTAAGTGTGCACTAGAGTTCTCGTCGGAAATATCGCCAGAATTTCGCCGGAAAAGTGACGTTCCGGTAGTGATCCGGTACTCATCTAAAATATTTTTGAGTGCTGGTTCCAATGGTTTTTGTTTCATCGAATTTGGACTTCGGGGAGGTCTCCATTTAGGTGTTTTTGTACAAAGTCTCATCTGAGAGTTAACCGGGCCGTGAATATCGGACGCGACCGTTAGTGTCCAAGTCTCATCAACGGTCCGTATATCCGCATCCTCGTAAGCTTGACGTACATCCTCGTCAACATCCCACACATCCTCGTCAGTTCCCGTGCGTCCACGTGATTGTCTTTCCCGTTCGACCCACCCGTTCCGTCCGTCCATTCGAGGCTTGCTTTCTTTGTGATAACCTCATCATTCTCTCCCCGTTGAAAAGGATTTGCCCTCAAATCCGCTTCATCTGCAATACAAGGGCCACGATCAGTGATATTGAATCATGAGCTAATGTTGGACTTATCTCGAAGATCAAGTTGATAGGCGTTGTCGTTTATCCTCATCAAAACTTCGAATGTCTTGGTGAAGTCAGGGAGCGGTAGGAGAGGCGAGTGGATCAGCGTCTCCTTGAGCGTTTGGAACGCTCTCTCTTGTGTGTCTCGCCACACAAAGGCTTGGTATTTCTTCATGAGCTCAGTCATTGGTGCTGCAAAGGTGCTGAAATTGCAGACGAATCGTCGGTAAAACCCCATGAGGCCTAGGAAGCTTCGAACCTCTCCAACCGTGCTAGTTTTTGGCCAATCCTTGATAACTTGAACCTTCTCTTGATCCACAAAGATACCCTGATCACTAATAACAAAGCCTAGAAAAACCAAGTTGTTAGTAGCAAAGGTGCACGTCTTCATGTTAGCATATAACATTTCCGTTCTAAAAACACCTAAAGCCGCTCTAAGGTGCTCTACATGCTCCCTAATGTTCTTAGAGTATACTAAGATGTCATCAAAGTATACTACCACAAATTTGCGAATGAAATCCCTAAGAATATTATTCACCAACCTCATTAATGTACTAGGTGCATTAGTTAAACTAAAAGGCTGCAGTAAAACGTTAGTAGCCTCTTCATTCAATAATGCCTCCTTATACCATACGAGAACCATCGGCCGGTTTGCAAGCAATGCCTTCTTGGAACCCTTGGTGATGATGAGCGACTTATTGGATCCCTCAACCTTCCTAGCTTGTTGCACGATGTGAAGGTAATCTTCGTAGGCTTGCTTCGGTGATAATGGCAGTAGGTTGATTTTCTTGCCCTTGTGTCGGATGGAATATCGGTTGGTGTAGCCGTCGTGCTGCGCGTTTGCATCGTATTGCCAAGGACGACCAAGCAAGAGGTGACTTGCTTGCATGGGTACCAGATCACATAGGATCTCATCCTCGTATCTTCCAATTTGAAATGGTACCCTAACTCACTTGGTGACCTTTGTCTCTCCGCTATCATTGAGTCATTGGAGCTTGTATGGCTTCGGATGCTTGAGAGTTGTGACTCTGAGCTTCTCCACAAGAATGGTGCTCGCGACGTTGGTATAGCTCCCACTATCGATGACGATGCTGCATATCTTGCTGTGGATGTGACATCGAGTGTGGAAGATGTTCTCCCGCTGTTCGGCCGTATCGTCCTTAGGTTATGTGCTAAGGACCCGTCGTGTCACCAAAAGTCTTCCAAGCGTTGGATCCTCGTCTATCTCCTCCTCGCAGCTTATCTCCTCTGCTTGTTGCTCTCGATTGGATGAATGATCAGACTTGATATCACCGTTTTCGAGAATGATCATGGAGCGTCGGTTTGTGCAATTCCGCGCATAATGCCCTCGTCCAGAACACCGAAAACAAGTGATGTGTCGGGTTCGACGTGTCTGTGGTTCGGTGCTCGATCTCCTAGACTATTGGACATCAGGTCTGGGGTCAGGCCTTGGTGCTCGGTCGCTTCCCCTCGGATTCTGCCCAAGTGTTGGTTCTGATCACTGTGCTCGGTTCGTGCTAGGTGGTGCCCGATCTGGACGCACGTCTGTGCGTGCGGGTCGCTGCTCGGTTCGGTCTGGGCAGCTGTTTTGCGAACAACTTTGCCGCGTGTTGGAGCTGCTTCCTCCATACCGTTGATGCCTCGACCTCCTTAGTGGCTGTCTCTTATATAATATGGCGAGATCCAGCAGCTCATTGAGTATTTGGCACCGATGTGGCTCCACTTGCTCCAAAATATTGATGTTGCGGGCTCGTTTGAAGCGATCCATGGTGGTCTGCTCGTCCTCTTGACTTTGCGCCCTCACCATCAACTTTTGCATCTCCTTGTAATAATCCTCCATAGAAAAGAATCCCTGCACAAGGAAATTTAGATGTTACGCACTTCTTCATAATAATGTGAAGGTACGTATTGGCTTCTCATGATTTGCTTGAGTTGCCGCCATGTGTTGACCGGTTGGTCACCATTCATCCTTCTGAAATGGATGATCTGATCCCATCAAATCAAAGCGTAGTCATTGAATTTAGCAGTGACTAGTTTGAGCTTTCGTTACTCGGAGTACTCGTGGAGATCAAACACCATCTCCGTGCGTCTTTCCCTCTCCAAGTATGCCTCCGGATCGCAACCCCCGGTAAACATGGGAATGTCCACTCTCACACCACCATTGTCATGGTCATGGAAGTCTCTTTGTGGTGCTCTTACCTCTTACCTTTGTCTTTCCATGAAGGGTAGGTCATCTTTGTCATCGGAGGGTCCGTTTGCACCTCCCCCACCGTATCGGCCGAAATGCAAGTTTGCATTGTGATCTTCGTCCTCTCCTAGGTCAGCTCTAGGATGTTGTTCTTGGCCTTCCCTAGGTGGTATTCCAGGCCTGGCTTCATCATGATTAGGCCTTGGATGAGTCGGGTCTCCCCTTTCAAGTCGTGGTGGTTGTCGTTGAATCGTGAGGAGACGTGTGAGATTCACAATTTTCTCTTGGAGAGCTTGAAATTCCTCTCGTGTCACTTGAGGCTCTGGTGCTCTATTCACTGATCCTTCACTCTCATTGGATATGATGAATCAAAGGAAATATGATCAAACAAGTTAGTACTCATGCAAAAGAAATTGAGAAATAATCTACGCACAAACCAATTCAAGCGAAGATAATCACTCAACCTTCTTATCATGCTTAGTCTCTGATGATTGTGAGGTCTGCTAGGTTCCTTTGGGATCCGTTGGTGGACTGATCTCAGGTTCATTAGGACTCCCTATCTTTGATTTCACGTTTTCAAAATGTGTTCGTCGTCCGAGTCCAAGTGCTTCGCCGCGAGTGGTATGTTTCTCGTGTGTTGAGTCGCTCTTTGGCCATGAACTTAGGATGGTGTCTCCTTGGTTCAGCCTCTAAGGAGTGGCCCTTCGGGCTCTTTGTTTCTACTTTTAGTTTTCTTTCTTTTTTTCTTTTCTTAGGCTCTTTGGCCATGTCTTTTCTCTTGTTTTTTTTCTTCTTTTCTCTTTGTTTTGTTTCTAAGGCTCTATGGCCGTTTGTTTGCTTTTTTTTATCTAAACCCTAAATGACTCCTTGGATGAACCTACAAGAGAGAGAACAATCAAATCCTTTAGGAATAAAATGAACAAGAATTGGATAGATACAACCGTGAGAATGTGGCTCTAATAGCAACTGATGCGCGACTGGATCGTGCGGTTCACTCGGTTGTGCGGATGGATGTCTTTGAACCCGTAGACGGATACATGCTGAAGAACGTTGGCCCAAATATCAGTGAGACTGTCCAAAAGCCTTGAGCATATGCACCTCTAGAACTCTTAGGACGATTGAAGACGCCACAAGCAGCTGTGGTTCGTTACTTGATAAGTCTAATCGAGCAAGTCCTGGACTTCAACAATTTGTCTGAGATGAATCTCTCAATCTCAAGAACAATGAGCTAAGCTCCTTTGGTCTGTAATTGGTTCGACAATGACTTATTTTTATTATTCATGAGTGCCTCCTTAAAAAGAAAGAAGGCCAAAACAAACTTCCCACATTACACTCCTATTCAAAAGTCTAAGACTCTTTTGACCACTAATCTTCCTAGATTTTATTCCGACTGACAATGCACGAAATAAGCCCTAAATTACAGGTGTTCTTGGTACAATTTGAATTCAAATTTGAATTTGAATGATACAAATCCAAGACACTTCTTCTTGATGGGTCTTTGTGTGGTCCATGGGCTTGTGAGGCTTTAAACCCTTCAAATGATGTTGCTGTTCAATCTCTTGGGCTTCTAAGATGTCTTGAATCTTCTCTTGTAGCCTCCTGGCCTTAGATCTAGTCCAAGGCCCCTTCAACATGCTTGAAACCTCGGAATTTGGCTCAAAATGTGCACTAGAGGTCTCGTCGAAAACGTCGCCGGAAAATTGACGTTCCCATAGTGATCTGGTACTCATCTGAAAGCTCTTTAGTGCTGGTTCCAATGGTCTTTGTTAGATCGAATTTGGACTTCGGGAAAGCCTCCATTTAGGTATTTTCATACAAAGTCTCATCTCCGAGTTAACCTGCCCGCGAATATCGGACGCGATCGTTAGTCCACAAGTGTCGTCAACGGTCCACATATATCCGCGTCCTCGTAAGCTTTGCGTGCATCCTCGTCAATGTTCTGCATGTCCTTGTCAGCGTCTCGTGCGTCCACGTGATTGTCTTTCCCGTTCGATCCACCTGTTCCATCCGTCCATTCGAGGCTTGCTTTCTTTCTGATATCCTCATCAATTATTATCTTAGGTGGTGACTTCCAACAAATCCTTCCAGTTACTCGGGGAGGACGAATCGATACTGTGTTAGCATCAATTTGTCGCTCTCATCTTTGAAGATCATGTCATGTCGATACATTAACACAGAACATGCGACTACACCCACATGAATTTCAGATTTTTCAATGGTTATTGGATGTTGGAAATGGAACGACGCATCAAATGAGTATGAGATCTGATAAGTACACTGATGCTGACAAAATCCTTATCAACAAAAACCTTATGCTTCCAATTTCAAAAGATCCCATGCAAACATTAGCGATTGCGACATATCCACGATTTAGTGAAGTTTTCCAAGAGTGTGGATATCTAACAGAAATAGCAATTCTTACACCAAGGAACGAGCACGTCGATGAAATTAATGATTTCCTATGTCACAACTCCCTGGTAATGTTACAAAATACTTACGCTCAGATACCATCAGAATTGATAGTGCCCCGTCTACATATTGGCATTCTTTATTTCCAGTTGAGTACCTAAACTCTCTTGAGTTTCCTGGTTTTCTAAAACATATTGTTTCTTTGAAGGTTGGTGCCCCATAATGATGCTAAAAAATATCAACAAAAAAGAAGGTCTTTGTAATAGCACAAGATTAGTTGTCACTCAACTAGCATCAAGAGTATTGGAAACAGAGATTATCACGGGCACCCATGTTGGAAATAAGGTCCTCATACCAAGGATTATCCTATCTCCAAATGAATCGAGTCTTCCGGTCACTCTACGAAGGAGACAATTTCCAGTTCGATTGTGCTATGCAATGAAAATTAATAAAAGTCAAGGACAATGTTTGAAGCAGATTGATTTATATCTGTCTAAACCTATATTCACCCACATACAATTTTATGTTGCACTTTCATACGTAACTTCTACCAATGGACTTAAAATTTTGGATCTAAATGAGGTGGGCACAGTTGAAACATACATAATAAGTGTTGTTTACAAGGAGATATTTACTGGCCTTTCTGACCCACCTGGCAACACTGACAATATATAACAACTTTTTATTTTAAAAATTTATCATATTTGCAAGATGAATTTATTACTCTTTTATTAACTTTTAGAGTTCGGCATTTCATTGACAACAACATTGTCAGATATTCTATAAACAATTGGATCAAGTACATCATCACCGTTAGAGGTAATTGATATTGCATTTCTATTGTCATGCAAATTTTTATAATATAAAAAGAAAACAAAGTTTTCTAAGGTAAAATGTTACATTAGTTTTCCAGGTTTATTTTACTAAATTAATATACTATGGACTTTTAAACGATTTTATCCAAAACAAATTTCATTCTAGTTTTATAATTTTCACCGCTCAAACTTATCCGCTTATTATCATTACATAGTTGGCCTACTAAACTTACACGGCAATACTGCAAATATGTAACTAAATTTTATATTTATCAGTCATATCATATGCATAATTAATTTATTTATATTTGATACTTTATTCGCCTCTATTGTGTAGTATAAACTCATAACGATCGGATCAAGTGCATTATGAACATCAATCATACATTTATTTGAGCTATTTGATAATGTGTTATAACCACTTCATGTTTTGTTTTTCATTTTATTTCATTTTTTCAAAAATTATCAATTCAACGACATTAATTTTATTTATAAACATTTTATTTTCTATATTTATATGCTACACAATTTCTACATATTTATCAAATAAAAAATTATTATTTTAATAAAAATTACACAATATTTTCAAATATTTAACAAATTAATCATATCCCACCCAATGTGCAAGTCCTTCACTAGTTCATAAAATAGCAAAATAATTAGGATAAGTCTCACCACTATCTACTATATGGTATAATGAAAAACTAAATCGTAGAAAATAAATTATATGATGGATATATAAATAGTTTGACATATATGAGTGACAGAAATCGACAGATACATATATCTTTAGCCTTTATCATATAAAAAATTACATTATTTGTTAAAAAACATATTACTAGAAAATACGAGATTACAAACTACATGTTCCGTCTATTATCGATAATCTATAATTTTATCTGCCTTGAATTAAACGAATTTATGAATAGATTATTATTCATGAGAATATCTGATAACACATAAAATGTATCAATTTTAGGCTAGGTATTAGTATCATTTTCGCATATATTTCTAAGTTAGAGTTACATTTCCGATACGATTCTTCTTTACATACGCCCGTTTTGTTGGTTTTCAGGTTTTAAGGCGACAAGGCCTAAACGAGAATAAAAAGGCGAATTCCTGAGTAAAACCATACATTCTGAAGATATAATTCACTCGGAGCCGAAATCAAGCCTCAAAACTCAAAGGAACACCCGAGCAACGAGCGGAAAAGAGCAAACACGTGGATTCAAGAGTGCCCGCTCGGGCAGTGAGGTCTACCCGCTCGGGCAAAACTGACGGGGTTTATTTGCAGCACCTTGCACGACCCGGGCACGAAGACTACATGATCGGGTAGTAATACCCGATCAGGCGCAACAAGGTACCCGCTCGGGCGTTAATTGTTCCTGAAAATCCCCGAGAGTTTAGCCATGATTTAGGATTTAATTGGTTTAGAATCTACGCCAGGTCGATCGATTGAATCTAGGGATTATGATAGCAGTCTTAATGTGTCTAGTGGGTGCTGAAAATCCCCGAGAGTTTACACAACTCGGGCTGTTCAACCACGCGATCGGGAAGCAATGCCCGATTGGGCTCAGAACTCCACACGACCGGGCGCGTCTCTGCACGACCGGGTAAAACCACTACCCGAGCGGGCCGCCTTTCTCGCAACAACCTTGATTTTGAATTCGAACGAGCGAATTAAAAGAACAGAACATATCCAGACGCAAGGGGGCGACACCTAGGGCAAGGAAAGGCTTGGAAATCATCAGGAAAGGCTCGGGAGATGCTGGAGAAGGAGAGAAGCATCAATCCACACATCGATGACACAATAGGGAAGATCGAGGCATCGAGTTTCCTACGGTTTATCATGTTTAGGGTTATGTCATCTCCTTTGTCTGTAATCTCCATGAGTGAGTAGATTCCCAACTATGGGTTAGGGATATCGATTGTAACAGATGTACAAATTTATGCGTTAATGCTTAGATCTATCGTATTGTTTTGATATTCGGTTCTACAATCAACATCATAACTCTTATACTAGTGCTGCCCGCTCAGTAACACAAGAATTCATATTTTTCTGGAAGGTTAAAGTATGAATCCGGAACTGTTGAGTTGTAGGTTCTGACCGGTCGGTTAATCGACTTAGGAATTAGGATTGCGCTCGTAAAGCTGCCATAGTACGGGTTAATCGCTGCTGGAAGGTAGGGTTACACGTACGTATGGTTAGGAGGTCTTGGCTCGACAGAATCATTCCTCACCTTAGAGCATGAATTTCCCGTTATCAAGATAATTCGATAGGTTTATGATCTTTAGTTGTTACATCCATGCGATTTCCGGTATCCCGACACCCGTAGTGTTCGTCATAGTCAAGTCTTCCCCAACCTTCATCGCTGTCCACATTTAGTTTAGTCTTCTAGATATTTCGCACCACGCCTTCATCTACTTCTCATCGTCTTAGTTTAGTTACATTCTTAGGATTGGCTGCATTAGTCCCTAGAGTTCGACCCTGGTACTACACGAACCGTATACTTGCGTGAAGTGGTCTAGAAAATATATATAGCTTGATATTTCCGAAATCAAGTTTTTAGCGCCGTTGCCGGGGAATAATAACGGCCTAGACTAGGAATTAGCTAGATTAAGATCTAGTCCTTTCCGGAGTCTTCTTTTGTTTTTCGCATTTTCCTTTCGTTTTCCTTTTATTGAATCTATTCTATCTACCGCGGATTTACACTTTTGTGATTTGGTTCTTGTTGTGCAGGAGCCTTGTATGAGAAGCTCCACTCAAAAGCTCCTCATTTACGATCCCAAGGTCGAGCGAACATTAAGGAGCCTGCCCAAGAAGAGAAGAGTTGGACTAGCGGATTCCGAGTCCGAAGTAGATAGAGAGAGCAATCACGAGACATACTCCTCGGAAGAGGAAGAAACCAATAGCGCAAGCAGCGGAGAGGACATCGCAAATAACCCCGACATGGCTGCTGCCGATGAGACTTACGGAGCCTATACCGCTCCGAAGCACACGTAGTTACTTTCGTGCATGGCCCGCACGATCGGTAATCAGGTTGAGCTACAACCGGCCTTCATACAAATGCTCAACAACTCGGCCTTTAGAGGAATGGAGAACGAAGATCCGAACTCCCACCTTACGGACTTCAAGATGCTTTGTAGCACCACCAAGGTTGGAACGGGAGTTACTCGGGAGGATCTCTACTTGATGGCGTTCTCGTTCTCACTCAAGGATGCGGCGCAACGTTGGTTATTCAACTTGCCGGCTGCATCAATTACGTCGTGGGATGATCTGGAGCAACGTTTCATGCCTACAAGAAAGAGGCGAGACGTTACACGATGTATGGGAGCGATTTAAGAACTACCAGCGGATATGCCCACACCACAGAATGGATAAGAAGTATCTTATCACGAGCTTTATCCAAGGTCTCCATGAAACCACCCGATTCATGATCGTCGCAGTGGGTGGTGCTTCCCTCAGCAACCTTACATTCAATCAGCTCGAGAAATTGATCGAGAGCATGGCGAGGGAAGGAGGCAAGAAGGTAGGGGAATACAATCGTGATTACCCATCCAAAGCGGTAGTGAACGAGCTAGGCATCGCCAACCCAGAATTAACGGACTTGAAGCAGCATGTTGGCGAGATACATCGGATGATAGCTGGACTCCATGTGGACCGAAATGACACATCCGTAGGCCAAGGGATGGAGGAAGTGAACTACGTTAGCAACCGGGCCTACCAGCAAAATTATATCAAGAGCCATCCCAACCTCTCCTATGGTAACACGAGCAATGTAGCGAATCCGCAGGATTTCCAACCATGGATAATGGCAAGAAACCAGAATCAAGGTTTCCAACCGAGAGGAAGTGGCCAAGACTACGGATATCAACCTCGCGCACAATCTTCAGGTGATTCTGATATTCTTTCTATGCTCCAATTGATGCATCAAGAGCAGAAAAGTGCGCTTGGAGGGATTAGGGCTGAGCAAGAGGATATGAGGAAGAGAATGGACGGGTTTCAGACGCACTTCAGACTCCTCGAAACGCAAGTGGCTCAGCTAGCCCAAGGTTCGAGCCGACAACCCGGACAGCTTCCCAGGAAACCCGAGGCGAACCCCCGCGAGCAAGTAAATGCCATCTTCCTAAGGAGTGGGAACACAGTAGGGCAACCAATGCCTTCCACGGATGTAAGAAAAGAGCCTTTGAGTAATAAGATCGAACAACCCATCACTCCAACCGTGGAAGAGAAGGCGACCGAGGAAGAAGAGAGGGAGTTACCCTATGTAGCACCTCCCCCGAGCGTACCACCATTACCCTTTCCGCAGCGTCAAAGGAAGCAAAATGACGAGGCTCAATTCTCTCAATTCGTGGAACTCTTGAGGAAGTTACAAGTCACCATCCCCTTCTACGACACGCTGACGAAGATCCCATCATATGCAAAATTCCTCAAAGACATCATAATGAGGAAGAGAACCGTGGACAACGAGATGGTAATGGTCACGAACTCCCTTATACAGCCCCCTATCATGGTCGAGAAGATGCCCGATCCAGGTAACTTCGTCATTCCTTGTAAGATTTATGACTACGAAATTGAGCATGCACTAATAGATATCGGAGCGAGTGTGAGCTTGCTACCATTATCCCTTGTTGAGAAGCTCAATAGAGTAGGAGATCTTCAACCCACGTGAATGCAAATAACCTTGGCTGATCAATCCGTACGGAGTCCCGTGGGTAACATCAATATCTTACCACAATCACAGATGAAAATTTCGTAGGTAAAAAGTTCAAGAAAACATATTGTTTACAATTGATTAATCTGCTGGAAAATGCATCGATAAATAAATAGAGAAATTTTTTAAAATCATTAGATAGGATATCAAGGCGTGTTGAAAAAATTGGTTTGTAAATCCATCAGGAAAATGTACTAGTAAATTTTGTGAAAAAATCGTCTAACATAGACGTGACCAAATTTCCGAAATATCAGATCAATACATCCCAAAATTATTTTCTTAGAGAAATTTCAAATTTTAAAAGTTACATAAATTTAAAATTAAAATATGATATATATATTTTTATTATTCTAATATAAAGTTAAAATATATTGGTCAATATATAGTAAATAGTGTAATATATATAATATTGAATTATTTTTCAAATTAAAAGTTTTAATTATAATAAAGGTTATTAAGAAAAAGAAAAAAAATAATTTATTTTGTATTGATTGATTCAAAATACATATGAATCTTGTGTATTTATAATACACAATACATTTAAGATTAATAATTCAAAAATTCAAGATCAATAATTAAAAAATTTATTAACAACTACTTAATTAACTAATCAAAAGAAAAATAAAAGAAAAGAAAGAAAGAAAAACAATTTATCAAAATGATATTTAATACTTCCGTCAAGATGAGAACTATAATAGAGATACTCCCATCTTGGAAAGTAAGTCTTGAAATTGTGTGGAAGATAATGGTTTTGTGAGAATGTCCGCAATTTGATTGTTTTGTCTTCACATGAAGTGTTTTTAGAAAACATGATTGCAACTTTTCACGTATAACATGACAATCTAGCTCAATATATTTAGTCATTTCATGGAAGAACAGATTACTGGGGATGTGAAAAGCGATTGTATTAGCACAAAATAAAAGAGCAGACATAGAAATAAAAATATGTAATTCACGTAAAATCGAATGTAACAAAATTAACTCACAAGTTGCATTAGCCATTGCTTGATATTCTGCCTCAGCACTATTTCTTAAAATTGTAACTTGTTTCTTTGATTTCCATGATATTAGAGATTGTCCTAAGAAGAAACAATATCCTGTTACTAGTCTACAAGAATGAACACAAGAAGCCCAATCAGCATTTAAAAAAGCTTTGAGCTTAAAATAATTTTTAATGGGATAAAATTAACCTTATCCGAGATTATTTTTTAGATATCCAAGAATTCTGTGTGCAACAGATAAATGTAAAATAGTAGGTGCAAACATATATTGACTTAATTTGTTAACATCGAAAGAAATGTCATGTCTTGTAATAGTCAAATAGATTAATTTTCCAATTAATTTTCTATAATAAGATGGATTTCTTAATAAATCACCATTAGATTGTGAACATTTTGAGTTTACTTCCATTGGAATTATTAATGGCTTACAACCTAACATTCCAAATTCTTCAAGTAGTTCTAATGCAAATTTGCGTTGACTTATATAAATTCCGAGTTTAGAACGAGATATTTCTAGACCAAAAAAATATTTTATCTTACCTAGATATTTAATTCTGAAGACAGTGGAACGGAGACATTTGATTGAATTAACATCAGATGGTGCAAAAGATCAAGATATCATCTACATATACTAATAATGCAACAAAATGATCTAAAGAGGATGCTAAGAATAATGAATAGTCACAAGATGATTGAATAAAACCAGATTTTAACAAAAGCGATGAAAATTTTGTATTCATTGATGAGATATTTGTTTTAAGCAATATAGAGATTTATTTAAATGACAAACTTGATTGCAGGCAATATCTCCCATTGTTTTGGAACATAACCTTGTGGTAATTGCATACAATTTTCTTCATTTAAATCTTCATTTAAAAAAGCATTTGAAACATCAAGTTGTTCAATTGTCCAATTAATAGAAGCAATAACCACAATAAAAATCTAACAGTAACCGTTTTTGCAACCGGACTAAATATATCTATATAATCTATATCTTCCTTTTGTTTAAAACCTTTAGCTATAAGCCTAGCTTTATATTTATCAAAACTACAATCTGCACTAAATTTTATTCTATAAATCCATTTACAACCAATCACATTTTTGTTAGAAGGCATAGAACAAATGGACCATGTATCATTCTTAAATAAAGCATCAAGTTCCAAATTCATTGCAGCAGCTCATTCAATTGATTTACTAGCTTCTAAATATGTTTTAGGTTCTATAAAAGATAATATTGCCATTAAAAAATCTGTGTTCAATACTGATTTTATCATAAAAAAGAAAATTAGAAATTGGATAAGGAGTTGTATGAATAGTCTAGTTAGATTTAATATTGTAACAGTGATAATCGGCTAAATAAGTAGAAGATTTGGTTACTCGACTAGACCTAAATTTAAAAGAAATATTATAATTAGGTAAAGTTGTTCTAGAAGATAAATCAACAGAAGTAGAGAAATCATTTGAGAATATGGTTGTCGTAAGAGTTTAGAAAAAAATAGCTCTCATACCATATTAAGAAAGGAAAAAAATATTATTTTTGTATTCATTGATTCAAAATATATATGAGTCTTGTGTATTTATAATACACAATATATTCAGGATCAAGAATTTCATAATTCAAGATCATTAATTAAACAACTAATTAATAACTACTTGATTAACTAATCAAAAGAAAAATAAAAGAAAAGAAAGAAAGAAAACAAATTTATCAAAAAGATATTTAATAAAGGTTATTAATTCAATTATGGTGGTTGCAACACTGACAGTTTTGTTATCTTCACGTACGTCGAGGTCGATTGTCAGTATATTTGTTTTTAAAATTTACATAATTTGAAACGCTAGTTGCGACACCATTTTATAAATCTTTTCATTAACTTGTTTAGCTTTAACATCTATCTAAGAACCAATCTATTTTCTGTGAATTCTTTCTAGTAATTTAGAATAAATTGGTTGAGTCATTTTCTATTTTCTATATTATTAAATGAAATGTAAAATACGTGATATATACAATAATACTATACACAATTTAAATAAATATATGTACTAATTGTTCGTACACCACAACAAAAGAATGAGACCCAACAATGTGTGTGCTTATCCTGGAGTTATCTTGACCAAATTTGCGAGATTTACTTGATTTTTTGCTATGTTAACTACAAGAATATCACAATGCACACAAATAACTTTCGACACCTCCGAATCCATCCATACAAGTTTTTAGATTTTCTCCCAAATCATTTTTAGTTATGAACGAGAGATTTTGATTGCAAGCTTGCGACCTATTGGAATTCAAATTTAACAATTCATGTAATCTTTGGGATCCAATACAGTGTTTTCTTAAAAACAACTTTAGTATTCTTAATAAACTATAATATGAAATTAAGTTTATTGATAACACTGAAAGTGTATCATATTTAGGATAGGTTTTTATGTCATTTTAGGATATTTCTTACATCGTCTACTTACTTATCCGATATGATTTTGAGCTTCACACACCGGTTTTATTGGTTTTCAGGTTTTTAGGCGACAAGGCCTAAATGAGCTAAATACGAAGGATTTCTGAACAAAACCACAAGATCTGAAGGAAAATCTACTCAGAGCCAAGACCGAGCTCCAGAACCCAAAAGGAACACCCGAGCAACGAGCGGAAAAGAAGAATATCAAGAGAGCAATGGTGCCCGATCGGGCACCACTCTCTACCCGCTCGGGTAAAGCCTACGGAGTTAATCCATACAAAACTACACGACCGGGCAAATGAACAAGGTGATCGGGTAACATCTACCCGATCGGGCAACAATTGAACACCCGCCCGGGCGGTTACTCGTCAATCTGCCCCGCAAGTTTACGCGACTCGGGCTCCTCG
>CM071863.1:31892238-31979833 GCA_036759665.1 Gynandropsis gynandra | reverse complement strand
ACAGTAGAGCATGAATTTCCCGTTGTTAAGAGTAGGTTGTAGATCTATGATCTTTAGTCGTTCATGTATGCAATATCCGGTAACCCGTACACCCGTAGTACTCATCATATCTAGTTCACCCTTATCTTCGTTTCGTTGTCTCCATTAGGTTAGATTTAGGACCCTTAGAACCACATCCTTTCATATCACCTTTCTTCCTAGTTTAGTTTTGTTCCTAGTTTATCCACACTTAGTCCCTAGAGATCGACCCTGGTACTACACGATCCGTATACTTGCGGTGAAGTGGTCTAGGTAATTATAACTCGTGTTTTCCACACGTCATTTATAATAGTTTTTTATTAACTAAACCATTTCATGCCATCTTCACGGCTAAGTTCATGGCGTGGAAATTTGCACCGGATCTTCAATCGCGAACAATTAATTGAGAATTGGTTCTTGTTCTATTTACGATGATGAAAGCTTGAGCAGTGCTATGGAACATGTTGATATTTACAAAGGATACAACACATTGTGTTGGACCAAAGTGTGAAAAATAGTTGGATTCCAAAAATCATAAAATTGAGATCCTCTATGACGTTGTTTATGTGAGTGCGATGGTCCATTCAAAATTATCTTCAAAATCATGCCCCAAATGTAAACCTTAAACATCTTCTCTCCTAAATCAACTAATAAAAAAAGGTCAAAACTAGAGAATGACGAGACCTAAGGACAACGTAATGAGATCCAATGCCAATATGATGGCCTCGAGCGGCCGCGAATGCGATGATGGCCTCTATAGGCTTGGGTGATCTAAGAAAAGAAAGTTTCCTAGGGTGGCCTCAGAAAAAAAATGATAGGGGTGAGGTGGGCTATAATAATGGGCGATAACCACTAAGGAGGACAAGGATTATAAAGAGATAGTGGTTGATTGATTATAAATGCATAAAAATAAAGATTAAATTTACTTGAGATTACGAAAGACACAACGTAGACATGGAGAAGAGGACAAGCGAAGGCAGAAAATTCTGTGCGAAGGAGGGATTATTGAAGGTTTTTGTTGATATGGAGAATCCCTCCGTAATTACCGATGATAATCATTATGCCGTCTAAAAATGGCATTGGTCTTTGTGGTGGTAGTAAGGTGAAGTTACGGATGGATTTGCGAATCCATCTATAATTCTCATCTTACTAATCACCAATATCTCTATCTTGAATGTAATAACAAATGAAATCATAATCCTTAAACCATTTAACATGCCTCTCGTTGTTATCATTTTAGTTCGGTTTTTTATGTGACAGTCAAATCAAATGGCCATTCAAAAATTAACAAAGAGAATCTTGTATCCCCTACAATAAAAGTTTATTTTCAATTGACATATCCATTGAAAATAACGGTTTCCAACGAATTTTAACCTGTTAATAATCAATCATTGAAAACATTCATCAATTAAAAATTTAATGGCATTACAACAAACAAAATATCACTGGATATTAGCACATATATATATAGCAAAATATTCTAATGGATATTGATGCGTGTAATCTAGGCATGATCCAAATTTTATCAGGTTTTACGTTTATAACCTAAACTAGACAGTTCGCAAGGAGACAAACTATGTGGTATTAGAGTCGAACACATGGACTAAGTGTAATTTAATCTAATCATCTATGAAAACTAGGGTTATGAAAATATATATAGTATATATGTGTGTATGAATAGATAAATTAATCTAAACTACTATTTATGTATAAGTTGGGACGATGTTGTTAGACTCGAGTATTATTTTTACGTATACAAACTAGCTAACATTTCAGAACTATGGTTCTTATTCGTTTGGTGAGTTCTTCATCTTGAGTGGATATACCTGCTTTCGTAATGGAAATCCATATCTACCTAATGTTATAGTGCAACCATATTCGAATGTACAAACTATTAATGTCTCCGTCTAACAACCTAAGCATCGACATTAATTAATGAACCTACGTACTATCATAGTGCAAACTCCTATCAAATATCTAGACCACTGCACGATGATCTATATACTGAATGCATTATCACACGATGTTCTTAATCTTAGACAAATTAATCAATTGTTAAATGATTACTCATGCCTATCTATTACACTAGATCTAGCCTAATCCGATGTCTTTATCTGAATTAAACCAACCAACAATAAATTTACGATATCCTTCATAAATTGAAAGAATAAAATAATGCAACAGACAGTAGAATTAATAAACAATACTAAAACTTAAGATCGTAAGAAACACATAAACTTTACTCTAATCCACAGTGGGAATCAAACCCTTAGATCTACATCATCGAACTAAATTACAAATAAAAATGAAGAAAGAAAAGAGTTAGGAATGCTCAGTCAATTTATCTCGATCCGTTGCATCCATGATCTTGTCTTAAATCCATTTTTACTAGTTGTCCAACTCGTGGGCATAATCCTAAGATTTTTCTTAATTTTTGCTTGCTCTAGAGTTATTTTCCTCATTCACATCCCCCTCTCTTTAGAAAAACATCCTTACTTAATAGAGAGACACTCGTCCTTATTACTAATTCAAAATTAAAATTTTTAAAAGGATTCAGTAAGATGCTTAGCTGAACAGGTCGTCACTCGGGTTGAACGGTTGGTTGTTCTACAACTCTCTCATGAAAAAATGAACCATTTTTATTGTTTCAAATGGGTTGCTAGGTTGAATGAACCATTTTTATTGATTCAGATGGGTTGTTAGGTCAAGCAAAGAACTATTTGGGTCAGGCAATTTGTTTGGACAAAAAAGATCCGTTCAGCTAGAGGAACACTCGGTCGAGCAACCTTGCACTCGGGTCTAGAGTTTCCATTGGCACAAAACGATACCTCTCGATGCATGGACGCTCGATCGAGTTTCCTTCCGATTAGGTCGAGCCTTTCCACTTAATGAATTTTCATGTTACATAGTGACTGAGTGAACGATCGCTCTACCTAAGCAAAGTCTCTAAAACATTTTGAGAATGAATTTTAGTACGCTCGACTGAGCACATAGAGCATTTGGATCGAGCGTTTGCACTAGATTTGTCTCAAATGCTTGCTCTCATGCCGTAAGTTACCGTGTTTCTTCTAAGTGTGCTCCTTAGTCTTTATTACCTATAAGATCATAAAATAACAAAAAAATTGTAAAAAAGAACTAAAAAAGATGCAAAACTAAATAGATACATATGAAAAATCATAGAGTAAATAAGTGTGATGAGATATCCATTGAAACTATTAATGAGCGTCCATGGAAAATGATATGAATCTAAACTGATGGATGGAACCAGAGTAAACACTCAGAATTTCACCAAGAGTTTGGTAGCTAAGTACCAAGAAATAGGAAAGAAAAGACATTTTCAATGATTAAACGTAGTTAATGGATCCCCTATTTATAAAGACCAAACAATAATGAAAAACTGATCAAAATGAACAAACTTAACAAAACTCGGTAAATCGCTCGGTAAAATCCCCAAAACTAAAATATTTTGGTCTAACGAAAAAATTTGTGATGAGAATTTTCTACCTGAGCCCGAGTGTTTTGGACGAGCACCATTTTGCTTTGTCTTAATATTGTCTGATCCTTCAGTTTCTTTCTCCTCTCGGCCTCTTCCACTTGTAGACACAAGCTTCCCTTATCATTAATTGGTGCCTTTGTGGTGCCTTTGCAATTTTTTCTGCCACAATTTGAGCAAACAAGTTCTTCATCCTCTTAGTTTAAGTCATTATGATCGGTCTGTGTCATTGGTGTCTTGGGTGGAGTCTCATCCTCATCAACAACTATCAATGGCCATTTGTTGACATCAGCAATAAACATCCATTGATATCCTTTAAATTCTTTAATGGATTACACCATTTCAATTTGTTATTAATCACAAACAGTTTCTATACGGACATCCATTCTCAACGCTAGAAAATATATAGACAATAGTTGAAAACTTTTGATGGGATTTTTAAACATCTCAATGTATGGCCATTGATAATTTTGGAAGATATTCTAAACATTTCAATGGTGCTCGTTAATATTATGAAGGTAAATTAAAAAACAAATAAAAAATAAGATAAAAATTTATATAACTTTTAAAATTAGAATTTACATACTAAAATAACTATATATATATTTATATAATGTATTCCATCACCATTTTTGTGCCATGTCCTTTACCACTTCTAGATGCGTGGGACAGGGTTTGCTTTAAAATCAAACGATGAATCTTTACATTTTGGCGTTGTGTCACCGAGAGGTGGTGGTGAAAGTGCTGGCGAATATTGGTACGGTTGGTTGGTCATCAACTCGATGATACTCTCAATGTCACATATCATCTCCGTATAATGTAGATTTTGGTTTTGAAAACTTTTTTATGCGTTATTCTTGAGCTCGAATAGTAAAGGGTACGATCCTGACATCATGTAGAATATTACTTTTACAGAACCAAGACCATGAAATCTCCCCTATACGGTTAACATTAGAATGATAAAAATATTAATTAAATTTAAAGATAGCGAAATAAATTTTATGAAAATAATTTTTATCATTTGGCAGCAGAATGAGTTCATCTAGAGATCATAAATTTGTGTCCGTAGCCATTTTTCTTGGTAATAGATTTCTTCTTGGATGTGTGTTGTCCACAGCTAAAAAAGGTGGATTCTCTCGTCATCCTCTGCATGTGCAATATTTATATATTATTACAATGAATAACAAATTTGAAATTTATAACATATTATAAATTAAAATATTCACCTATTTTTGTTGGAAATGGTTTTTCCCCCGAATATGGGTATATCGCTAAGTACCTTCTCACTGTATCGACATTTTTTGGTTTTTTTTGCTTTTTGTTTTGATGTCTTCAAAGTCCCAATTTTAAAAATTTGGTTGAAGACTTCATCCATGGCCTATTTCTAACCTTGTTCTTGAGGTAGTTTATTTTGGCATTGTTTATCATGAGTTTGAGGCGTTATTGCATGTGATGTGGTTAATCTCAAGTAATAATTTACCTAGACTAACGCTTCCGCAAGAATACGGATCGTGTTGTACCAGGATCGAACACAAGGAATAGATGCAACTCTAAAGCTAGTAACTAATGAATAGAACGTGTAAAATCAATAGGTGAATGGAATGCGAATGAATATAAACTATCTAACTAACTAACGAATGAAACTCAATAGACTAGACACCACAGGTTTCGAGAGACGCACGATGATGCAACGAAGTTCTAACAAGATCATGGTTATAGATATCGTTACGTGTTCGGAAAATTCAAGCTCTTTTCTAGGGAATGACTCTCCCGATGCCTAAACCCACTATCTAGCATGTGTATACCAATCTCCCAATTGTGTATCTCACCTACTAGACGTATTAAGATCGCTATCCTAATTCCTAAATTCAATCAACCTACCAACCAAGGTTCTTAATCAATTGAGACTTCATATCATGGCTACGTTCCAAAATCCAACTCATCTCCCAATGCAATTAGATTTTTATGATCATTAATTCAAGCTACCAACAAGAATAAAAGCATTATGAACAACCAATCAATCCGAAACGAACGAATATTATAACCAAGCATTAAGAACAAAACATCATTACATATCGGCAAAGCTCTCTAACCCATGGCTATGGACCTACTCGGATATGAACTCACCAAAAGAAACACAAAAGATAACTATATTCAACATGGATAAAGAATGAGATCCCTCCCTATTCTATTAACGATGTCTTCAATAGCTCCTTCGCGCTCCGGCTTCGTCACTCCGTCCTTCGCCCTTGTGTGCGCGTTCTGCTCTCCTCTCTCTCTCTACGTGTGCTTCCTCTCTAATTTTCTGTCTCTCTTTCTGTCTCCCCTCGTCCCTAAAGCTCTCTCCTCTTTAGTTAGAGCAGCCACCTCTCGTTGTTGCCTTTTCTTGAGTTTTCCAAATCTTGATTAAGTTGGCAACGTTTCTATTACCTCCTTGATCATCTCGTTTTCATACGTATTTCTTGCACGATTTTAGAGACGTTTACGATATAGATGCGATGTTTACGTATGATTTTTGTATCCGTTTTACTCCTTTTCGTGTTTTCATGTTCTTAAAGGTTTTAATGCATATTCAGTTCATTTTGGAGCTAACGTATGTACACAAGACAAAGCACAAACATCGAGGATCATCACGGAACAAACGGGACGAGAATCGGCGAAGAACACCCTTGCCCGCGCGGGGCGTTTAGTCAGCAAATCCGTCCAGCAACTTGTGCCCGACCAGGGCACACTCATGCCCGGCCGGGGCACACCTCAGCCCGACCGGGGCACTCCCTAGCCCGATCGAGCACCCCTTGCAGCCCCTTGACCAGCGTGTTCTGCCCTAGCCGCACCCGAGCGGGCACACTGAGTGCCCGAGCGAGTCGCGACCCGAGAAATTAGCAAAGTTAAGTAAAATTAACTTAAAACAAAAGGGAACTCGTGGGGGAAATTAAGGCAACACTTAGACCGACTAAGGAGGCATAAATGAGGCCAGAAGACGTCATTAGAGACAGCTAACATTGGACCATTTATTCAGTTCGTGATTGGAGAAGAATTCGTGCGAGGAGGCAAGCAAGGAGCATTGGAGATCAACCCGACACTTCGGTTTCGCTTGGTTTTCATGTTCCTTAGACTTTCTACCTTTTTATGTTTGTTTACAGACGCATGAGCGAGTAGTTTGTTTGTTCTAGGAGAAGGGATTAGCCCTTGGCTATCCCAGAACCACTTTCTATTTATCTTTGAATGCATCTTCCCGTTTTTGTTTATCTATTCTCTATCTGAACGCTTAATTGACTTGTGTTTACAAAGGCCACGTAGATGCATGTGTTAGGGATTAGGAGAAGGACCGAAAGGAGAATTCTAGTCCTAGAAGATCAGGTTTAGAACAACCGAGATTAGGCCATGGAACGTTTGTCCTATCGTTAAGAGTCAATTCATTTATTTACTTTCAGTATTTCATTCCTCATCCATATTCTTTCGTTAGAAAGTTTGATTCATAGTTCGAGTTTAGATAGTGTTGCGTAGTCTCTGTGGGATCGACACCTAAAATACTACACACGTGCCGTGCACTTGCGGGTAGTTTAGGTTACTTTATTTAACTTTGAGAACGCATCAAGTTTTTGGTACCGTTGCCGGGGACTATTGTCAACACGTCTTAGATTCGAACCTAGAGTCTTTCTTGCTTTATTTTTTTGTTTTTGTTTTTGTTTTCTTTTCTTTCGTTCCTTCTACGTAAATTGTTCTTTGTTTGTCCTTTGCAGAGCCTTCAGATTGACAAGAGATGGATAATACGACAATGGACAGATGCAATTACATAGTGATCTTCGATTTCCCTATTTGGTTCCCTAATGATGTTAATTTTTTTTTTCAGAACAAAAACCTAGCCATTAGACTCACACAACTTATTTTAATTGGAAGAAAGAATAATGAGAGAGATGAAAGCGTAAGGTGGATGATGATAACTTTGTAAAGTCATCATATTCAAAGAATCTCTATATCTCTTTCGTCATTCCTTTCTCCTAGGATTGAGTTTTATCTCTATTAGATCATACATACAACATATATCGTTCAACATAATCTTAATCTTACTCGGGTCATTGGCAAAGATACCCACTACACTTTTGAAGAGATTGCCCGGCATGGAGACGACTCGAAGGTGAAACGAGAGAATGGAGAAGCTTTTGGAGAAGACTACTCTCGAAGCAAGAACAAATATCAGACTGGTGGGTCGCGTCATTTGTCGAAGGCCCAGTGGAAACTCAACAACCCCTGAAGCCCAAGCACGAAAGAGACCCAAGACCATTTCCGCAAGCCCATGAAAATTCACAAATGCACAAGGGGATTAGCAGACAAGAAAACAAGAAAAACAGGGCAACGGTAATGTAAACAAATAGGGTAGAAAACATCTGAAAACATTAATAAGTCAATAGCTATAGAATCAACCTATTTTGAGTATAATAGGTAGTATTTTTTTGAAGAACTTGTCTGTAATAGGCAAGCTAACAACCTTTTGTAAAATCAAGTATTATATGGACTTTTCGAGGGTGTGAGCAGTATCACATCTGGGAAGAATCAAAGTGCATTTTTCAGCAAACACCAAAACACGACAGAGAGAGAGAGAGAAAGAACACAAAAACCATACGAGAGATCCTCAAACCTAATTCTATTTTTATTTTTTCATGTTCGCACGATCTTAAGAAGAAGAAAGTGATAAGCTCATGAGAAATCAATTCATAGTTTCATGAGCATTTCAACAACAACTTTGTAACTGACACATTTTAGTTCGTTTGATAAAAAACAGGTTAGTTAAATCAATTATATATGTGTATGGATATGTGTGATAGAAGTTTGTGTTCTAGTTTATAAAAAAAAATTAGTATTGCGAGGTTTGTGTGAGAGAGAAGAATGTAGAATTTTGTTCCAGCATTGAGTCGGCAATGTTGATGTATTGTTTTTGAGCTCATCCACAATAAATAGTTCACTTCCCCGAGACGTAGGTTGAACCAAAATAATTCAACCGAACTTGTAAAATTGTATATCATTGATTTCTTATCTGAATTCATGCATTCATTTTTGTTTCTAGAGTTTTTTCATCATTAAAAGAGTTTAATGAAGTAAATCAGGAATAGTCAATCCTACAAGTTGTATTAAAGCCTGATATTTGGTTGGAAGCTGTGATAAACACCATAATAAGTTCTTTGGCTTGACGAGACCAGTCGGAGTTAGGTACGACTCTTTCTCGGGAAAAAAATTTATTTAACACAATTGAAGTAGTTAGAAGTTCGTAGTGCGAAAAAGATCAGAAGTAATTGGAAGAAATTGAAGACATGAAGTCGTGCATAATTCTAGCTACAAAGAAATTTGAGAAAGATTTAATCAAGATTTCAAGGAAAGGCCAACAAATAGCAAGTAGAACACTAGAAGTGGATAAGTTCGATGATAAGGGTGATCTATCTTTATGGAAAATGAAGGTGCTTGCAGGTTTGGAACTAATGGGTCTTTTTCGTTCTAGAGGAAGATACATATAGAAAAACTTCAAAAGAGAAAGGATCCGTTGACAAGAAAGGAGAAACAAATCTAAGCTACTTTGATAAATGGCTCAAAGTTAAGAATCTCTTGAGTTTGTGCCCATCAAATACTAAAATGAGGAAAGTAGCACAATAAGATGTTAGCTGCTTCTATTTAGAAAGCATTGGAAATGATGTTCTCATCAATGTCTCTTCCAAGTCGTGCTTACTTGAAACAACAATTTTTTAGTTTCAAAACGGATGACAGGAAGTCTATGACAAAAAAAAAATTAGATGATTTCTTGAAATTTTATTTGAATTATGTACAGATAAACATATCAGACGAGGATTAAGCATGTTTCTAATGAATTAAATTACCTCTCCAATATGAGTAGCTTTGGCATACTCTAAAATATGGGAGGAAAACCTTAATTCTTCATGAAGTTACATGAGCTGTATTCTAAAGGGAATTATAAATTCTCCGAAGAGATCATCAATTCAATAGTGGGAGGCTTGGATGTTCTGAACAAAGGGATAACAAGGACTCCAAAGAGAAAGGATGTCTCGTTCTAAATCCAAGTTGAAGGTAATTGTTGGAAATGAAATGCAGACGGAGATTTTAAGAAAGGTTGTCTTTCAAAGAAGTAAAATTGAAACTATGACCATAGAACCAAAAAGGATGAAATCACCATATCAAATGCGATACTTGAAGCATAAGTAGTCACTATCTCAAGTCATGATCAAGGAGCATAATTGATTTAAAATCAGCTTTTACTTTTCATTATGAAATCTAGAAGATAATGGTTTACGGGATGGAAAACTATTGGTAAAAAAATAATAGAACTTATGATATAAAGGAATTGGCTATATCGAAATCCAAACTCATGATGATCTAGAAAGTATTTTGCTGGAGATGTTGATTAGTTTGTTGACCAATTCAAGAACCAACATCTGGCAAACTCGATCAATGAAAACAGAGGAAACAACTGCAGACAAAAATATATTAGGACAAAACCAAGTTGCTAAGTTTGGAGTTCAAGAAGTCAAGGAAAAACTAATCGAGGGAGCTGCACCAAATGTTAAGAATTTAAGGGAAGGATGCTGGTCTGAGTATAAATAAAGTAAGGAGCAAAAGAGGAAGGGACATCCTCAGAATCAGTTGAAGAAGACCCACCAGAAGCATTAGCTACAGTTTCTGGTTTTGATATGAACATGTAGTTCATGTATTAGTCAAACTAAGTAAATTTTTTCCATACATAGTAATCAGGGAACAAACGTATGAAATATTAGGGAACAAACGTGTTAAATGTGGTGCTAGAGTTTATGTTTGTCAAGTTTTGTAACGCCTTTGGCATATAAGAACATAAATGATGTAAATGGAAGTATTATTGCAGAAAACTAGTTTTCGAGTGTTAATCTTACAAACATCACAAAAACTTTCTTTCTGATTCACATCCATTACGATTACAATCTTTGTTCGAATCTCTTATTTACATTTATATTTGCACAATTACAAAGAAAAGAAGAAGAATGTGGAGTAATCTAAGCAACTTATGTGTTGCTAATGTCCACTGAAAATTGACAGTGGTATCAGAGCCTCCTGGTTTAAAAGCACTGTTTTGAAGCACAAACATCAGCACCATTGAAGCAACATTTGAAGCACAGTGAGAAGAGGGTAACATCCAACAAATAATCTCTTTTGTGAATTGTATTAGAGAACACACCACCAGTTCTAGTTTTTGAAGGGAAAAATGACAACTTGTGGGTGATAAAGATCAAGGCCACCCTAAGATCCAAGAGTCTATGGAAGATTGTGATAAAGGGTATCCCAGAACTACCTGCATTAGGTATATAACCTACTAAGGAGGAAAGGAAAAAGAAAAATAGATAAATGGGAAGAGCTAGAAGCAAGACATTAGAAGGCATTGTAATTGATCTACCATGTTGTTTTAGAGGAATTTTCACTCCTCACTTGTCTACATTTGTGACATCAAAAGCATTGTGGGATTTACACAAAGAAAGGTTCCAAGGAGACTCTAAAACTAACATGATCAAACTACAGAGGCTAAGAGCAACCTATTCTACTTGAAAGCATGGAGAGAAGGAATTTATCACGGATTTTGCAAACAAAGTGACTCAACTAGGGAAGGAGAGGAGAGCTTTTGGAGATGACATTAAAGAAGATGTACTAGTTTGAAAAATATTATGTTCTCTTCAAGAACAGTTTGACCCTTATGTTGGAGTGATAGAGCAAACAAAGGATTTGACATGCTCATTATTGCATTACAAGCTCAAGAATATAGGCTTGATGACAGAAATGGAGGAGGGCTAGAGGAAGCTTTCCAAGGAAAGCTTAAGAGAATCAAGCTAGGTTCCAAGACACAAATAGAAAGTTTTCTGGTAAACCAGAGCAAAAGTTTAAAGGAATGAAGTGGTGTGACATTTGCAAGAAGGATAACCACACTGAAGGTCAATATTTTTCAAGAATAAACAAGAAAGAACAGAGAGCTTTAAGTCTTACAAGACCTCGAAGGAATGCTTTATATATGGTAAAGCTGAAAATTTTGCAAAGGAGTGTAGAGTCAAGAGGTATATTCCAAATCAAAGCCAAGCTAACAAAAAACAAGAATAGGAGGGTTTCTTGTTTATTGTAGCACATGTGGTTGGAGAGGCATTTAATGAAAACATTCGGCTGATAGAGAGGTATTTAACGAAGGTATTTGATGAAGACATTTACTACAACACATGTAGTTCATATATTAGTCCACCTAAGTAAATTGTTTCCTTACACTGAAATTAGAGAACAAAATTCTGAAATGTAGTCCTAGAGTTTATGTTTTTCAAACTTCACAAACACTTTCTTTCTGATTCATATTCATTCTGATTACAATCTTTGTATATTTATATTTGTGTTCGCACAATTAAAAAGAAAAGAAGAAAGATGTGGACTAATCTTAGCAACTTATGTGTTGTTAAAGTTCAATGAAAAACAACATTTTTTCTGCAAGTTATACGTATACCATAACTTAAAAGGAAATTGATCTATTTGGGAGTTATTGAAATGTAGGAACTTTTGTTTAAATAAGATGAGAGACACTTAAAGGTTCAAAGGTCAAATGGTTAAGATGAAAGAGAAAATCATATATGGAATTTACATTCTGAATTGGCAAACTGTTCAAGGAGTAGCAAATGACACAAAGTCAATAAAGGATGATA
Source organism: Gynandropsis gynandra (assembly GCA_036759665.1). Lineage (NCBI taxonomy): Eukaryota > Viridiplantae > Streptophyta > Magnoliopsida > Brassicales > Cleomaceae > Gynandropsis > Gynandropsis gynandra. Next base: position 31,967,617 of record CM071863.1, on the reverse strand, counting down.
CCTTGTTATGTCATAGAGAGTTCAGACACATGAGCTTGAAAGGTCAAAATCTTAGCAAGATAGGTCTATGAGGCAAAGAAAATTGGATGTCTAAGACTTTTGTGAGAATTGTGTGATACACATGTCACACAAATTAAGTTTTAGTTATGCGAAGAGAACTACAAAAGGTGTACTAGATTACATACATTCAGATGTATGGGGCTCAAGTCATGTAAATCCTTCATTGTATGATTGTCAGCACTTTCAAACAATGATTGATGATTTTTTCTGAAACATTTGTATATATTTTTCCAAAGGGAAAAAATGAGGCATTCAAAAAGTTTAAAGAATGGAAGCTGATGGCAGAAAGAAAATCAGGGGAGAAGACCAAGTATCTTAGAACAAATATTAGGTTTGAATTTTGCAACTCACTATTATAAACTGTGCGAGAAAAAAGAGATGGATATAACCATCACAAATAAGGTGATCTTAATCAATTTGGATCACTCTTTTTCGACAGAGGTTGCATCATAAATAAAGGGATCTGTATTTGGAAAATTATCTATTGAAAAAGGTTAATAAAGGCTCGAGAAAGGTTTGATCAGCGAACTTTGTTGTATATGCATTTATCATGGCAGAGACGCTTGAACTGAATATACTGAAGACTTATCTTGAAGCAAGGGAGTCATGATTAGACTAAACGGAAACAAGCAATGTGCAAAACAATACATCGAAACTTATTCCAAAGCCAATAAAGGTAAGAAAATGATCCGATGAGACAAAAAGTGTTTCTGAAATTAACATGTTGAAGAAGCTTGTGAGTGATGACTTTGAAATTAAGGATATGGAGTCGACTAGTAGAATTATAGACTGTGAACGGCGTGGGAGCGATGTGATAGGAGAGAAGGGGAATGAGCGGGTTTCTGAGGAATACTCTAGAACCCCTCAGAAAAATGAAGTAAGGTGGGCCACGCGAGTTGTTAGGCCCATCACCGAAGAAGACAAGGCCCATCATTTCAAGCCCGATAGCAACATCCACACAACAGCAGCAGCCCATCGGATCGAAGTCCAGTAAACAGATTCCTACCCAGTAGAAGCCCATGCGGATAACACAAGAAGAAATGGGTCATTTTGGTAAATTAAGTAACGGTAATATTGATGTAAAAGGGTAAAAAAAATTGCAGATTAAGTACATATCAGATTATTGTAAGAACTTGTCTCCAAAAGGCAAGTGATATTTTTATAAACGGCATATATGAATTGTAGGAAGGGTGTGAACCTGGATCACATCCATAATTATTCACAACCGTGTGTTCTTCTATATTCTCTAAACAAAACTTTCTTCAAGCACACGATATAACACAAACTCAAGAGCAAGGTTCTATTTCTTTTATTTCGCATGCACAAGTAACCATAGTGTCTTAAGAGCTCATGAAATCAAATATTAGTTCATGAGCAAGAGATCAACAAGAATCCACGGTAAAGATATTGTAAAACAGAAGGAAAAATTACCTGATGCTATCACAAAGCACTTACTTGACGAGGGTGTGAAATCAGATTGGAATTATCAACTGTAAGGCAATACAATCACCTCTAGGTTCACATTCCTGATGAGCATCACTTGTAGAAATTCAAGAACTCATAGAGAGGAGCTACATGGAGGGAGTTTCTTATTGTATTGTAGTAGAAAGTCTTATGTATGCGATGATTGAAACTCGATCTGATTTGGCATATTGTAGGTATGTTAGTTGTTTCATGAGTAATCTTAGTAAGGTTCATTAGAAAGCTGTGAAATCCATCTTTGGGGTATGTTCAAGGTATGTTAAAAACAAAGCTTGTGTTTACTAGTAATTCAGAAACTAAATTAGAAGGATTTTGCGGTGTAAAGTTACACTGTCAACTACCGAAAGAGAGAATATGGCTTTGATGGAAGCCATTAAAAAAGCCATTTGGAGTAAAGGGTTGCTGAAGGAATTGAGATTCAGGCAAGAGAATGTGACAATTTGGTATAATTCGCAAAGTGAGAATTTTCTAGCCAAGAACAATATACACCATGAAAAAGCTAAACACATCAATGTTAGATTACATTTTATTAGGGACATAGTGGTGGAAGGAGTGATTCAAGTGAAGAACATATACATTGAGATGAATCCCGCTGGCATATTCACAAAAATTTTACCAACAATAAAGCTTCATTAGGCCTTGCGTTTGCTAAAACTGACCAACGAGTAAGACAATTAAATGGGAAGAACATGGGAGTTGGTTTATGCTGATATCAGGTTTCACCAATGTGGAGTTCTGTGAGCAAAGTGAATTGCTCATCTGGAATCGAATGTTTTACCTAATTAAAGGATATAGATATTGGTATAATCTAGCTTCAATAATTGAAGACCACTTTAATTGGTTTGATGAATTATTGAATACTTAAATCAATATATATATATATATATAAATATATATCAGAAATCCATGTTCTTGAATATTGCCTAATTTTGTGTGAGGGAGAAAAAAATGTAGAATTTTGTATCCAGTATCGTATCATGAACGTTTATGTATTGTTCTTGAGCTCCTCTTTTAGTGTATCTCATAAAAAAGAAGTGTTATTCCCTTGTATGTAAGTTGAATTTCAATAATTTAGTTGAACTCATAAAATATAGTCGCATTGCTTCTCTTTTATGAGTTCAAGCATTCATTTTCATTTCCAGAATTTTTCAAAAGTAAAGATTTTAATTAAGTAAACCAGGAAGAGTTAATCCTACATAACACGGATAAGAACTTGGTGATAGTTGATCCGTAGAAGATGGAGTTGCTTATTAATGAATAATGTCCTACATATGGTTTATTAGCTGTAATTTCTCCTTAAACAATACAATTCTATTCACTAACTCTATTTTTGTTAGTTGGGGGAAATGTGGTTGTAGTCTGATCCATCTTCAATAATGTGGCTGTAGTTTGAAATGCAACACCCATAGCACAATGATCTTATTTATCGGATAAATTCGGACATAATTAATCTAATTAATTATATGACTAATATATTTATGGTACGAACAATTGGATATATATATATATAATATTTGATATAAAGTTTAAATTTAATTATAAAATATCACAACTAGTTTATCGCATCGAAAAAAAACTATGAAACAAATGATCAATAGTTTGAAATATATTATTATAGTTTGATTAACAAAAAGATGTACAAGAATACGGTCTTCACCCATATTTGGATTGCCACGATTGGGATATATTAACATATTTTCTTCTACTTTGATATAGTATATTAATTTAAATAAAATTCAAGAATTCTGTTCTTATAAAAAATGTCCAAGAATTAAAATATAGTAATTTTTCTATTCATTTTCCTCTTCCGTAGGAGTGATTTGAAAGTGTATCTATCTCCAAACTGAACTCAAAATTGCAGAAAGAGAAAAAAAAAGAAAAAATTCGAATAAGAGACAAATTTTGAACAGTAAACTAATCGCCACAAGATCATTGACATGTTTAATTTAATATTGTATTAAAATATTTTAAAGTGAGATTTATCTGTGATGAATTTATATAAGTCAACACAAGAACATTGACATGTTTAATTAATGTTGTATTAAAATATTTCAAAGTTGGATTAATCTCTGGTGAAAATATATAAATATCTCCCTAATGTAAGGTTTATATTTATAAATGACATAATATATAAAACATATTAGTTTAGCATCCTCGTTTACCGTGAATAGTTTTTCAACTCGTTTGATTAATTTTTTTATTTATCTATATAGAAATTCTATATATAAATAACAACTAATAAGTAAGTGATATGTCAATCATAAACCGTTGAATATGAATAATTTTTATTTTTATTTCGTATAATTAAATTGATTTTAGATTTAATTCGAATCGTATAATATAAAATATATAATATAAAATCCAAATCATTTGATTATTTTTTATAGATAGCTTGTTAAAAATATAAAATAAAATTTATTAATAAATTTTTGAAAGCCAAGATTCAAAAATTAGACCACCAAAATTATTAATAATTTGTTAATCTCAAAATTGTATTTTGATATTTTTTTCGTACATCAAGACGGCATAAACAGAAAAAAAATAATATATATCTAGAATTCATACTCAAGTTTCTATGATTATACAAATTATTACACTTTATACAAATTTCTCTTCTTTTTAGTAGTAGACCCACATTCAAACCAAACCATGTAAGGTCGCAATTTTTTGTGTGTTTGTTTTCAAAATGTTGTTTTAAATGTTTTTTTCATAGAAGTGTAATCTATCACTGAAATTTATATGTAATTAATTTGGTCAAAATTAGACAAAACAAAGATACCTAGGGTCTGACGGATGGAATCGCCAGAAAACGTAATCGCAATAATGGTTACATTTGAAAATCAGATATTTGGGTGCGTTATGTCTGTATTTTAACACATTTTCGATAAAATTACTGAAATGCTCCATGTGATTGTAATTTGCCATTCTCTTCTCTTCTGTTCGAAGAGAGAGACGAGGACTTTTACTTACAATTGTGTTTTGCGCAAACACGAGAGGGAGAGGGAGGACTTTTGCTCACACTTTTTCGTTTTGCGCAAACACAAGAGAGAGAGCACAAACACAACACATAGAGAGCGAGAGGGACAAGGGCTTTTGCACTGAGAGAGAAGCAAAGAAGAAGGGATTTAGATGGTACGGGCTTTGTCTTAATTTTCAAATTAATTTTATCATTTTATAATTGATTTATTGGGGTAACTTAAAAATATCCTCGGGCTAAAAGAATTCAAAAACATCTTTCCCGAAAAAAAAATTTTTCGCTTCAAAAATATACTTATAAATGCTAAATTCCCAAAATATCCCCTGCGATCCTTCTACCCAATTTGATCCAGTTTGACCCTGTGACCCAGTGACCCAGTATGACCCTGCAACCCTGCGACCCAGTAACCCAGTCGGACCCAGCGACCCAGTCCGACCCTGCGACCCTGTTCAGCGCAGTAGATGACCATTTTTGTTGTGTTGAGAAATGGTCGTCCCAATATGATTGGGACGACCGCCGGAACTGCCAGAAATCACCGGAAACTGCCAGAAATCACCGGAAATTGCCAGAATCGCCGAAAAACAGTCGAAATCGCTGAAACTCACCTACAAATCGCCGGAAATGGCAAAAAATGGCCGGAAAATCGCTAAAAACGCTGGAAATCACTGAAAATGACTGAAACATTGTTGGAAATCGCTCGAAAATTGCTGCAAACCGCTCAAAATAGAAGGTAATCACTCGAGAATGGAAAGAAATCACTCAAAAATTGAAGGAAATCGTTCGAAAATAGAAGGAAAACACTCGAAAATGAAAGGAAATAGCTTTTACTTTGTTTCCCTCCTCTCAATTTTCGTTTTCCCTCTTCTCATATTTGTCTTTCCCTCCTTTGTATGTGTTTTTCATTAAGGGCACATATGTCTTTTTTCCAATTTTTTTCCATCAGATTTAGGAGGGTAGTTTTGAAGTGTTTTAGCGCTAAGAGGGCATTTTTTATATTCTCCCGATTTATTGCGCGGAGGAATATTGACAACTATATTATATTCCTAATATACCTAAAAAAAATTTACAATAAATAAGTTTTAATATATTTTTGTTATGAAAAATTAAAATTTCATATTTAGAAAAATGATGATATTGAAACCTTAATTATATTGGATAATATTTTATATCAATTAATTGTTACATTTTTCATAATTGAAAATTTCACTAAAATTATCAATCTAAATAAATATTTCCTTATGTTTTTAATAAATAAATAAAATCATATCATTTTATATAAATTTTTATTGACATATGTTTTATTGTTGATATATGGGATGCGAATGAAGTAAATTTTATGGTTTATATGTATTTGATTCTTTTTAGATATTATTTTTTATGGTTTATATGTATTTAGATATTTTTTAGATATTTTGTTTTAAGGTTTATATGTTTTTGGATTTTTTTAGATATTTTGTTTTATACTTTATATATATTTCAAATTTTGTTTAAATGATTTATTATAGTTCATATTTATCGTAAATATATATATATATATATGTATATAAATATGTTTATATATATATGTGTATGAAATCATTTGAGTATGTTTTAATAAAATTATTTTAAGTTTCTATTATAATTTATAGTAATCATACATATATATGTGTATATATATGTATTGTATATTCAAATATTTGAATATTATAATTAAAAAGTATACACTAAACAACAAAAGTAAATAAATTATTTTATTAACAATTGTCTATTTTGGTAATTTTGTTCAAAACGCAATCGCAACAATTTTCTATTATTTGTTTCTAGTCGCAGTCGCCCGCAACCGTAGCGTTTCCACCATTCAGACAAAATAAAATAAAATGCCACCAAACACAAGCGCAAACGCTGTGTTTCCACCAATCGGGCCCTTAATTGTCAAGATCAATTAAATAACAACTTTTTGATGGAAAAAAAATAGAAAAAAGCAAATTTTTAGGTCTAAAACCACATAAACTAATAATACATATCATCATGATAATATATAAAAATTTGTAAGTGTGTGTTGGTTTGATTGAAGAATGTGTATTGGCTTGATTCAGTGAAAAGGTTTTGGTAGTGGAGTTTCAGGTAAGAGTTCGATGCTTGAATCATGCAAATTTTGGTTTCTTTGAGCTTCGATGCTTAAATCAGCATTGTCTTGGCTTGGACTTGGTGCTTCGTTGTCCTTTCTTTTTTAGTGTTAAGACTTTTGTCGGGTTTCTTTCTTAGACTTTTGATGTTTGGACACAAGAATATGCAGAGATGAGTTGATATCATACGAGGTGATTAGATTTTCTAATTGCTTTCAGTTTTCGCTATTATAGTAACCTTTGCTTTCTTCGAACTTGACATCTCTGGAGACCAGAACACGCTAGGAATTATAGCCTTTCGGCGTGTTCAAGTATTGGAGAAATATGCATTTGTTACTCCTTGGTTCTAGTTCTGAATAGCCTTGCTATAATGAGCAACGTCCGTGGGACCTTGACAGAGGCGATTTGTTCCTTCTTCTTTTAGGATCAGCATGTAAATCTCATTCGAAGAAGGCAACTTATCAAACTTGAGAATGTGGTGAACGAGAGTGTTGAAAGAGTTGTTGAGGGGAAGATAGGAGACATAAAATCTGATCTTGCTCATTTCTCTCAGCAATTTCTTTGGGGTATTGGTGACATGACACAGCTCGTTAAGCTCATTTCAAAGAGACTCAAATACACGAAAATGGTTTTTAAATGGGAAATCTCCTTATTGGAGGCTTCCTAACATCTTCTTAACTTTAAATACGCGGCTGAGATTGGAAACGTTCCCATAGACACGTTCCACGGTGTACCAAAGCTCCTTTGTAGTTGAGACTTTAATGTAGGTGACAAAACGCAGCTCGTTAAGCTCATTCCAAAGAGACTTAAACACACTAAATTGGTTTTTAAATGGAGAATCTCCTTATTGGAGGCTTCCTAACATCTTCTTAACTTTAAACACGCGGTTGAGGTTGGAAACGTTCCCATAAACACGTTCCAAGGTGTCTCAAAGCTCCTTTTGGGCTGAGACATTGATGTAGGAGAACAAAATAGATTGTTCTAGCGAGCTTTGAATGATAGCAAGGATAGTTTGATCATCTTGATACCATTTTTCTTTTCTAGTGCTGGAACTTGCTTGAGTAGCTTCAGTGGGAGTTTTATCACCACTAGCAGCTTCACTAGGTTGAGAATTAGATATATGGTTCCATAGACCTCTACAACTTATAGCAGTTTTAGCGAGACTTGACCATATGATATAGTTTCTCCACTGAGAACCACTAGAAAAATCTTTTGGAAAGAGTTATCCATGATAGGAACAGAGAGAAGAAACGGAACAAGGAAGATAATCGAATAAAACAGAACAATAGAATGAATCCTATAGCTCTGATACCATGTAAAAATGGAGATACAAATCGAAATGAATCAGAAGAGAATTCGGTTCTATATTGCATTGATTTGTTTTACATATTTATAGAGTTACAAGTGCATTGCATGAAAAGTAGAAAGAAATGAAGTGGTTGGAGGATAAGGGTTGAGAGCACTTAAGAGAAGTGGTTGGAGGATATAAGGGTTGAGAGCAATTAAGAGAGGTGGTTAGAGGATAATGGTTGAGATCACCTATAATTGCTTGGACATAAAGAAACCAAAATTTGCATGATACACACAACAAAAATAACTTTTCTAAATGGAAAGCTCTTTGAATGATCTATATGACTCAACCTGTGGGTTTCATGGTCTTGTCCGTGGATATTAAGGTATGCAAGCTGCAAAGGTCAATGAACTTAAACAAACTTCTAGTTGTTGGAATCTTCAATTTATCAAGGTAGTTGAAACATTTAACCTTTTCAGATTAAAAAAAGAAGCCTTGCATGTATAATAAGGTTAGTGGGAGGAATTTGGATTTTAATAGTGCTATATATGGATGACATATTTCTCATAGGAATAACATACCGTCAAAGGTTAGTTGTCCGAATAGTTTTTTTTTATGAAAGACTTAGGAGAGATGCCCTCTATTCTAAGAACAAGAATCTATAAAGATAGATCCAAGAGGCTGCTGGGACACTACCAATCTATGTATATTGATATCATTATGCGACGATATAACATGGTCTAAGAAGGGTTATTTTTCGATAGCCATTGGAATTTTTTTTTCTCTCTCTCTCTCTCTCTCAAGGATTATCCTAAGACCCAACATGAGAGACACTACAAGAAATTTACAAATTAGGGACAACCATAATCCGTCTGTAAATGCGCATCGCAAAATAAACCGTCTGCAATCCGTCCGCAAATACGGACGGAAAAATGAGTCCGCAAATCGTATGTAATTATGGATTGTAAAGCCATCAGCAAAGCAATGGGAAACACGACCCAGTCACAGACGGGGAAGAACGTACAATTACAGACGAGTCGCATCCCTTCCACACATGTTTTTTTAAATAAAAATTTTAATTACGATAAAAATTTAAAATAAAAATTAATATTAATTAATTAGTGTTTTACATCATTAACATATATTTACAAATTTTTTGGTGGTATTTGGGAATATCGTCGTTAGAATCATTGTTTCCGACTATATCCCAATTGATATTAGGCATGTGTTCCTTCATCATTTTCTACCACTGTTGACGTTCCCTTTTTTTATCGTTCAACTTCATTTTGCAATGTTGAATGTTGTTGTTCCAAATTTTCTTGCATTCTAGAGACAGTGTTTTGAAGTTTGTCGGTTGCGGCTTTTCTCTTGCCTTTGGAGGAACTCACATGTTGTGATGTTATTCCTCCATGACCAAATATGCAACCTTTATACGGTGTTACTTGTAGCAAAAGAAATATCGAAATTTAATTAAGATTATAAATAAGAAATTTATTTTAATGTAGTTAATTTACCTTAAAAAATACATCTCGTTGTTTTCTTTCTCAGTTAGAGAAGGTTGTGTTCTGTCTTCTCTTGGTAGGATTTGGGACATTCGTTCTGATGTCGTGTTCTGAACATCACCGTGAACACGTTTCGCTTTGACATCTACCCATGAACTGTCAGATTTCTTCTTGTGTGTACATTTTAGCAATCTCACGTACAACGGTTTAAATCCATTCTCTTTTGTCTAAAACAAATTTAAAATGTATGTTTTTAATATTAAGCAAAGGTCAATCGTATAAAGACTTAAAAAAAATAAAAATCTTACCAAATCTTCATAAACCTCCGCGAAGGAGAGGGAACCAGTAGTATGTGCACTCATCTCGTATACTTCTCTACCGAAACGATGAGATTGACTAGTGCGCTCGTTTCTCTCCTTAAAACAAGGATCATCCCAATAGGCATACATCTATTTCCAGACATGATCTGCAATCCAAACGGGTTTTCCTTTTTTCTCCCGGCCCTTTTTGCAATCGTTTAGGAGAGCTTTGAGTCGAACTCCTGCAATCCGTTCCAATACGGACTTTAAAAATCCAGTTATCTCAAGATTCCAATAAAAGTTTTGCTGAAAATAATAATATTATTATTTTATTGAAATATCATTTTAAATTTTAAATTTTGAATAAAATAAATATTATTAAAAAACATAACACGAAAGATTTCCACCATCGTTCCTTGATATCGAGATTAGTCCGCGTCCAGTCTGTAATTGGTAAATACCACATACGATGAAACGAAACCGATTTTCCATTCCTTGTCAAATAAAACCGATATTTTCTACAAAATCGACAATTGCTCAAATCCGAAGTTTCTTTCCAAAAAATCATGCAGTTGTCTTGGCAAACATCAATATTTTGATATGGCAATAAACCCAATGATCTCATCATCTTCTTTGTTTCATAATATGACTCAACTGCATTATTATCTTCAAGCAAATAATCTCTTACTAATTGCGATATAGAATCATGTAATTCTCAGAAATATTATTTTCAGTCTTCAAATTCATCAAACGTGCAGATAGAGACAACCGTGAAAGACCACTTCTACAGCCATCGTAAAGTGGATGCCTATCACTTTCTAACATTTAAAAAAATGGCTTATTCATTTGGATCTTCTTCAAAATTTTCATTTTCGTTTCTTTCAACGAATACATTTTGCACCATTTCTATATAGGGGGTTCATTTCTACATCTTGAGAAGTCTCAAACACTTCATGATGTACAATACCCCTACTAGAATTTTCCACAACATTAAAAGTTTGTGATGCAAAATTCTCTGCATGAGATAACCAAATGAAATAATTTGGAGTAAAGCCTCTTAAATAAAGATGATTCCAAACGGTTCTCTCATTAACGAATTTTCATTTTTGCATTTGACGCATGGACAAACCAACTTACGGGTTTCTCCATAAACTTGTTGATTTTTCGCCATCGTCATAAACTGTGTAACGCCTTCTATAAACTCCTTCAATACACCTTGAGTTTCTGGATCAATTCTTCTATACATCAAAACTGTCTAGAAACAAAAGTATTCGATCTCGACGATGATACCATTATAATTAGAAACAATAACAAAATATGTAGAGAAATATATGAGAATTGTGTGTGAGAAACAAATGCAAGGATGAGAGGTTAAATAGATAATTTCTGGACTGATTAAGGATGAATTATAGACTAAGACTAATATTTTCCGATGAACCATCCGAAATACATCCTTAAATCCCTTATAATTTGCGTACGGAAGTTGTTACCGTCCATAATTTGCAGACGAAATCTATTTTTGTCCACAAATTTGCGGATGGATTAAGGACGGATTTATTTTTCCATCATTAGTCCATCCCGAAATTTAGGGACGACATGTTCAGTCCGAAAATAATAATTTTCTCGTAGTGAGAGAACGTATGAGTAGGATCATGTATGCTAGTATGGTGGGAGTTATCATGTATACCATGACGTATACATGCCTTGATCTGACCTTCGCGCTAAGTGTAGTAGGTCGATATCAGATAGATCCTAGTTGAAAACATTAAAAATTGGCGAAAACCATTCTGAAATACTTAAGAAAGACTAGATATCAATTTCTGTGGACATTCTCATCGATGTCAGTTTTGAATCAGAAAAAGCCGACAACAAGTCCATGTACGCTATTAAGTTTTCTTGAATGATGGAGCTGTCAAAAAATTCAGTAGTGAACTTGGTGTGGTTCATTTGAGCAATAACTCAAATGAAAGAAGTAAGATCTCATTAAAGAGCGAAATATGTTTTCCAGAAGTACACTGTAATTTAAGAGATCATTGAGTGTGGGGATGCTCATATTTTAAAAGTAGACGAGAAAGAAAAAAAATCGATCCACTCACAAAGGCGCTCGAGTCAAAGGAGTTTTACGAGCACAAGTTGAGGATATGATTGTGAGATGTAACATTTTACAACTAGTTTTAGTATAATTTGAAGTGTTGGAATTGTTTAGAACTAGTATGCGTTCATATGATGTTTGAATAGTTTATTTCAATATCATGGCATTCTTTTGGGAATGATCATTTCCTTGTAAAATTAGAGTTTGATCAATATGAGATCTGTCAAATCTTGGTAAAAGTTTGTACTATGTGTTGTAAACTTTGACTAAAGCAGAAGAATGATAAGAGAAATGAGTTTCTCGAATTCATCCGAAATTCGGTAATGATAGACATGGTTGGTAATGCATTACCATGGTTTATAGGAATAAAGGATGTTTATGCGTTATATCTAGCCATTGAGGAGTGTTACTGGATGTCAACATCGATTAGATGATTGGTAATACTAATCCGCTACCAATTTAGTACCCATGAGATGAGACACTAACGAATATTTCGGTATTTACTGATCATTATTGGACAAAAAAACGTAGTAATCAGTTATGTTTTCCACTAGCATTAAAAACATAATTAATGAAAGGATTCGGTTCATTGTGAATGGAGATCTCTCAAAGGTTGCATATGTAATATCAATGACATATGTATGCAGATGCGTATTTGAATTTATCAAGTAATTGACATTTCGGGATATTGAATTTTTTTTAAAATATTTTATGCCCCATGTGAAATCAGGGAATAATTAAAAAGTTCATTAGGCAATTGATTAAAAGTTAATAAATTGAATAATAGTGTCTAAAGTATGGTGTGTGTATAAACATTAAACTAGAGAGAAGAAGAGATTCGAGATTCTCTTATCATTCCAACCACATTAAAGATTGATGGTGAATTTGATCTCGGTATAGATGTCTTATGGAGGTTCTGTGACATTGATATTACATCTGATCCGTGCTAAACATCTCTAAAGGTTAGAGGAGTAATCTATTGGTTATTAGTCTTAGAGAAAATTAAAAACTCCAAGACACGAAAGCCTAACAATCGAAAAAGATCTATAGTTGGATTGTTAGACAATGCTTCCGCTGCGCAAATAACAACTATACATTGATAAAATTAACACAAAATCGTCCTACCAAAATTCCGCCAAAAAAATGTTTAAGATACACTTTATCTTCGTGCGTATCATAACATGGAAATTTATTGCGTACCAGTCTTGACATGAATAATACAACGGGGTGTTATTGATGCATGGTCAATGGTCAAGAGGACCATTATGTTTATCTTCTTGGTCTTCTCCCCACCTAGTTTTTCCCTTAGTCTTTGCCTTGGTATTTGTTATGCAATTACTCTAATTATTTTATCTTTGACCAAACCATGTATAAATATGTTACCATCCCTCATTGTTTCATATAAAAAATAATCATCTTCTTTGAATCTCTTCTTACTAGTATTCTCTTTGTCTCTTAATCTTTATGGTATCAGAGCCTAAGATTTTGGGTATCTTTCTTGTTTTTCTTGTTGTCTTTGATTCTCATATCCATAGATTTGTTACTATGGATGCCGGGAAGAACATCTCCGTTACATTCAACGGAAGCAATTATTCTGTGCAGGCTAAGTTTGCAAAAGCTAACCTAGGTATGCGTGGCCTTTGGAGCCATGTCACTGATGGATGCACGCGACCGACCGATTCAAACTCTGGCTCGGAGAAGTGGGAACAAGAAAATCTCACCGCTTTATTTGTTCTACAAAACTTATTGGAGCCAAGTATTCTTCTGGCGTACAACCACAACGAAACGCCTAAGGCGCTATGGGATGAGCTAAAGCAAGTGTATGGCAATGAATCCAACCTTAGTCGAGTATTTGAAGTAAAGAGGGCTCTCATAAATCTCAAGCAAGAAGGGAGGCCCTTCAATGATGCTCTCGGAGACTTCAAAGAATTAGTGGCCGAACTCAATGTGCTTCGACCTCAAACCGTCAGCACTGTGGAGACCGTCGAGCGCAACAATCAAGACCAAGTGTTTGGTCTCTTATTTATTCTTGATCAAAGTTATAATCATCTAATTCAACATATCCTTCGACAGGCCACGTTACCCTCCTTTACAGAAGTGTGCTCTATGATCCAAAGAGAAGAAGGGAGCAATCGCCTATTCAAGGGACTTACGGAGGTTGCTCATGTTGCTAAAGGATCAGACTCTACTAGAAACTTCAAAGGGCCCGATGACTCTTTCAAAGGATCAAACACAAAGAAAGTGTATTTTTGTGAGCATTGTAAGAGAAAGGGTCATACGAAGGATCGTTGTTGGCTTCTCCATCCACATCTCAAGAATAAAGGAAAGGCAAGCTATCAAGACAAGCAAACAGCAAACACGGCTACTGAAACCGAATACATCACCAAAGACTTCGAGAAAATGATGCATCTCTTCAACAAATCAATTTCTATTGATACGGAGGATGCGGGTAACTCTTCTCTAAACTCTTCGATAAAGGATTTTATTATAATTGACTCTGGAGCTACTAACCACATAATTAGATCGCGTGGCCTTCTGGAAGATGTTAAGCACTCTCAAGGCAATGTTTCTATTGCCAATGAAGAAACCGTGCCGATCAAAGGAATTGGAAAAATAAATATGTTTCATCAAAGTTCTACAGCTCTTTATGTTCCTAATTTTTCTAATAACCTATTATCTGTTCAAAAGATAGCTAAAGATCTCAATTGCATTGTTTATTTCGATGCTAATCATTTTTCGATACAGGATATTAAAACCAAGGAGATCATCGGTAAAGGATCGCTGAAAAATGGTCTCTACATTCTCAACAATCTCAAGAGTGATCTTATATCCTGATTGTTCTCAAAACATTCATCTCATGATAATAAGAACTCATAATGGCATGCTCGTCTTGGTCACCCTCATAATAAAGTTTTAAGCATATTTTTTCCTGATATTAAGACTTGTGATGATGTGTGTGAAGCATGTGTGTTAGACAAGCATTGTAGAACCGTATTTCCTAAATCTATTACAAAATATGATAATTGTTTTGATCTCATACATTCTGATGTATGGACCGCTCCTTGTTATACTCGTGATAGGAAGAAATATTTCGTTACTTTTATAGATGAAAAGTCAAAATTCACTTGGTTATATATGCTTTCCTCAAAAGATGTTGTGTTTGATGCTTTTGTTAGCTTTTATAATCATGTTCTAATGCAGTATGAAACCAAAGTTAAGTGTCTTAGATCCGATAATGGAGGATAGTATATTAACAAACAACTTCAGAAGTTTCTTGGAGATCACGGAATCGTTCACCAAACAACGTGTCCTTACACACCGCAACAAAACGGTGTGGCCGAACATAAAAATAGACACCTGATGGAGGTAACGAGAACTCTTTTGTTCCACAAAAATGTTCCAAAGTAGTTTTGGGGAGATGCAGTGATGACGGCCTCTCACCTTATCAATCGTTTTCCAACAAAGTGTCTCGAAGACAAGTCTCCTTTTGAGGTTCTAAATCAGTCCAAACCTAATATTGATTATCTTAGAACTTTTGGTTGCATTTTCTAATTGAATCACAACGTAACAAGCTGGAACCTCGAAGTGTAAAGACTATGTTCATCGGATACTCAACCACTCATAAAGGTTACAAATGTTTTGACCCGAATTCTCGTAAAGTTATGGCCTCACGTGATGTTAAGTTTATTGAGGATAGGGGATTTTATGAAAAAGGAACTTGGGAAGAAATCAAAGACATCGCAATCCCTTGCGACATGGGTTTGTCTCTACGCACTCTTTTAGAATCTATTCAACTTTCCAACAAATCCAATGCAGGATCTGCTACTCCTCCGATTACAGTTCAGAATAAAGAAAGACGTTACACATCAGAGTCTCACTCCAATGAGAACCCTGAGTTTTGTAACGCACAAGAAAAGGAGCGAAATGACACGAGGGAACAATCATCTGAAAGCCCAAGCTCAGAACAACAAAGGGAATCTAGTGAAGAGGATGAAATAGAAGGAAGAATTCAGGATGAAATTGTTCCTCGTCGTAGCACAAGAGTAAGACGTCCAATCACAGAATGGATGAATGACTACTTTGTCGGTCTTGCCACTACTCACCCTATTCAAAATTTTTGTGCTATTTCTCACTTATCAACTGAATATCAAGTGTTTCTTAGTAAGCTTGACAAAAAACAGGAGCCTAAAAGCTTTGGAAAAGCCAAAGGGAAACAAGAATAGGAGAATGCCATGGCCGACGAACTTGCTGCCTTGGAGAAAAGCAACACATGGGATCTTATCCCCCTTCCTAAAGATAAAAAGGCGATAGGAAGTAAATGGGTGTACAAAATTAAGTACTCAAGCAATGGAGATATACAAAGATACAAAGCTAGACTTGTGGCTCAAGATTTCACTCAGAAATACGGGGAGGACTACACTGAAACATTCACTCCTGTAGCGAAACTACACTCGGTAAGAATAATTTGTTCTGTGGCTACTCATCTAAGTTGGGACCTTTGGCAGATGGATGTCAAAAACGCGTTCCTACATGGAGAAATCAATGAGGAAATCTACATGAGACCACCTCCGGGACTTCAAGTCAAACCTGGGAATGTCTGCAAACTTAAAGGCGCCCTATATGGTCTAAAACAATCCCCATGTGGATGGTACACCAAACTCTATGAAGCTCTTCGTGAACATGGGTTCAAACGAAGTAGCTCTGATCATTCGATGTTCATTCTCAAGAAACATTCAGGTATTACCGTTTTGCTTGTCTACGTTGATGATATAATCATCACAAGTTTGGTCTAAAACAATCCCCACGTGCATGGTACACCAAATTCTATGAAGCTCTTCGTGAACACGGGTTCAAACGAAGTACCTCTGATCATTCGATGTTCATTCTCAAGAAAAATTCAGGAAAACTCGGAGCTAAACCCGCCAAAACTCCGATTGAAGAAAAGTTCAAGGATCACGATGAGGGGGAACCAATTCTGAATATCAATCAATATCGACGCATAATAGGTAAGTTAATTTATAACCATTACTCGACCTGACTTGTGCTATGCTGTGAACCAGGTAAGTCAACACATGCACAACCCCAAGACACATCATTGGAGGGCGGTCGAGAGAATCCTTCGGTACATAAAGGGGGCTCCTAGAAAAGGCATCTTAATGCAATGCAACAACAACACAAGCGTTGTCGGCTACTGTGATGCCGACTGGGCAGGTGATCGTGAAGATAGGAAGTCCACGACCGGTTTTTGCACATTTATAGGGGGAAATCTCGTCACTTGGCACAACAAGAAACAAAATGTGGTGGCTCGTTCGAGTGCTGAAGCTGAGTACCGAGCCATGGCAAATACCACATGCGAGTTAATCTAGATCAGGGCCGTCCTAAAGGATCTTGGGATCGAATCTGTGGAAGCTACAATGCTCCACAGTGACAATCAAGCAGCCATCCATATTGCTACGAACCCCGTCTTTCAAGAAAGGACTAAGCATATAGAAGTGGACTGCCACATCATAAGAGAAAAGTTGGAAGATGGGATCATCACATTCACATTCACGAAGAGTTCAGATCAAGTTGCCGACACTTTCACCAAGGCAACTAGTGAAAAGATCTGCAAGAATCTCCATCACCGAATCGGTCTTGTAGACATCTTCAAACTGGTGAAGTGATCAAGCTTGATCGGTGCGCATGAGTTGATGTACTCTTTTCCTAGTTGGGTTTGGTCCCTATTGGATTTTTCCAACGAGGTTTTGAACGAGGCATCCCTCATGCCTTTGCTTCCCGATCAAGCTTGAGGGGGAATGTTATTGATGCATGGTCAATGGTCAAGAGGACCATTATGTTTATCTTCTTGGTCTTCTCCCCACCTAGTTTTTCCCTTAGTCTTTGCCTTGGTATTTGTTATGCAATTACTCTAATTATTTTATTTTTGACCAAACCATGTATAAATATATAACCATCCCTCATTGTTTCATATAAAAAATAATCATCTTCTTTGAATCTATTCTTACTAGTATTCTCTTTGTCTTTTAATCTTTACGGGGCTCATCTAGATTTTGTTTGAAGCATCCATAGGTGTCGACATAAGTTTAAATTTCTCCTTCTAACTTAATTTCATTACTGAATTCATTATTTTAAGGAAAAAACAGTGATAGAATGAAGCTATTATAGATAAATTATTAATGTAAATATATATATATATATATTATCATATTACTCTCAAAATAATATATAAATATAATAACTATTTTAAATTAACACATGACTATATCCCATGCGAGTGTATACGATCATTTGTTAGTTTTAGGGATGGAAAAATATTCGAATTAATCTTATGTGATTCCTATTCAAATCGAAAATTCGAATATCTAACGTATCAAATATAAATATTAAAAATTAAATATTCAACAAAAACATAATATAAATACAATTATTAGACTTAATTATCCAGACTATTCGTATCTATAAGTACTAAATAGATAATTTATTTATTGTATAGATAAATATATAATACAATTAATTTTAAGGATCAATTTGTAAATTCAGAATTGGAGAAATATTTTTCAAAAGAATGTGAAGAAAATGTAGGAAATTTTGATATGTTGTACAAGTGGAGGACTACTTGTTCTAAATATATAACTATATTTTTTTATAGGCAAGAGATCATTTGATTATTCCGACATCACAGTTGTTTTAAAGTAAGTCTTTACTACGAAATATCGTGTGACTAACCATATCATAATATTGTTTTACATAATATTATAAAATTAAAAATAATCAATATATTTGTATATATTTTAGAAAAAATTCATATGATTTTTTATAGCATTTTCCTTATTTCTTTAAGAGGTTTCGGAAGATAATAGGGATCACGATAAATTTCTCGTTAATGGCTTGACCTTAACATGCAAATCGACGGCCGAGCCGATGTAAACGTGTTAATCGTTTTCTAATTAGTACTCACTTTTGTATGGATTAAAAACACACATACATATCCCTGTTTTTCTTTCTGCAAAATAAATAAATAAATAAAATTAAAAACACTTTTCTCAATTTCTATTTAAATGGGACTGTGTTTCTTCTTTCAATTCAATCCCCAAGCGAGGACTTCTCGAAATCTTTCTGTCGTGCACTTGGTCACGGTATGATTGCTCGGTCTATTATTTGTATTTATAATGCTTAAGATTACGCTTTTATTGATTCATTTGGAAACAAATCTCCTTTTATGTTTAGTAACACACAATAATATTTAAGATTTATAGTTCAAAACAATTAAAATCAGTGAATTGATTCAAAACCAATTAACAATTGAAAATAGTACTTTAGTCTGATTCCCTCCGCTTTTACTTTTCGTCTAATTCTCCGTCTAATTCTCCTGAAATTTAGAATCTTTATTTTAAATTTTTGTGATGGTTGGAAGTCAAATTTCTTGGTATAGTATAATTTGGCCAAAATTCGATCCAAATTTCGAGAGAGAATCAGATGAGAATCAAAGTTGTGGTGGAAGACTTGTAATTATATTAAACCCCTTCTAATTTTATAGGCGGTTAAATTGAAAACTAGATAATTGGATATGGATCAGAGAGGACTTACATGAGCACAAGGTAATGATTTTATTAATGATCTTATATTAATAAATAAATCTTGTTCAACGTTTTAGTTGTAGGACATATTTGAAGCACGATGTGGAAACTGAGGACTCCGATGGGTGGAGATGATGCTTACTTGTACAGCACAAATAGTCATCTCGGGAGGCAAATCTGGGAGTTTGATCCTAATGTTGGCACTCCTGAGGAGCTCGAAGAGGTTGAAGAAGCTCGGCTTAATTTCTCCAAGAACCGTTCTCATGTTAAGCCTAGTGCTGATCTCCTTTGGCGAATGCAGGTGTCTAAACTAAAAAAGCAACACGTCATTACCAAGCCGAGCAGTTTCCATTTATGAATTTTTCCCGAGTGGCTTCTTCTTTATACCAACATCATTTTTTGCTCGAACTTATGCCAGTTTCTAAAGGAGAAAAACTTCAAGCAAACAATTCCAAGAGTGAAAGTTGAGGATCACGAGAAAATTACGTACGAAGTAGCGAAAGCTGCACTTAGAAGAGGGGTTCACTATTTCGCGGCCTTGCAAGCTGACGATGGTCACTGGCCTGCTGAAAATGCCGGACCCTTGTTCTTTCAGCCACCCTTTGTAAGCACACTTCGATTTCAAGAAATATTGAATCTTATAAAAATCGTGGGCGCGCACACACACATATTGGCAATATGAGTGATACATTTTCAGGTTATATGTCTTTACATCACTGGGCACTTAGAGAAGATATTCTCTTCTGAACATCGCAAGGAAATGTTACGTTACATATACAATCATCAGGTATTTAAATGTATGAGATGTGAATCACATATGTAAGTTAGTGTATTTTGAAGTTATGTTTTAAATGCCATTAGTTGATAAGTCGTCCTTATTCTATGAAGAACGATGATGGTGGATGGGGCCTACACATACAAAGCCACAGTGTTATGTTTTGCACGGTTCTCAACTACATTTCCCTTCGGATTCTAGGAGTAGAACCTAATGTGGACGCTTGTGCAAGGGCTCGAAAGTGGATTCTCGACCACGGTGGGGCCACATATACACCGTTGATGGGAAAAGCTTGGCTTTCAGTATGTATTAACACTCGTGATCTACACATTAACTGTTAAAGAGTCATGTTCCTGTCTTTATTTATAATAACTACAATTTCATATACTCTTGTAGGCTCTGGGAGTGCATGACTGGTCTGGCTGCAAACCGATGCCACCAGAAATGTGGTTGATTCCTTCTGCTTTTCCTATTAATGGAGGTTTGAGACCTAAACATTGGTTGAGAGAACAACTATGATGGTTTCTTTTAGTTTAATTTATTTATATATCCCGAAGATGTGTGTACATACAGGAACTCTTTGGATATATTCTCGAAGCATTTTTATGCCATTGTCGTACTTGTACGGGAAAAGATTTGTTTCTTCTATGACACCTCTCGTTTTAGAGCTTCGGGAGGAGCTTTACCCTCAGCCTTATGGTAAAATCAATTGGAAGAGTGCACGAACGCAATGTGCTAAGGTACACTAATTAACCAAGAAAATGTTCGTGTATTCATGCATGTACGAGTATATAAATTCATAAAGTATATATCATAAGTTTCATAAAGAGAACATATATGAATGCTTCATATTGATATGGTGCAAATGTTGGACTGAATCTAATCAATTATATATCAAGTTTGTACATACATTCACAAGAATTTCGAATTGTGACATGTAGGAAGATCTCTATTACCCTCCGACTTTTATACAAGAAATGCTCTGGAAAAGCGTCTATGTGTTAACAGAATCTTTATTCAATCATTGGCCCTTCAACAAGTGGGTTCGACAGAAGGCTCTTCAAACCACCATAGATCTCATTCACTACGAAGACGAAATCGGTCGATACCTTTCAGGTGGATGCGGAGGAAAGGTAAAAGGAAATCCCTCATCCCCGTGTGTAAATATATATTGGTTTCCTTAAATGTCTGTTTTGCTCTGCCTCTTATGTAGCCATTATGTATGCTTACTTCTTGGGTCGAAGACCCTAATGGTGACTATTTCAAGAAGCATCTAGCTAGAGTCCCCGATTTCATTTGGATTGCTGAAGATGGAATGAAAATCCAAGTAAGTTTCTACAGAGGATGAATATAGCTCTTGATCTCGTTAAATATATGAGCAGAACTTCGTACTATGATTGTTGAGTAGACTTTCGGTAGTCAGTTGTGGGATACGACCTTCACACTTGAAGCTTTGTTGGCAACGGATCTTACGGAGGAGATCAAACCAACGCTTCTCAAGGGATATGACTTCCTAAAGAAATCTCAGGTTCTATGTGTATATATGTATTAATTAATACATACAATTCATGTTTTGCCATGTTGAAACTGTGTTATGTATGTTTTCTTAATGCCTAATAGATTTCAGAAAACCCTCCGGGAAATTATAAAAGAACATTTCGACACATCACGAAAGGAGGATGGACTTTTTCAGACCAAGATCATGGATGGCCAGTTTCTGACTCTACTGCGGAAAGCTTAGAGGTTAGAACTTTCAAACATTTCCTCAAATTTCGCTTTCACAATACTAATTTATATATGTGTAATAGTGCTGCCTAGCCTTCTCAACCAATCCTTTTGAGTTCATCAATGACAAAATAGAACCAGAGAGGCTATATGATGCAGTTAACTTTATACTCTCGTTACAGGTAAAGTTTAATCTGTTGACAATTTGGCATCCTTGATATCTTAAAAGAGTTTTAACTTTTTTTGCCCATGCTGAATGTTACAGAGTAAAAATGGAGGTATTGCAGCTTGGGAGCCAACGGCTGGAAAACTTTGGCTAGAGGTACCAAATTACACATTTTCTGATTCATCTAGATGAATAACCAGCTAAGCATGCAATGATCTTTTATGTTCCGATACAGAGGTTTAATCCAATGGAGTTTTTGGAAGGCATTGTTGTGGAACATGAGTATGCCATCATATAATTCTTTCTGTAGAGTTACAAACTATATTAAACATGCCTTAAACCGATAAAACAATGAAATTATTTAGGTATGTGGAGTGCACTTGCTCTACTATTGTAGCAATGGTAAAGTTTAAGCAATTTTTTCCGGAGCACAGAAAGAAAGAGATCGAGAGTTTCATCACTAATGCTGTAAAATACGTAGAGAAAACCCAGTTGGATGATGGCTCTTGGTAAGTTTTAGCACAATAAGAGGAAGCAAATAACGATGTAGAAGAATTTTTAAAACTTTTTTTTTTGCATGATATATATAGGTACGGAAATTGGGGTGTTTGCTTCTTCTATGCTACTTGGTTTGCTATAAGAGGTCTAGTTTCGGTCGGGAAGACGTACCAAGACTCTGAGGCTATCCGTAGAGCCGTTCGATTCCTTCTTGAAACACAAAACATTGATGGTGGTTGGGGCGAAAGCTATCTCTCTTGCACCAAGAAGGTAACAACACAGTCGAATTTCAACTCTTTACGTGTTTATCATGAAACATAATAAACGAGTAATACTTGCATATTCGATAGAAATATACTCCTCTAAATGGAAACCGGTCCAATTTGGTGCATACAGCCCAAGCAATGATGGGTTTGGTTCTTGCTGGTCAGGTGAGTAAAACATTTCATAGAGTATTCATATCACTCAAAAAAGGATCTTCATTGAAAGTCAATACTTTTCATAGATGAAGAGAGATTCTGCACCTATCCATTGCGCTGCAAAATTGTTGATCAATTCACAATTTGAAAATGGTGATTTCCCGCAGCAGGTGATTGCTAAAAGATTAACTTGACTCCATTTCTCTTTCATACTAAGAAAGGAACAAAGAATCATCCCTAAAAGATTATGTACCACATGATTCAATTATTGCAGGAGATTGAAGGGGTTTTCAAAATGAATGTCATGCTTCACTATCCAAACTATAGAAACTATTTCCCGTTGTGGGCACTCGCTGAATACACCAAGCGTTTGAATTTCATGTGATGTCGGTTTAAAAAAGCAAAAAAATTTCCAACAATATATAATACAAAGAAAATAAAGCTTAAGATGAAGATGGAAGGCTTGGAAGAACACACGTCAAGTAGAAAGCATATAATATTTGTATGTGATAAGGAACCAAAGAATTCAGATATCGTAATGCAATTCTCCAAAAAAGAATGACATATCTCGTTGGTTTGGCAAAATATGAATGATGTACTCCTAGAAATTCCTTGCTTCACGTATACCGTCGAAAACCTAAGGATTAAAAAGAAAAAAGAAAAAAGAAAAAAAAAAGAGAAAAGACAAATGTGCCCTTGTTTTTTAAACGTGAAAATACACACGGTTTGATATTTTTTTTCAAAATGAAACCTATTCTAAAGTTGAGACCAAAGAGAGAGAGACGATTTCAAAGTGGACAGCAAAGAACGAGAGGCGATTTCGAAGTTGATAGCAAGTATTGAGTTCCAAATAAGAGAGCACGAGTCAATCTCCACTAGCATCTGTGAGTGGATCGATTTCTAGGGTTTTATGTTATAGTTGAAATACATTAGGGATTAGGTTGTTGAAAGCGAAATTGTTTGTTGATTTCAAATGGGTACGAGTCTTAATTAGTCGTTTGAGTTTAAGAGGGTGATAAGTCTCAGTGAGTCGCTTGAGTCGAAGAGGGTCAGGAGTCTCAATGAGTCGCTTGAGACTCATGACCCTTTTCGACTCAAGAGACTCATTGGCTTGTAAGGATCAATTGAGACACAAGGATCGCTTGAGACTCATGACCCTCTTCGAATCAAGAGACTTATTGGATCACAAGGGTATCTTGAGTCGCAAGGGTTACTTAAGCCGCAACGGTCACTAGAGACTAATGACCCTCTCGACTTAAGAGACTCGTTGGATCCCAAGGATCGCTTGAGTAGAAAGGGTCGCTTGAGTCGCAAGGTCGCTCGAGTTGCAAGGGTTGCTTGAGTTGCAATAAGTCTAATGTATTCTTAATTGGTCATTTTAGGGCTTCAATCCTACCCTTCCCTCAATCTTTCTCGACATGGAAAAACAAAAATGAAGGTTGTTCTGATGAAAGAGGGTTTTTTGGCGGCTATTTGGGAAAGACCGATGGATATGACTGATCAACACTAGATCAAAATAAATGAAAGTGCATCGCCAGCTTACAACTCGGTCTCGTCGATGACATCCTTAATAGTGTAGCATAGTTGGAGACTCCAAAGGGGATCTAAGAGTATCTCTCTAAACTATATTAGACAAAGTCATTCCATAACAAGATCTTCTTGAAAAAAATATTGTACACTCTCCGGATGTTGGAATCTACTTCCATGACAGAGCGCATAAGTACACTCATTACATTATTTTCAAAACTCTCCAAAATGAGTTACAAAATAGATGTAAAAGAGCGTGCTAAGATCTTGGTCCAAAGTTTACTAAATTCGTATGATTCACTCATCGTGAACATGACTAACAATCTTCCATAAACTATATAGTCTTTCAAGATATTGCAACTACTGTTATGGAAAAACAACGGAGGTACTAAAACAAGCAGAACATGTTGGTAGGATCGTAACAAGAAGAGGCCTTAGCAATGATCAAAGGAAAATCAATGAAACATGGTTTAAGTGGGAGTCAATATTCTGAAAAATCAAAGTTAGAAAGTAAGAATGTTATCAAATGCTTTCACTGGAGAAAGAAAGGCCATATGAAGAAGTAGTGTTGGTATTATAATAAAAATGGAGAAAAGCAGCAAAGCCTCAAGGTAACTATGGTTACTGAAGATAAACAAAATTTCTATGATGTATGGCTTCTAGACTCAGGAGCGTCATGGCATATGACATCTCAGAGAGAATGGTTCCATCATTATTACCCAATATAAGGAGGATCTGTGTTTATGGGAAATGATCATGCTTTGAATGTATTGAAATTGGTACCATCAAGGTGAAAACTGAAGATGATGGTATACATATCATTCAAAGGGCACGGTATCTGAAAGGCTTGAGAAATAATCTATTGTCTGTTGGAAAATTAGATGACATAGGGTGCAAGACCTATGTACAGAATAGGATCATTACAATTTTCATGGATGCGCTGGTCATGCTGAAAGCTGAAAAGAAAGCGTCAAATTTGTACATGCTTAAAGGAAATGATCTACAAGAAGGAGAAACAAATGTCACAAAATCAAGTTCAACAACAGACTCAACAATATTATGGCACCAAAACTGGGTCACATGTCAGAAAGAGGTTTGAAGATTCTTGCAGATCAAGGTCTTCTTCTGAGGCCCAAAAGGTCACATTACCTTTTTCTGAGCATTATGTTGCAAGTACGCAGTATAAATCCAAATTCTAATGTTTGGGAAACATCAAAGATGTCCCTAGGAGGTGCAAGATACTTTGTATCTTTAATTAATGACTACTCCAGGAGATGTTGGGTGTATCCTATCAAGAACAAATCAGATGTATTTAAAGTTTTCAAAATTTTCAAAGCGCAGACTGACCTTAAATTAGGAAAAAAGGATCAAAGGCTTGAGGTCAGACAATGGAGAAGAATATACTGACAATGAGTTTAATCGTTTCTGTGAGCAAGAGGGAATCAAGAGACAGTTTTCGGTGGCATATACAATTCAATAAAATGGTGTAGTAGAACAGATGAATAGAACCCTATTGGAAAGAACAACCACTATATTGAGAACTGCCGACTTGGCAAACACGTTTTGGGCCGAAGCAGTTGTGAAAGCCTGTTATGTGATCGATCGGTCACTATACCACAATTGATCAGAAGACACCTATGGAGATGTGGATGGGAAAGCTAGCTTATTATTCCAATCTTCATAATTTGGATGTACTGCATATGCGATGTATAACACCCATGAAATAACTAAATTGGATCTAAAATCTTGAAAGTGTAATTTTTATAGTATGCTAAAGGAGTAAAGGGTATCGCTTGTGGAATCTCGTTGCCCACAAGGTTATTATTAGCAGAAATGTGGCATTTGTAAAGGAAAAGGTGAAAAATGATATCATTTCTTTGGAAAGACCAGAGACGATGGGAGTTGATATTCAAAATCGAACAGAACAATAAGTTCCATGTTCTATTGAAGATATTGAAGAATCCTAGGCAACTGAAATTTCGGAAACTCAACTCCGATATTCAGATTGAGAGAGAGGAGAAAACCAGTATGGCAGAATGACTTTATTGTAGAGGAACATGTTGCATATTTTCTTCTATCTAAAGATGGAGAACCACTCACATTTCGTGAGACAATTAAAGGAAAAGATGCATCTTAGTGGATTACAACAATGGAAGAAGAGATAGAAGCACTTCACAAAACGTGAGATCTTGTTTCTTTACTACAAGGAAGGAAGGCCATTGGAAACAATGTGTCTTCAAAATAAAACGAGATTACAACAAAATCAAGTGGAAAGGTATCATGCAAGGCTAGGGGTAAAAGGATTCTCTGAGAAAGAAGTAATCGATTTCAATAACATATTCTCACATGTTGTTCGACTAACAACAATTAGAGTTGTCCTCACAATTTGTGCTTGATAGGATATTCATCTTGAACAATTAGACTATAAAACTATGTTTCTTCATGGAGAACCTGAAGAAGAAATTTGTATGCTCGATTCAAAAGAATTTTCAATAAAAGGAAGAGAGAACTTGGTTTGTAGACTAAACAAATCTCTATACGTTCTGATACAGGCATCAAGATGTTGGTACAAGATATTTGAATCTTTCATAATGAGCCTCAGATACAACAGACTGAATACAGATCCTTGTGCATACAACAAAAGATATGGTGATCATGATTTTATTATTTGGCTTGGTTTATGTTGACGACATGTTGGTAGCACGCCCAAACAATGACCATATTAAAGAATTGAACGATCTGTTGGCTAGAGAGTTTGAAATGAAAGACTTGGGCTAAGAAAACAAGATTATGGAGATGCAAATTCATCGAGACAGAAATAATAGGAAGATCTGGCTTTCACAAAAGAACTATATCAGAAAAATATTGTGTTGTTTCAACATGCAAGATTATAAGTCAATTTCTACCCCTCTTCCTATTAATTTCAAGTTATACTCCAAGATGAGTCCTTACACAGAAGAAGAGAGGATAGAGATATCTCGAGTACCGTATGCATTGGTCATGAGCAGTTTGATGTTTGTCATGGTATGTACTAGACCAGACATTGCACAAGTAGTGGGAGCAGTTAGTTAATATATGGCAAAACCTGAAGTTGAGCATTGGAGTGTTGTAAAGAGGATATTGAGATATCTCAAGGGCACCACAAATATTGCATTTTGTTATGGAGGATAAGACTTGACTGTTACTAGGTATGTCGATCCGAACTATACCAGTGACCTTGAGAAAAGAAAATATGCCATAGGATGCATGTTTACTCTTGATGGAGGTACTGTAAGTTGGGTGTCAAAACTACAGTCTATTGTTCCAACATCTACGACAGAGGTCAAGTATGTTGGGACAACACAAGCCAACAAAGAGGCAATTTGGTTGCAAATGTTGATGGAGGAGCTTGGTCATAAACAAGATAATATTGTCTTGCTTTGTGATAGTCAGAGCCCTTTGCATATTGCAAATAATCTAAAACTTCATCCGAGGACTAAACATATTAGGGTATAATATCATGTTGTACGGGAAAAGGTGGAGGAAGGCAACATGGATATTCAAAAAATCTACGTAGAAGAAAACATGACGGATATATTCACGAAGCGAGTAAACGACGGAAAATTTATTTGGTGTCGATCTTGTATGGATCTAGCGAAAACATGAGAAAAGTGACAAAGACGATGTGGTTAAAACCACTTTTTCTAGTTAGTCAAGTAAAGAAAAAAAAATATAAGGGTAAAACCATCGAACTCATGGATTTTACCCAAGTGTTGGGCCCCACACTATTGTAGTGGATAACACATTTTTTTCGAAAATTTTTACCTATATAAGGAGGGATTTTAGAGAGTTTAA
This sequence comes from Gynandropsis gynandra, assembly GCA_036759665.1. Taxonomy (NCBI): domain Eukaryota; kingdom Viridiplantae; phylum Streptophyta; class Magnoliopsida; order Brassicales; family Cleomaceae; genus Gynandropsis; species Gynandropsis gynandra. The sequence continues at coordinate 31,939,288 of CM071863.1, read as the reverse complement.
AACTATCCCAAAATCACAAAATAATTAGAAGAAGATGAAAATAGAGAGAAAGTAGTCTTTCCTAGTTTTTAATGTTCTTCTCTTGAGTCTTTTAAATAGTTTTTCTCCTCTTTATAAGAGAGAAATACCAGTGTTTTCTCCTTAAAATTTGAGAGAAGTGTTTTAATTTCTTGAAAGTTAGTAAAAGCCTTTTAATGTTTGCCCCTGGACATACACACTTTGCCGAATCACATAAAACCCCACTATTCCATTTATCCATTTTCTTGTTTCTACTTTGTTTCCTAGCAGTTATTTATCCACATTTAATCCTAACATTATATGTCACATCAAACCAACTTTATAACATTCTCGTCAAGATTATGAAAATTTTGAAATGATTTATGAAACGCTAAATCATCTTCAATAAAATGGTAAAATACACATAATTAGCATGCGATCAAAGAATCACGTTGCGACTAATAAGAGTTGATAGAAAGAATCATGTCATGACTATTATATTTCAATTATACAATTATACTGTATCTATATAACTATCACCTTACAATTATATGCTTATAATGTAATTACAATGTAACATCTCTTCCTTTATTGGATCACAGGTATCACATCTCGAAACTTAAGAAGAGTTATGATTAGCTTTGCATGAGTCCTTTGTGGCACGTTTTGTTCTCACTTATAATAGTACAAGGTACTTGAAAATAAGTCACCCATCTTAAAACATTTTCTATCCAACCAAGATTAATTGTGAAGTTCTCTAAAGATGTGTAATAAGGGAATTACACGTAGTTGGTTTTTATTAACGTAGTAACAATGTATATATAATTTTGCAAAAACACTCTATTTTGGGTAAATTAAATAAATATGGAAATATAACACAGATCTCAATACTTTAGTGGTATGACTAAGGCATATCACTGTAAGCATGATTGCTTAAAGACAATTGAATGCAATGGCATTATCAACACATGTTATCGCCGATATGAAACCTAATGGGCTTGTATTTTAGCAATTTTTTGAGCGATCTTGGAGGAATGAGTGGTGGCGGGAACCTTTGGTTGAGCAGTGGCCTCAACAAAGAGGACTATGGGAGAAAGATTGTGGTCACAATAAGTTGGATTACAATGACTATTTCTAGCCAAACATTTCTCCTCTAAGGCCGGCAATGATCGAGCACTGTGATTGGAGATTGACTTCGGTTGTTGTCTCATGACAAGTCCTCTATAATATAAGATGTGAGAGCTATTTAGAGCCTAATTTTGGTTAAGCTTGACAGTCCAGATAATAATTATTGTTCATTAAATCATGAACGTTCAGAAAATTATGAATTATTGAAAGTTTGACTATTAAAGAGTTGGTATGTATATAATGTTGGATTAAACACAGAGTCTTAAAGTCTATGTCCAATCTTTGAGTAGTTGTATTGGCAGTGCTATCAATATGGTTCAGCATTAATTATAAACCATCTCCTCCTAGTCGAGTACGATAGTGTTAGTTTTTTTTCTTAGAGCAAAACTAAGGTTGCTCCTCCACTTATCTTAATTTAATATTTTTGAAAATGAAAGAAAAAATAAAAGGAATCATTCTGGAATTTGTGAAAACAATGGTGAAATTTGTTGTTTATGTTTGCTGGAAAAGTTGCAGAAAAGATGATGGAGATGGGAAATTTGGGTGAGTTGTTCTTCACCTCCTCTTCTCATATATATCTATATATTGATCTTAATACAAAAGCATAAATAATCTACATTATGATATCTAGGTCTCTTACATATATTCCTATCTATTTTTCTAGTAAAATCAGCCTAAAAGTAGGCTCAAACACGTTCCATTTTGCTGTTGTTTTTCAGACTTTGTTCTATTTTGTTACAGGTAATATTCACCTGATCCTAGGCCGGACCGGAGCGTGGGCTTCATGTGGGCTTCTTAAATCTGTATGGGCTCATCCCGAATGGGCTTCAATTTCAGCAGCACACCAACACTCTTCTTCAGAACAGTGGTTGAATCATTTCCCCATTTTCATCTGCCGAAAACCCTAGGACGAAAATGCTCTTCGCCGGTGCCCTTGCTCCGGCGTCGCCCGGCCGTCCAACCTCGCCGTCCAGCCGCCGAGGGGAAACGATACCAACAGGAAGAAATGTGAGGTTTGATGTTGGTAATCCTGAAAGGTTTTTCATGCATGTGTGCGGTAGTCACGACTTTAAGAAAATAAATAAAAAGAATTCAGGTGAATTAAGTAAAATCTTTAGTACCATATCATTTGGGAATAACATGTTGCATTTCATCGATGTAATAACCATGCATATGTAGTACAATAAAGAGATTTATTTATAACTACACGAACAAGAATATATAACATATCCAGTTTATTAACATGATGGTCACGGAAAAAAATGGTACACATTTCTTCTACCGCCACTTATATCTCTACCCCATATATCACATAAAACAACTGCATATATGATTTTTATAGCACGACTGTAATTGACTAAATCGCAACTGTAAAGTAGCAGGGAATGAAATAAAAAAGATTAATATTCTTTAAACCCGTATTGCAAACCACCAATCAAAATGAAAACCTAATGCACCAAACTTTAAGTCCATATCAATTGATAGAAAGAGAAAATATTAAGCACAAGATCTAGCTGGAACCAGCTTGAAGGGAAACTTTTGAATTCAGAAGATTTGACGACATGCATAACTAATGACAGCGAAGGAAAACATCTCTTGGGAAACAATAATCTGGTACTGAGATGGCCACTCACTGATTTTTTGTTGGAAAACATCTTGCTTCTTGTTATATGTATTAGAGGCAATGAAGCAATTTCATTGGGCAAATTAAAAGACAAAGTGAAGTGTTTATTTTGTTGGAGAAGACTACCCGTTGGTAACCGTTAGTCATCTTGATTTTGGGTTTCCAAGTTAGTTAGGATCTGTTCGTTTCAAGTCTTGATCTTGTATAAATAGTATTAATCCTTTCATTCATTTTCCTCCTGGGAGATTTCTATTTCTCATCAAATCTTAAAGATATGGTTTCTCCAATAATTAACAACTATTCTTATGAAAATCACTACTATCTTTGCAGTCCATCACACAAATCTTCTTTGTTTGGTTAATCACCTTATTGCTCTAGAGGATTTCAACTCATGCCACTGTTCAATGGTCAAGGCACTCGAAGGACAATCTTTGTAGGTTCATTGATGGTTCTTCTGGGAAGCTTGCTAGTTGTGATCATTGTTCAGAAAATGTTGTGGTCCAAGCTACAAAGGTTGGACAAGGCTTCAATCACTTGAGAAATTGTTCCTTTGCCATGCAGTCTACTGAGACTATTGCAGTTCTTCCCAACAACACAGACAAGAATACAAAACGACCACTCTGCACAGTTTAAAAGGGTTACAAATTGCATTGATATCCAGTGGATCCATGTCAAAGTCAAGAACAAAGACCTTTCCAGTACAACAATCTAATACAATGCATCAATCTAATCCTTCTAATTCAAAAACAACAAATACATATCAAGGATCAAAACCTTTCTATCCTCATATGAATGTAGCCATGATAACATCTTATATAAGTGAAAAGAAGAAATATATTTTTTTAGCCTAATCTAATTGTGATGCCTACAAATTAGTTGCAACAACTATATTAAAAAATTGGAGATACACTGAATCTAGTCCATGACAACTGCAAATAGCACCCCAGAAAATGTGTCTGGAAACAATGGTATCACTTGTTAGACTTTGCCCTTTAGAGAGAATGAAAGACTTGGAAAAGGAGAGATGATTGGTGCTACAAATTGCTGTAGCTTTTTGGTTTTTCATCCTCTATTTATAGACTCATTTATCATCTCGTTTTCATACGTATTTCTTGCACGATTTAGGAGACGTTTTTGATATATATGTGATGTTTTACGTATGATTCCGTTTCCGTTTTACTTGTTTTCGTGTTTTCATGTTCTTACAGGTCTTTACGCATATTTGGATCATTTTGGAGCTAAAAGGATATGCACGGAGCTAAGGAGAAACTTCGAGGATCATCACGGGACAAATGGGACGAGATTGAGCATAGAAAGCCTCCACCCGGTCGGGCACAACTCTTGCACGACCGGGCAAAACCTACGGCCAAGCTTGTGCGCATTTCTGCACGACTCGGGCAAGGATGCCCGACCATTTGCCTTGTGCCTGAGCGGTCACACATACCATGCCCGATCGGGCATACATTCCAGCCACACATCCGCACGACTCGCCCTCGTAACTGCCTATTAAGTTAAGTAAACTTAACTTAAAACAAAGGGAACTCGTGGGGGCAATTTATGCAACAATTGGACCGACTTAGGAGGCTTAAAAAGAGGCAGAAGACGTCAAGAGAGCAAGCTTACATTGGAGATTAAATCAGTTCGTGATTAAGGGGATTCTAGCAAGGAAACAAGCGAGGAGCATTGGAGATCAAGCCCCGACACTTTGGTTTTGTTTGGTTATCATGTTCCTTAGACTTCCTACTTTGTTTATGTTTCTTTATAGACGCATGAGCGAGTAGTTTGTTTGTTCTAGGAGAAGAGATTAGCCCTTGGCTATCCCGGAACCACTTTTGATCTATTTTGAATGCATCTTCCCGTTTTAGTTCATCTATTCTTTATCTGAGTGCTTAATTTACTTGTATTTGCGAACGGCCGCGTAGATGCATGTGTTAGAGATTAGGAGAAGGACCGAAAGGAGAATTCTAGTCTTGGAAGATCAGGTTTAGAACAACCGAGGTTAGGCCACGAAAGTAGGGTAGCAACGGTTGAGGGTAAAACGGATGAATCACAGTTCTTATGGGTTTAGTTCAAGGTGTCAGCCACGAAAGTAGGGGGCAACTTGTCTAGATCACGTGTCTATGCCTTGAGAGAGGGTAGATATCATGTTAGGATCGTCCGCCTTAGATAGCTTTAACTGGGATTGCATGATAGATAGGTTGATCATTGATTTCGGTAGTCTTGTGGTGAAACCGGATTCCTAGGACGTTTGTCTTATCGTTAGAACCCAAGTCTTTTATTTACATACAGTATTTCATTCTTCATCCATATTCTTTCATTTAGCAAGTTTGATTCCTAGTTCGGGTTTAGGTAGTGTTGCGTAGTCTCTGTGGGATCGACACCTAAAATACTACACACGTGCCGTGCACTTGTGGGTAGTTTAGGTTATTTTATTTAACTTTGATAATGCATCACTAATATTTACATAAGAGTTAATGATAGTTAAATGCTACAAACTCCTAGAATTCTACAAAGACACTAAATACAAAAAAAGACCAAGATGCATGTATTGACCCATGACCAAGGTGCATGTATTGACCACATTAAAGTGGACACAAATTAACACACAAAGATTCATCAAACAATCTCCCCCGAATCTTTGTATGTGGAAACCGGGTTGACCAAGATCATGCCAATCCGAGAACGTAGTTCTTGAAACTTCACTCGCCCAAGTGCCTTCATTAAGATGTCCGCGAGCTGATCTTTAGTGTTGACAAAATCGGCGCCGATGCTCCTGTTCTCAATGCAATCTCTGATGAAATGATATCGAAGATCGATATGCTTACTGCGATCGTGAAAAACAGGATTCTTTCTCAGCGCAAGGGCGGACTTGCTGTTCATCTTCAGCTCAACGACTTCGGCATCCCTCCCTTGAAGTTCGCTAAGTAGCCGAGCCAACCAGAGCCCTTCTGTGGTAGCGTACTCCACGTCGCACAAGGACAAAGCCACCACCCTTTGCTTGAGAGACTACCAACTCACCAAGCAATCACCAAGGAAGAATAACGTACCACTAGTGCTCTTCCTTGTATCAATATCACCAGCAAGATCGCTATCGCAATAGCCGATCAGCCGAGCGCCTCCAGCACGTCTCCGAAAATGCAACCCGAAGTGGATTGTGCCAGCAATGTAATGGAGAATGCGTTTCACCGCCACCATGTGCTCCTCTGTAGGTCTTTCCATGAAACGACTCACGAACCCAACTGCAAAGGCCAAGTCAGGTCGTGTGTGGACGAGGTACCTCAGACTCCCAACAAGACGCCTATACCTCGTGGCAACCACCTCTGGTGCTGTGCTATTGCGGCTAAGCTGAAACCGCTCCTCCATGGGGGTATCGGAGGGATGGCAACCCTCCAAGCCACCAAGGCGCAAAATCTGCATCGCGTAACGCCCCTGGCACAAGCTGATTCCGCCTTGTTCCTGAAAAACCTCAATTGCAAGATAAAACGAAAGCAATCCAAGATCACTCATCTGAAATTCGGTCATCATCTCCTCCTTGAACTGCTTGATGGCCACGTCGGACGATCCAATGATGATGAGATCATCCACGTAGACCCCAACAAGCAGAGTCGCTCCGCCTTGGTCTCGTCGATACACCGCATGCTCATGCTCATTCTGCATGAAACCAAGTTGCTTCAGGGTGCTATCGAGCTTTGCGTCCCATGCCCTTGGTGTTTGACGAAGGCCATATAGCGCCTTACGCAAGCGGAGAACTTTGCCTTCTTCCCCAGGAATAACAAGTCCCAGCGGTTGCTACACGTATACCTCCTCCTTCAAATCGCCATTTAGGAAGGCGGATTTGACATCCATATGGTGAACGGACTCCATCCGAGCGACGAGGCGTGCCTTGTGCTTGACCACCGAGCGACGAGGCGTGCCTTGTGCGTGATTCATCAGGTGTAGTATATGGAGCAATTTGTCAAAATCTACATCAGCCGGCTGAACAAAGCCACGAGCGACGAGGCGTGCCTTGTGCTTGACCACCGCCCCGGCCTCGTTCCTCTTCACCTTGTAGACCCACTTGAGACCAATTGGATGATGGCCCCGAGGAAGGTCCACAAGCTCTCATGTCTGATTTCGCACCATGGCATCAATCTCCTCTCGCATCGCGGTTTGCCATGCCTCATCGCTCTCTGCTTCAGCAAACGAGCAAGGCTCCCCTGGTGTTGCCAAGTGCAGCTCTGCATCCACCAACTCCTGCAAAAGATGTCGAAGAGCTGGGACCCCGTCCCCTTTCCCAAACAGGTTAGCCAAAGTACGATACCGTAGTGGGGCATCAGGCGAATGTGCCGCATCACGCCTCGCGGAGTCATCTTGCAAGGGCGTCACAAATTCAGGAACCAGAGCGCCCTGCACCTCTGCTCCCGAGCGCTCTGCTCCAGGGTTCTCAACTCCCTGGTCCCCTGCTCTCAGGACCTCTATTCCCCCGAGCTCTGTCCTGGGCTCCTTGCTCCCCCAGAGCTCTGCCCGCCTGGAGTCCCAACATCAACCACGTGACCAAGGGTTGGGTACACAATGGTGAATATACTGGAAGACCTTTGATCATCGTTCACAGTTTCCCATTCTCAACCATGATCCTCATCATAGATGACATCTCGAGAGATATGCACACGCCGCGTTACTGGATCCAAGACACGATATCCTTTCACTCCTTCCGCATATCCAATGAACACAACAAGGAGGATGCGATCATCGAGCTTCTGGAGTTGTCCCATGTCTTTTGTGTATGCCTTGCAACCAAAGACACGTAAGAAATGCACAGCAGGCTTACGCCTCTGCCATGCCTCGTAGGGAGTCTTGCGCGGAAGACTCTTCGTGGGGGTTCGATTCAATAGAAACACCGCTTTGGTGATTGCTTCTCCCCAAAATTCCGCCGGCATGCCCCTTTGCTTCAATAGGGCACGCGCCATGGCTACCACTGTCTGGTTCTGTCGCTCCACTACACCGTTCTGCTGAGGAGTGTAGGGCGCGGAAAAATGACGAGTCACGCCTTTCTCCGCACAGTAGGAGGCGAATTCAGATAAAGTGAACTCACCGCCGTTGTTTGTACAAAAAAATCTCAGTTTTCGTCCACTCTTACCTTCCAGAACCGCCTGCCAGCGCTTGATAGCCTCTGGTGTACATCCCTTGTTAGCTAGGGAGAAAAACCACATGTAACGGGTGGCATCGTCCACCAGAAACAAGAAGGAACGTTTGTCTCCTGGTGTTACTGGCGTGATAGGACCACATAGATCTCCATGGACGAGATCGAGTGGTGCCACAGTGCGGTACTTGGCCTCCTTTGGAAAACCACCTCGCTGATGCTTCGTGATGACACAAGTGTCACACAACTGCTCCACGTGCTCAAACTGCGGAAGGTCCTTCACCAGGCCACGTTGCCCCATCTTCTCAAAGGCGTCAAAACTGATGTGTCCAAACCGATCGTGCCAACGCCAAGCATCATCGCCATGACGCGCAGCTAGGCAAATCGGTTGAGCAATCTTCCATGAAAAGACGTACAAGCGATTACGGCCACGTGAGACTTTCGCCAAAACACATTGTTGCTGATCCCAGATCCGCAAAACTCCATCCTCAATCTCCACGTGCAACCCGTTCTCATCGAGTTGGCCAATGTTGATGATTGAATTTCTCAGACGTGGGATATAGTAAATCCCTGTGAGCACCTTGTGCTCCCCATGTCTACCTGCAAAGAAGATTGTACCACAACCTTTTATGTCAACAACAGAGCCATCACCAAACTTCACTGTGCCTACCACCGATCGATCCAAATCAACAAAGACGTCGCTGCGACCCGTCATGTGATTTGTGGCCCCTATGTCTAGGTACCAACCCTCCAGACTATCTTCGTCGAGACTAGTACTAAAGAACGCCTGAACCCGTGGTTCCTTGATACAAAATTGTGTCAGGGCCTCCGAGTTTATGACTTCAGAGATCTACACCATGAAAGCGCCGGCTGGTACACAATCTCCTCCACTTGAACCAGATTCGCCTGCTCCTTCTTAGGCTTGCGACAATCCCTTGCCCAATGACCACGACGCCCGCAGTTGTAGCACTTGTCATTCCATGAATTGGTGCTACTTTCGCCGCCTTTCTTGCGTGACCTGCGAGGTTGGTGGTTGTTCACGTCCCATGCACGTACCGACTTGGAGCCCCGCTCCTTGGTACGCGCGGTCAACTGCTCCTTAGTGAGATAATCTACACGTTTTAATAAATTACTAGTAAATTTTGAAAAATATAATATTTTAATTAAAAAAAATTAATGGTGAATATCTACCAGAAACACTTTCCACCAGTAATATTTAACTTCTTAATCTATACGCAACCGATTGAAATATGGTTAATGAAAATCAACCTTCATCGGTTTGTTATGTGTCAAGAAATTTGATGATAATAATAAAAATGAAGTATTGGTTTAATTCTTATAATATTAGAAAATCATATATATATATATATATATATTTAAGTTTTGTCTTTAATTAACATTGTATGCCATCATCATAGCTCGTATCAAGACGCGAAAGTTTAGGTCATACTCCTACATTGCGAGTAATTTTTCTATGTTTTATTCTTTTTATGATGGATCCACGTCCTAGATGGATAAGTTGATAAAGTAGTGGGTAATCATTTCCTACACAAGACACACAAGTTTCAAGCCACGATGAAAGAAATACTCAATTAATAAAATTTCAAATTAGACAAGACACCAAAAATAGGACTCGTGGGCCAATGCATAAGATTTGGAAAGCAAAGAACAAGATCCGAGGACCTATCCACAAAACGGCAAGATCAAACCACGAGTCTACGTTTCAAACCATTGGTTGCAATAATCTAATGAAGACGACAAGACAGATTGATGGCAATGAAAAAATGGACGACGAGGTAGGGTCATGGCAAGGCAGGCAAGTTCACTAACAACGAGAGTCCACTTTCTGCATTGCGTTGTGTCCCAAGTTCAGTTTTTAAAACCCATAACCCTTCATATCTATTTAATGATGAGTGATTGTTATCTAGATGTGATGTAATACATACAAATTTTAATATTTATATATGGACTAATCATTCTACATGATACACATCATGTAGTGGCAGGGTCAAAACAAAAGGACTAAGAAAGATTAAAACTATTGATTTAACGAAATTATGGTATGAAAATCAAGAAAGGTGTGTTCATATGTATAAAAAAGTTAAATAAATTACAATTTCAATTACGTACAACTAAGAGAATGCTTCTAGGTCCGAGAATTTTTCTCCCATACAAGATTTCATTAAAGATTGACAAAAATGTTTTTTTTTTTGTTTCAAACGGGGAGTTCAATTGTCTTATATGAATCTATATTATCTCAAAGTCTAGATCCTATTAAAGTATTTCAATCATTGATGTCTCTATCTCATGACCTATATACTAAGTGTACTATCAATAGATTCTCTCCAAGTCTAAACCTGTATCCAAATATTTCAATCATTGACTTCTCCATCTAATGATTTATGTGTTAAATGCATATTCTTTCTTGTCTAGTATAGGGCCCAACTTATATGAAAGATCTCCAATACTTCAATAATTCAAAATTTTAATTATTGAGTGAATTTAGTAAACCATTCGATTGAGTTGGTGTCAACTCGAGCTAAGTTGGTGTTAGCTCGAGCCGAGAAGTTGATGGTTCCGTGTGTTTCCTTGAAAATCAAGCTTACTTTAAGGTGATAAGGTCCATCACTCGATTGAGTTAAAAATCGCTTGGGTATAGCGTTCCTCTGGATGCAAATAGCATGATGCTTCGTAGTGATCGAATGTTAAGTCGTCTTGCCTAAGAGATTCTTGTATAACTTTTGAACATCTCTTCATTACATGCTCGTCTGAGTAATTAGGTGCTCGAGCCATGCGATTCTTTTTTTTTACCTTGATGCTCATTTTGTGCTAGAAGGTTGACATGTTTCGCCATAAAATACTCTTTAATCCATATTGTCTACAAGATCATGAAATCAACCAAATATGGCATAATAAGTAACTAAAAAGCTAAAATAATCTAAAAACAATAGAAACATGCAACTACTTATAGAGTGAAAATAGTGTGATCGAACTCCCCCAGACATGGATTTTTGTTTGTCATTGAGTAATCATAATAAATGAATGACATTCGAAGTGGAGCAAAAAGAAAATTGAGTTCCAAAAGAATTTCAAGAATATTTAGGCCCACTTAGACTACGTTGATCGTGAACGAAATCGAACTAGCTACCTATAGAGTCATCTAAGTATGTTCGTCTAAATGGTTAAGGTAAGATTCACCGAAAGATATGAATGAATTATTTATAGGTTTTCTTTTGTTAGACTTTCCTTTTTAATTCCCTTATTATTTTATGATTATTGTTTTGTTATGTGGAAATTTAAAATTTGTGGTCTTTTTGTCTCTTGTATTTTATTTCAGCATGTATAGAATTATTATCCTCTCAAAACGGTCAAGAGAAAGGTAACCACATCTAAAACTCATATGTGATGATTGCTGCCACCCCACGCGAGATGTTTGGCTCTTCTTCAAGTGAAATATATATGACTACGTGGTAAAATCGAACAAAATAAAAATTGTCTAATATTTTAAAGTATGGAGAACGACTCTTGAGGAAATATGTAATCATTAGACGACTTAATGTTAATCTACCACATAATCAACCTCAGCTTGAGTTCCTTAATTTGACTAAGTTAATTTTTTTATATACTTAGTTGGTACAAAGTTCAATATACGTAGCTATCAAGTGAATATAGAATCTCTAATTTCCTATATCCGACTACCTCGTGGCTATGTTAAGTTTATGCTCGCTCTTGTTTATTGGATTCTAAAAAAATAATTTATCATATGAATATGTAACCTAAATGGAACCTATCAAGTTGTTAATATGTCAATCTATACCTCTTCCAGACTTAATCTTGACACCGTCGTCGGTGCCAAACTATCCAGAGAGAGAGATGACGATAACAAATAAAGAAAAAAAAGATCGGATCACATAACCTTGATATCACTAAAAGTAGTGATTTGTTTATCCACATGTTTATACTAAATGTGATGCTATGGTGTTCAATCTTTTATTCTATTTGTTTGGCTCATGATCATTCAATGTTGCACTTACTCATATAATAAGTTTAATCACAATCAAAGAGATAGTATTGAGAACAATACATCGACATAAAAATGAAAAAGTCTACTATTATCTACACAAAAAGATAAAAATGAAGCTTATATAAAATAAGAAAGATAGAATAAATGCCATAGTTGGAAGCGTCAATGCTATATGGCTCAAAGAATCTCAATGTGTTGTGAAAGGTCTGGGGGTATGTCTGATGTGGGCTCCCTTTGACAGCCAATTTAACATGCCTGAGCGATTAGACCAAAACCTTATTTTGTATTAACAGTTGTTCACCAACATCTTCTTTTCTCGATAGAAATGCATATTCGCTCCGTGCAACACTCGGTCGAGTATTATGCAATGAGCGGTAGAATATGTCAAAAATTAATCAGTTTTAAAAATAATTAAAGAAAAAGAGAAAGATGGAATTTCAATTTTGGTTCTCGGTCTCTCTATTGCAGATATGAATATCTTTTGCGACGACCATGCTCATTATTGGGAAAAGGAGCCTCGCAACGACTTCTCTAATGACACTAGTTTTTCATACATTTCTTCATTGGAGATTGTTTTAGGATCCTGACAAGTATACTGATGTTATTGACAAAAAAATGTGGGATACAAAGCACAAAAAAAATTTAAGACATCGCGACCAAAAGTTGACACTTACTATTTCAACTGTTAGGGTCAAGGTCACTTTGCTGAGGATGCCATGATTGTATGAGCTAATGGGCCATATGAGACCACATCGGAGGAAGATGAGCCACAAAATCATATGTATGTGCCTGATTTAAATGAAGAATTTGATGAGGACGAGGCAATAACGGGAGAGGTTATAGTAGCGCATAGAAATTTGAATCTACAAACTAAAGAAGAAGCCATAAAAGTCAAAGAGAACATCTTCTACACATGGGGGCTTATCCAGGATAAATTGAGTAGCATTATTGTTGATGGAGGTAGTTACATGAATGTAACTATCACATTTTTTGTTGAGAAGTTGGGATTGATCACTACAAGTTACATTGGCTGGATGATAGTGGAAAAATGATGGTGCACCATCGGGTGAAAATTGGATTTAGCATTTGGAAGTATGAGGATGAGGTTCTATGTGATGCTGTACCAATGCAAAAGAAACACATATTGATGCTAATGCCATTTCAACATTGGAACATATCACAACAGTGTCACTGTCTGATACTCCTTTGACTTCAAAGGACGACACGTTCAACTAACTCTACTCATACCAAAGTAAGTCATCAAAGATCAGCTGCAATTACCGAAAGATGAGAAAAAACATTTCATGATTGACCATGAGATTCTTCACCAAAACAAAGAGGTCATAAGAGAACTTAAGAAAAGGCCATTGGAGAAAAACCCGTGAGCAAAAAAATCCTTTCCATGAGAGTTAGAGAATTCAAGAAGGTTGGCTTTCGAACCAGCTAATGCTTATATTTTTGTACTAGAAGGCGTTTTTCACTAATTACCTCACCCTTTTTACCTATTGTTGCTGATTTTTTGTAGGGTTTTATAGATGTTTTCATCAAAGGAACACCTAACGAGCTACCTCCACAGCATGGGATTGAACGCCAAATTAATTTCGTAATTTGTTCGAGCATTGAAGGTGGCAAATGATATCAAACCGATGATTCTAATGCGTAAGAAGGACAACACATGAAAAATGTTTGTTGATTGTTGAGCAATACACTACATTACAATGAATTATCATCATCCTATACCTCATTTAGTGATATGCTAGACGAATCGCATTGGTCTTCTATGTTTTCTAAAATAAAATTGAAGAGTAGATACCATCAAATTCGCATGAAGCAGTTTAATGAACGAAAGATGAATTTTAAGATAAAGTTAAGAATTTAAGAATTATTAGCCATGCCTTTTGGATGAACCAATGGTTCATCAACCATTAAATAGGATGTGCATAGGAAATAAGTGGTAGTATACACTGACAACATCTCAGTATTCATCGAGACCTTAGAAGAAAATGTAAGTTATTTTAGAATTGTTCTAGACGTGTTGAGAAGGAAAACATTGTATAGTAATCTTAATAAATGTGTTTTCTCTACTAATAAGATTATGTTCTTGGGATTTTTTGTCATTGAATAGGGAATACATGTTGATGAAGAAAAGTTTGAGAGCAAACGCTTGGAGGGGACTAAAGCTTTCACAGATTGGATAGATTCTACCAATGACTTGTAACATACTTCAGTATCTTGGCTGCACCCTTAACCGAGGTGATCAAGAAGGATGTAACATTCCATTTGGACGAAACTCATGAGAAGGCCTTCCGAAATCTAAAAGATAAATGAACAAATGCTCCTTTATTATCAAAAGATAAATTAACAAAAGCTAAATTAACAAAAGCTTTTTATTATTGTTACTTGAAATTAAAAAATATTTGAGATTGAATGTGATTCATCAGGTGTAGTATATGGAGCAATGTTGATGCATGAGAAAAACCCATGAGTACTTGAATGAAAAGCTTAATGGATCTCAGTTAAGCAATCCCATATACAACAAGGAACTATACGCGTAGGTGTGTACACTTTAAATATAGCAACATTACTTGTGGTACAAAAATTTTGTAATTCACATCAACCATGAATCACTGAAGCATCTCAATGATAACAAAATTTGAATTGTAGGCAAGCCAAGAGAGTGGTATTAATAAAGACTTTTCCCTAGGTGGTCAAGACAAGCAAGACAATGATAATATTGTGGCTGATGCATTGTTTAGGTGTTATGCTTTGTTTTTTGCTCTGAATTCTAGGTTTCTTGACTTCGAGCATGCTAAGGAACTCTATGACAAATTATCATTTTGGTGACATATTAAAAATTGTGAGAAAATTTCAACATGTAAGTATTATTGAGTCTATGGGTATATGTTCCATGAGAATAGGTTGTGTGTACCCGAGTGTTCCATAAGGGATTTATTAGTTCGTGAGACTCACGGGGGAGGACTAACGAGACACATTGGAATAGCTTAAACATATTATGTTTTGAAAGAACAAATCCATTGGTCTCACTTGTGGAGAGATCTAAATCTCGGTTGCAACCACACAATATGCACTCTATTTTATCCATTCCTTATACATTGTGGATTGTTATCTCCATGGTCTTTGTGTTAGGTCTTCCTAGGTCTAGATCTTGACATCACTCAAGTTTCTCCCTAGTTGATTAGACTTCTAAAATGGCTCATTTTATTTTATTCTGACGCGATCTCGCTGGAACGGCGCTCTAGACTAAAGGTCAGATGGATAGGCCTTGCTGCAACGAGTTGTACAAGGTGGGTGGAACGATTGGTCACACGAGAGTTGCGGAAGGGCTCTTGATTCACCGGCCCATCTTTGAAGGATATTACGCACCAACGAAGAACAAACGAACGTTGGATATGAAAAACCATCGGGTTGTTGTATATTACGCACCAACAAAGGATGATTTCACAAAGGAAAATGAAAGATAAAATTCAAATTCAAAGTTGTCTAAGGATCTAACACCATGGACGATCATAATAAGCAAGAAGGCCATGCAAACACATAAATGTAGCATTAAATTCTAGTCACCATGCAGGGCAACAATTTAATAGTGTAGAAAATAACTAAAACATAAATGACAAGTTGTAAGATGTGCCGTTGGGTTGCGAACTTGTATTGAAACCCTCGGGTTAATAATTAGATCACAGAAAAGTGATTCGCGGCCTCGTTAAAAACCCGTCGTTGGAAAACCCCGTTGGACAAAACCAACGAAGGAAAAAGAGTACACGCAGGTCACTTTACCTAATTATTAACCGTTGCGAGTTGTGTTTCGCGTGTAGTATGATGTGGATGTTGGAACTTCTTTGTGGACTCGAGCACTTGTCTTGAACTTGAACGACTGTGAGAAATCATGATGATAGCCTCCTTGAGCTTCCTATCTTTAGCTCGGGTCACGGGACCTGCTTGTATGATCAAAGCTTGCTCCTCTCTAGCCCTAGCATGGGTCACGAGACCAACGTCATTCTTTCGGGTCGTGTACATCTTCCGTCCTTTCGGTTCAGCTCTGGTCGCCTCTTCTACAGCACTGGTCATGTCCTTTGTTACGCGGGTCGCATCATCGGAAATACGGGGCGCGTCCTTGGTATCATAGGTCGCGTCCTCCTCAGCATGGGTCGCGTCCTCCTCTGCGTTGGTAGTGTCCTTCTCAGCACGGGTCGTGTCCTCCTTAGCATGGGTCACGTCCTCTTCAGCACGAGTCGCGTCCTTCTCAGTGCGGGTTGCATCTTCCTCATCATGGGTCACATCCTCATCATTCACCACGGCTCGGGTTGTGTCCTTGACGTTTGATCTACGATAGAAGGAACCAAGTCAGTAACATTAAAGCTGGGACTCACATGATACTTACCGTGCAAGTCGAGCTTGTAGGCGTGGTTGCTAATTCTTTTGGTCAGTATGAAGGGACCATCGGTCCGAGGCTTTAACTTTGATTTCCGTTCGTTCGGAAATTGCTCCTTTTGCAAATGAATCCAAACTTGGTCGTCGGGCTTGAAAATCATTCGCCTTCGGGCTCGAAAACGCCATATGTAATGCTGCCACATTTGCAACGCTCTCACTAGCGTGTAAAGCTCCTTATCGTATGGGGCATAGTTGAGGGTTGCACCTCCGAATCCACACCAATTCTTTCACTGGATGCATCAATGTTAAATTTCTTAAGGAAATCCACTAAAATTAATGCGGTGGCTTGAGTAAGCTTTTCCTTTAGCGTTTGAAACGCTTCTTCTTGTGCTTCTTTCCACCCAATGTTTTCTTTGATAACATCGGTGAAAGGGGCTAACAAGGTACTAAGGCCCTTTATGATGCGATGATAGAACTCCGTGAGTCCATGGAAGCTTCGGACTTCTCTGACTGTCTTTGGGCTCGACCATTCCCGAATGGCCTTAACCTTCTACTCGTCCACCTGGATTCCATCTGCACTTATAACAAAACCTAGAAACGCAACGTTATCCGTACAATAGGTACACTTCTTAAGGTTAGCATAGAGCTCTTCTTTCCTAAGTACCTTTAGATCTGATGCTAGGTGTCCAACATGTGCTTCTAAGTCTTTACTATAGATCATCATATCATCAAAGCAAACCACTACGAGTCTACCTATAAACTCCCTAAGAACTTGGTTCATTAGACTAAATGCACTTGTCAACCAAAAAGGCACCACTAACCACTCATACAATCCATGCTTAGTTTTAAGCGCCGTTTTCCATTTGTCACCTTCATTCATCCTAATTTGATTATATCCAATTTTAAGATCAATTTTTGAAAATATCCTACTACCATGCAATTCATGTAACATGTCATCTAGCCTAGGAATAGAATGTCGATACTTCACCGTAATATTGTTGATTGCGTGACAGTCAACACACATGCGCCTGCTGTCATCTTTCTTCAGCACGAGTAGAACGGGCACGACACATGGGCTCATGCTTTCTCGGATGTGTCCCTTGGCCATGAGTTCCTCCACTTGCCTTTGCAGCTCCTTGGTTTGCACGGGATTGGTTCAGTAGGCTAGCCGATTTGGTAACGCGGTTCCGGGAAAGAAATTGATTTGATGTTTGATACCGCGTATCAGGGGCAATCCGGTGGGATTCTCTTCGGGAAAGACATCTCCATAACCCTGCAATAAAATAGAAATTTCACTCGGCAGCACCGGTGCAAGGTTAGCTAAGCTCGAGAGAGCTTCTCTATATACAAACAATAATACGAACTGATTTGAGTGAAGAGATTTCTTGATCTCACCCGATCTCGTGTAGAAGTTCGAAGACTTAAGCACGTGTTCTCGTTGCTGTTTCAAGTACATTTGATCTTGCTGCACTTCCTTTGGTGTCTTAGGAATAAGACTCATTTTCCTGTCATTAAGCTCGAAAGAATGGTGGCTAGTGAAATCTTCATGTATTACCTTAGGATCTGATGGTCGCGGACTACAAAGAAGGGTAGGGCTTGCGTCCATGGGAAGAACGTCACATATGATCTCATCCTTGTATTCGCCAGTGGTGATAGGCACGACCACTTGCTTGGTCACATTCATTTTGTCATTCTCATGGAGCCATTGTAGTTTAGAAGACCTCGAGTGCTTCTTGACCTTTCATTCGAGTTCTTTTTCATAATCCTTGGTCGAAGATCCAGATTCTTTGTCCTCGGATTCACGCTCATCATCCTCACGAAATATCATAAATCTTTTGTTTGGACATTCATTCGCATAATGATTTCGTCCATGCACTGGAAGCATTTCGCGTCTTGTGCCCTCAATGTAATGGCCTCGGCTTTTCCTTTGTCTCGTGAAACCGATGGAACCACTTTGATTGCGTCTCGGGTTGTTGGAACAGATTTGTCTCTCCTTGGATAGCTCGGTTTTTCCACTCGTGATTGACTGTATTTTCCAGCCCCGAAGTTAGAACGAGAACTCCTTCTTTGCTATAGTTGTTGATTGATTGGAATCGATTTGTGTAACTCTCAGAGATTGTGATTTGGAGCATATCGCTTGCGCATTATGGCTTCATTTCAAACCACGTCTCTATAGGTTTCTCTCCGTAACGTCACCTAGATGTCACGAATTGATCCCACCAACTCAAGGCATAATCATAGAACTCCTTGGCTGCCATCCTAACCTTCTTGACCTCGGGGTATTGTTGGCAATCGAACACGAGTTCAACCTTTTTATCCCACTCTAGGTAGGCGTCCAGGTTGGCTTTACCATGTAACGATAGAATTTTCAGCTTGAGACCAGCGAGGTCATCCCCTTGGTCGTCTCGTCGTTCCCTCGGCTTATGCCCCGCCTTCGGTGACTACTTCAGGACGAGGATGAACTGCCTCGTTCATAGTAGTTGTTATCCTCCTCATAATGGTTCCTTTCACGTTGCTGAAACGCTTGAGTGTCTCTCATATCCATTATCCAGAATCCTGGCAGATTTGAGCATTACCTCAAGGGAGATTGTTTCTTCATAATCATTCCATTTAGGTTGACTATAACCCTTGGCAACTAGATGGGCTTTATAGGTCTCCACCTGTTCCAATCTTCTTCTTGTACATCTGTTTACAACCAATTGGTCTAGAAGCCTCAAAAGAATTAAACAAAGTCCATACTTTGTTGAACTTCATAAATTACATCTCGGATTCCATGGTTTTCCACCATTTCTCAGAATCTTGACCTATAGTTTCTTAGAAGGTCAACGAATCATCATCTTTATGACTGATCACGTCCTCTTGTACTATCAGATTTCATCTTTCAGGTGCATGTCGAAAACTGCTACACCTTCTCAAAGGGGCTTGTGCAATAGGTCCAATCATGCCGGAATATCATATTGAACTAGTTCTTAAACATGTTGTTGAACTAGTTCCTAAACTGGTTCTTGAACTTTCTCTTAAATAGGTCTTTCACTTCAACATTTGAAGATGAAGCCCTTGGGTTCAACAGTACATTACCTAGCTAAGGCTGCTCACTTGTTCTCATGAGTCAAAACTAACCACAAATTGCGTTGCCAATCCTCAAAGTTATCCCAAACAAGCTTGTTGATCCAGATGATGGCACGTGGGGACAATGAAGACATTCAAGAAATCTGTAAACAGTTAAACAAGAATACATAAGCAGTAGGGAATGAACAATCGAATATTATAAAGACATTGATTTTTATCTATATGGTATGCATGATAATAAATGTTACAATAACATCCGAATTAAAATTTCATATTAGAATTAACCTATAACTATATGTCTGAGCCCCTTGGTTTTCAACACGTTTTCTAAACATATAAAATATGTTGTCTACAAACTCTATCACCATAAATTTCATAGTATAAACATGCAGCTCTACATTACACAGTGACATGGTTGTCAGGTCATTCCTATTGTTGTAGTTGAGTTCATCATTCACATTATGGTCGGATAACAATTAACTTTATGTCCCCCGTGTAGTCCAGGTGTATACAAGAACTAAGTGTTTCCTCTCATTAGTGACTAAGTGTGTCCCCGTGTAGTCAGGTCTGGTCCGCCTAAAACCTCCTATTAGTGATTAATCG
Source organism: Gynandropsis gynandra (assembly GCA_036759665.1). Taxonomy (NCBI): domain Eukaryota; kingdom Viridiplantae; phylum Streptophyta; class Magnoliopsida; order Brassicales; family Cleomaceae; genus Gynandropsis; species Gynandropsis gynandra. The sequence continues at coordinate 31,919,335 of CM071863.1, read as the reverse complement.
GGATGCCCGAGCACCGCCTATCGCCTAGGCGCGGCCTAGGCGGCCGCCTAGGACGATGTTTAGAACATAGGATAAAACTATCATGATATGAAATGTTAGAGATCAAGTCACAATCCCTAGTGCTCGACATCTGGTTTTACTCGATAACTTTATCTTATAGCTCGATCGAGCAAAACCCTACAAGAACTCACATGTGTGAAGTGTACCTCGATCGATTGCTCATACCGCTCGATCAAATGGAGCACGTAGAACTCTTTGCAAACCCTAAATTTAGATTGAACGAGTCCTCAAATGGCTCAATTGAGCCATAATTTATGAAGCCCATCGACAGCTCTATTGACTTGATTGAGTCATCTCGTGGCTCCATTGAGTGATCACTTTTTTGGGGATTAAAGATAGCAGTGTTTGCGCTTCAACTCGATCGAGCCAGACTGTCGCTCGATCGGGTTGAACACTTGAGTTTGAATTCTAATCGCGATTTTTTATTTTGATTTTAATCATTTCTTTCGCCCAAAATTGATCCGAGATACTAAATATAGACGACCATCATCTGCTACAACAGTTGGGTTGCTAACGGGGTAGCGGAATAGTTTTTTAACAACCTGAATATAGATCTAGTTATGTTTGAGGAAGGGATTGTGAATCACGAAGAACGATTCTTAAATTTTCCTGTTTTGGCTTATAGAGATGAGTTTAGGATGTGAACTTCGAACATAAGAAGCCTATAGAGAATCCACACCGAGATTGGACTTTGCTTTCATTTTTTGATGCGAATCTGATCACGAACGGAATTAGTTCTTTCTCACTTTTTTATCTCAGTTTTTAGGGCTAGGGTTTTGTTTCAGATAACAATGAATTGTTGTCAAAAAATTGTTTTTTGTTTCCATTTTATAATACTAGCTACTTACAAAATAACCCCACGAATATTAATATTATATTTTTTGCACCATACATTCAATGTTTGTTACCATTTTCTATGGAATTTGTTTAATGATAAAATTTTGAACTTGATGTTTTGTGAAAGTGGACACTAAATTACAAATATTCTCACTAAACCACTAAACCTCTCAAGCGAAAAGTGTTTCTGAAGGTTCAGAATATGACGAGAGTTTGTTCTTCACGAAGACTTCCCAAGAGGTCACCCATTCTAATACTAATTCTTATACTAGATTTAAGTCATTGATCTTTGATAGTTAATATTTGGACTTCCTACTTTTATGTCTTTTTTTCATCATTTTTAGGTCATGGGAGATTTGCGTTTTGTCTCCTAAAATATTTTGACCATATAATATCACTCTTCTGAACCACATAGCCTATATAAGGATCTTTAAGTTTGCATAAAAGATATCTAAAGAATTTAACAAGTTCCTCTTGTTAACAAAACTTACAAATTTTGTATATTAAGGTTTGTGATTCAAAGTCCCTCACTTATGATCTAAATCTGTCTTTTTTTATGCCTAAAAAGAGTGATATTATACGTCAATTTCATCTCTTTTTATGGTAAAAGGATTTGTCCAATATTGTAAATATTTGTATAATTATAATTATAATAAATGTGTACGCACTACCAAATTACAAAATTTGCATCTAACAATGAAGTCCCCCATTTGTATGGATTTATAATGTAATACCAATGCCAATATAACACAATTGCAGGAAAGGTTGTGTTACTGTAACGCTATACTATGTCGATGGTACATTAATGCGACTTCAGGGTTGTGTTGGGATAGGGTAGACATTTTCAACGATGTTCAGACTTTTTAATATCATGGTAACTCCAATGGAACGATAATCTAACACGACGGTTTGCAAAAGAACTACGTTACAAAATGTTGCGCAGGTGTAATGCAAATGTAACACCAGAGGTATAACCACATTAGCATTTAAATGACATTAGAAAATGCAATGCAAATGCGTATGGTATGGTAACACAATTCAATTACTAAGCTCCACAAAGTTGGTTCAACTAAACAATTCATGAGTGTCATACTATGTAATGTGATTGTGTTCGTGTGGTAAATGAAGTAATGCAAGGGCACCACCATTGAATTAAGAACTATATATATATTTCATTGAATCTCAAAACAACTCATTCACATCTAACACTACAAAAAATTTTAACTTTCTCACTTACTCATATATAATATCTTCGGAGAAGATATTTGGTCACTTTCAAGATGGATTTATGAGATGTTTGCATTAGAAATGAAAAATTTTTCTCTTGAATTCAAAAGTGGCTTAGAAACCTGTATGGTATTTATTACAAATCAAATTGGATACACTTGGAGCGTAAGTTATATTGTCATTGCTCTAGGTGTAGAAGTGAGAAAATGCGTAGTGTAGTCGTTGTGTTGAAACACGTATACATGAAACTTTTTTGGTTGAAACTACAATATTGGGTTTATCATATCAAAGATATGAATACAATGACATCTCATAGACACGTTATTGAACAACCAGATGATGTTTATGCTAATTACGAAGCATTGACAAGTGAAAGTAATTTTTACAATCATTCTCGTCATGTTGGATATATGGAAATAATTGGGAATGCTTCTCCCGATCAGATTATGCATGATGTAAATATGAATGAAGAACTATGAAATGTTTAATCTAATTAGTTTCACAAGCTACTTGATACAACCAAACAAACTTTGTATGAAGGTTGTGAGGACCATTCAAAGTTTTCACTTACAATTAGATTGATGGGAGTGAAGACAAGTTGCAACACCACAAAATATTGCATAGATCAAAATTTTCGGATTGTTGCATGATATTTTTCCTAAAGGTAACACCGCATCTAAGTTTTTTTATGATATGTCAAGTAAATTGATTCTCTGAAAATAATGAAAAGATTGACGTGTGTGCAAATAAATGTATGATCTTTTGGAAAGACGATATGAATCTTTTGAGTTATCTTTTTTATGGGTCTAAAGATTTAAAACCTATAAGAACAAATCAAATGAAGAGTATTTTTTACACAAGAGATGTCTACATGCCCATTGTTCATAGATTAATCAGATTATACTAATCACAACATATGGCCACGTAGATCACAATTTCATAGATGGAAAATGTAGCATCCATCAGAAGAGAAACAAGAGGTATTTTCTTGAGGTATATCTTGAATTTACTTCTACAAAAAAAAACATTTACCAATTGTTATGCATTATCGTTTATGGTGGTAAACAATATTCATTCTGACTTGTAACTTTGTCTCCATATAATTTACCATCAACAATGTATTTGAAAAAGGAATTATTATTTTTTAGTATTTCCGTACATGGTCCAAATCATCTGACAAAAACTTTGATATATTTTAACATCCGGTTATTGATGAATTGAGTTACATGTAGAAATAAATTTTTCAAGAATATGATAGTTAAAAGGAACAAAAATTTCACATAAAAGTTGTGTGGATGTGGAAAATAAACCATTTTTCCAACTTATAGGATGTTGAGTGGTTACACAACATTCGAACGTGTTTAATGTCCATATTATATGAATTATATATATTAATGTATAATAAAACACCATAGAAAACTTTGTTTGTTTTATTTTTACAATTGTTTTCTTTTATCAACACATAAATTGAGACATAATAAAAAGTTTTAAGAAAAATAAGATGGTGGATAAACATGCACCATGCATGTTAAGGGGAGATGGGATACTATTTCAGAGATTAAATTTGATTGAAGCATGATAGAGCATTGTTAATTGCGGTGGAAATATGAGCAATAGATGCAAACGATTTAGGAATTACCACCATTGCTATAAATATAGTATTTTTTTTTGGATACCCTCTATTGACGGCACCATTTCTTTCGTCATAACCTTAATGTTATACATATAGAGAATTTTTTATTTGAAAACATTATTAATTCGATAATGAATGTCTCTATAAATTTGAAAAAATTCAAACTTAAGGTTGTGTATTAGAGATATATGTGCTCGAAAGGAGCTTGAACATTGTAGAGATGGTAAAGGACAAGTATCCATTTTTAGACTTGGTCTTGGAGCACGAATTGCCATATTAAAATGGTTTGAAGAAGATGTTAAGTGTTCGTGAAATTATTCATCAATCATAGCTAGTTATGGATTACAACGTTTGAAAGTTTCAAGGAATAAAAATTTATGATAGTTACTTTTACATGCTATCACTTCTTCCAATAGCTTTTGCGAAAGTTCTCCCTAAAACCGTTCATGGGTCAATCTGTGGTGAAAACTTATCGTTTAGAGATATTTTCTTTCAATGTTAAAACAATATGATGTGCCGAGTAGTGAAAGATACTATTTTGCAAATCTTATGTTCTTAGGAAAAGTTCATTCCTCTTTTCTTTAAATATTATGAAACATTTCATGATACATATTTTATATGAAGCTTAGTTTGATTGTTTTACACAGTTTCTGTGGATCTATCCATTCGAACATTGTTTTTCCAGCTTAAAAGAAAATGAAAAAAAAATATTAGATCCAATGGATCAATTATGTAGCAATACATCAATAAGGTATTGCACATTTCAAGGATTACTATTTTGACCCTCACATTGGAAAAATTGCCAAGAACACATCACCAAGAATAAAATATATGCTCCATGGCTAAAACAGTTAAGTATTAATTTATATACAAATAGTTGCAATGAAAGAACAAACAATGATAATAATATATCATAGGTGTACAATTGCAATAGAAGTTATACTTCCTCACCGGCGGAGTTTAATGAATTGGTACGACCTCTTATAAAAATGATGAAATGTTATACTATAATATTTTCTCATTGTAACGATTTCATAGACTTTGTCATGATTTAGACAAAAGAAAATTTAAGTATGATATTTATGTAAAATGAACTAATTAAACAGAATCAAATGAAGAACCAAACTTTCCCACTATTTTCATGGAGATTTTTCAGTTAGTGTCAAGGATTTGTTAGACTAAATGTGACACTTTTGCATTATGATTGGTTTGATATGATGATTGGGGGAGGAACTAGACGATATAAGAGTAAATGTTTCAATATCCATACATCAAATTGTAAACCGATCAAAAGGTTTTACTACCATATCCGAACACAAAACGACACTGTGACAATTGAAGTGAGGTTGTTAAAGTTAATCCTAGAGGAACCATGTTACTACATGACGAGGATACAAAAGATAAACTAATGCAAGATGACAGTGAAAAACCCATGGGTGAACTTAGCAACTTAACATTTTTATGTACCGAACAACATGCACATCCTAATGAGGTATATTAAATATCAGATGAAGTGATCGAAGATGATAAAGAATGCTATGATGTAGAAAATGAATGATATGGTTTATAAGATGATGATGATTGATAATGATAGTTTATAAACTTTAATACAATTATTTAATTTTTTTATCTATGCTGAAAGTTATAACGCAATTGCATTACAAGATATTGTAACGTAATGGCGTCGGCCATAGTAATGTAAAACTAACATCATTGTTTTACTATTTTGCGAAGTCAGCATTTAATGTTCTCGTCATACACATCAATGTCATTTCATTGCAAATACGAGAATTGATGCTATTAATGAAATTTCTTTAGAAATAGTACTGGTATCCATAATCAGGTGTTAGTGCCCAATAGCTTAGAGCATCGCTGTGTTCTTTCCAAGTGCATCTAGGATCAACTACTAGTTCTCTCAGACATCACGTAGCTCTGCTTATAGCCCCATATACTTGATATGACTCTAGCTCCTGCTGCTGAGTGTATTCGAGACAAGGTGTATTAATGGGCATGCCTTGTCATAGAATGATGGTGGTGGTTGAGTTGTATACAAAATGATGTCTATCATATGTTGAGTTGGTGGGTTAACGGCATGAATATGTCAATCTTATGTCTCTTTCATCCTTAAGCCTTTATCAAACTCAGACATAGTCCTTCTTTAATGAGGAGAGAAAGGTATCGGTTAGGTATAACAATCCATGGCGAGGAATTCTCTCCGCTACATTGTTCTTACCTCCATAGCTATAGGTGTCTTATCTTTAAGGTCGAAGGGATCTAATGTGGGTTATCTCTCTACCACAACATTGATGCATTATCTAAATGTGATATAAAGCATATCAAGGTTTATAATTTATACCCAGATCAAATATTTTGCAAAGATACATATTGTGTAGTACCATATTCGAATATAAAGACAGAAAGGAATTTAAACTATCTATTTCAAATATACTACAATTATAAAAGTAAAATGTGTTGGTATATCTAATATAGATAGATAGATAAAATAAATTACAATTGCAAATATATACAAACGAGATGATGGTTCTTGGTTTGAATTTTTTTTTTCACATACCTAAACTCTTTAAAGATTTCGGAAAGTGTAAATTTGTTCTTAATGAGAGTTCGATCATCTTGTATTGACCTACTTGCTCTTGTAGTCTAGATCTTCTTCTAGAATATAAATCATTGATGAATCCATGTAATGACTTAGAAACAGAATGTGCTATCAATAAATCTACATATTGTCTAAGTTTAGATTTCCACCCAACTTCAAAGTGACGTCTATGACCTACATGTAATCGCATCGTCCAATATCATTATTCCTTAACCGAATAATCTACCTCTTGATATGATCATTTATGGTTATCTAATGCATACCATCTAATATAAGAGATGTCTCCATCAATAATTCAAAGAATAAAAAATGCATTAAACCATATCTTGGGAAAGAACTACAAAAGAAAAATTGTAAAGAGAAAATGATAGAACTTAAACCCACTAGCAATCCGATAACATAATCTAGAACTTGTCTTCCATACAAAGGACATCTTAAACACTATAACCTGACTAGAAAACCTCACACTCATTAAACAACTCCACAATACGTTTGATCTACTTTTAATAATTCGGTGAACAACTTCAATTCTATACAATATTTTGGTAGTTAAATCTCTATTATAAGAAAAAAAAAGAAAATCTCAATTTATCACAGCTTGGGTAATAATTTCATACAATGGATCATAATTTATAGGTATAAAAAATAATAGAAACTGGATATTGTAAAATAATTTAATTAAACCTTGCACAAATGCTTGGTCGAGTGCCATATAACTCTTGAGCCCTAATTCCATAAAATTTATGTACATTCAGTCGAACAACACCTCTGCTTGGTCGAGACCTCCGATGACGGATTGATATTTATCACACTTGGATGCAACGGTCATAATATGATCCTAGATTGACATTCTTTTGTTAGGAGGATGAAGTTTGAATAAAACCCACTCGCAATCCCATACGAATCATCAACTGAAATTGACCAATTCATAAAAGATTCGGATCTCTCCAACAATATTAGGGCTCAGGCAATTGTGTATAGCCTCGATCATTTCTACATCAATGTGTATTCCATATTCAGTTTAGTATAAAAAATTCATTTCTTAAGATTAGTGTATAGGTTTTGCTTCGCAACACGTCAATAAGTAACATCATGCTCATTCAAGGTCTTATCGTACACTAAGATATATATATATATATATATATATCATGAAAATATACAACCACTTATTTTCCTATAAATTTCCTAACCTGATTTATTAGCCTTATAAACATGCAAGGTGCATTAGTTAATCTGAAATGCATGACTAAATCATTCATACAACTTTAGCTTTGTTTTAAATGTTGTCTTCGACTAATAACTCTTTATACAAATTTGATGGTATCCAATTTTCAAATCTATCTCAAACAATATAGGAAATCCATGCAGTTCATCCAACATATCATCCAAATGAAATATGGGGTGATGATATTTTACCGTAATGTTGTGGATCTGCTGCAATCAAAATACATATGTCCCATCCGTTTTGGGTACGAGTATCACCGATAAATCACACAATGTAATATCGTCTTGCACGTATCCTTTTTCATGAGCTCATTGACTTAGCTCTCAAGCTCCTTGGTATTTTTGGGATTGTTCGGTATGTTTGGTGGTTTAGGATGCTTGCACCAGGTCTGAAGTCAATTTAGTACTCAATCTTACGCAATGGAGGTGCATCATTGGGTGTTTCATTGGGAAATAAGACATTAGAACCATGCAACAACTCAATAATAACACTAGGTAAAAAATGGGTAAGCACAGTAGTGAAATAGGACTATTTGAGCGAAAGTACAAACATACCATTGTTTGAAACTTAAGCTTTTTTTGAATTTGTTCACTCTCATTGAAATAAACATTGTGTTCATGGGTTGTCTCTCAAAGGCATATTTTTGGATTTCTCTCACAACCTCACTGCTTTTGTAAACTACCTCATGATCACTCATATAAATTACCTTCTTTTCATGCTTTAATAATCGTACTTGATCCTCGAATAAATCTTTTGGTGTGAGTGGAGTTAGGCAAACGTTTCGTACTTCAAAGTCAAAGGAATACTTGTTGTTGAACATATCATGTTTCGCTTGAATGTCCCAACAAGAGGTGAACCACTTGCATAGGTAATACATCACACAATACCTTATTTGTACTTCAGAATTCTAACTCAAACTTCACTTAACGATGAGTCTTGGTTTCGTCACTATTGTTCAGCCACTGTAACTAGTAGGGTTTGGGGTACTTTGTGATATTCAATACCAACTTCTCCATAAGAGATGCGGTAGCCATGTTCGTGCAACTTGCTCCATAAAAAATGATGCAATACACCTTGTCTTAGACAAGCCAACACATGTAGAAGATTTTTTCCCTTTTGTACGATGATTTCCTCCTTAGCTTGTAGATTTAAAGCTCTAAGTGCTACTAATCACTTGCTCTTTATAACCTCGTACTCCTCGAAGTCTTCATCCAAATTAGGTATATACCTTTAATTCAGAGGCTCTTTATCTTCTGCTTTCATCTCGTATCCTCCATCAGCCCGTATGATCATGGCCTTTTGATTCGAATAGTCTCGAGTAAATTGTCCCGACCTTGGCATTTGAAACTTTTATTATCACGGTTTCATAGAAGGGTATTGGTGTTAGCCATTAGTTTAGATAATGATGCCTCCACGTTCTTCTAAGTTTTGTGCCCCACGTTAGATTTTTAAATCGAGTAGCTTCAAGACTATTAGTTAGAAGGGTTACCGTACTTCTTGAATGTTATATCCTTCTTCTTTAGTTGCTTCTCGACCTTTAGTGATAGATGCAATATATCCTCTATGTCTTCATAATGGTTAGTTTCCACGTGATTGTGTATGACAAGATTCAGACCTTTTAGGAAACGTACCTGTTGTCACATCTCGATCTTTCTAGATGTTTGTCCAAATCATCAAGAAAGTCCATGTCTTTTTAATAATTCTTTATGCTCTTACTACCTTGCACTAACCGTCTTAAATATTATTTGACCTTTTGATGATGGTGGGAAGGTATAAATTCACGTCGGATGATGGTATACATCTCATCCAAAGTGGTTACTACACACTTTCCAAGACGCCTTTGAGAAAGCACGAGTTGATCCCACCACGCCAAAGTATAGTCACTGAACTTGGGTGCTATCAGTTTTACCTTCTTGAGTTCAAGGTAATGATGGCATTCAAAAATGATATTTCGTAATTCATTCCCATTCCCATTCCAAATAAGCTTTAGGATCACCCCTCCCAACGAACGTAGGAAACTCCATCTTGATACTATTAATATCATCATCGAGTTCATGTCCTATGCATTAGTGGTTCCTCAAGGGACAATCATACTCTTCGTCAATCATTTCAGCATACTCGTCGTCATCCACGTCTAGGGGGTATGAATTACAAGTTGCATTTGGTCTCTTCCATGGTTATTTAAGGAGAATTACACTTGTTTCTTCTTCCTTTTGTCCAAATCATTGGTTGATTGTAGTGAACTCTTGCTTCATGTGTCATAATTCATCCATCCACAATTTCATTGGGGTGAATCCTTCACCGTCTAGTGGATAGTTACGTGGTTTCTCGAACTAGACATCTCAAAAATAAAAAATTAAAAGATAAAAGCAAAGAAGATGAATGAAGTTCAAAATCTCTCGCAAATGTGTTTCACTCAATTTCAATATCTCACTCACCCCCGTTTTCCTTGACCTCCCCTTTTCAATTTAGTTTAGTAATCAGGAACGACTCGAAATAAATTCTCGAATCTCAAACTAAATAATGATGATACAAATGTACAATATCGACATTAAGTTAAGTTTCCTAATCTAAATTCTTGATATTTCTAACTATACACTCTTTGTATTTCTATCCTAAGGAATCTCTCTTTTTCTTTTTTCTTCTTTTGTTTTTTGCTTTTTTTTCCTTTTCTTTTTTTTTTACATTTTGTGTTTGTTTTTCCTTTTTGTTTTTTTCTCTTACTTTTTTTAAAGAAAAACTAACTAAAGTAAACTAATACCGAATGAAATGATAGAAAACGAAATTGGAAAGACTAACACAAAAAGCGGGCTCTAATACCATTTGATATGATTATGGACCTACGTTTTTTTACTAGATGGAGGGAAATGGATTGAAACCCAAATAACCTAACCTAGAACTTGTATTCCCAAAGAAACAATGTCATAAACTGTAACTAAACATGAATAGAAATCTCAGACTTTGTGAATCACACAACAACATTTGTGATATAATATTGATAAGGGGGTGAGTAACTCATAATCTCTCCAAGAGTTAAACATATAAATCTCTAGACTTAGCAAAAAAATATACAATCTCAATTAATCAAAGCTTAGATAATAATTTCATACAACTGCACCTCTATTTACAAGGGCCAAATAATAATCAAAACTAAATAAAAAATTAATTAAACCCGACACAAATGCTCGGTCGAGCGATTGAACTGCCCGATCGAGCGTCTTATATGTCTTAAACCATAATTGCACAAAACTTGATTAAATTAGGCCGAGCACCACCTATGCTCAACCGAGTCCTCCCATGCCCGATCGAGTGTTGTCATGCTCGGGTAGATCGGTCAAGTCTTCTGCGTGTTCCATTGGCTCTAAAAAATCGCTCTAGTCGAGCGAGTCTCTGCTCGAGCCAAGTGCATAAGCCTGCTTTTGTTTACTTGGCTCACTTGGGTCAAGTGGCACTTTGCTCAGGGCTGAGCACCTCTGGCTCTCTGCCACCGTTAGAGCGAACAAGTTCTGCATCCTCTTAGCTTTATCTTTTGTCACTAATCCATGTATTATCGGTTTCTCGAGTGACATCTTATTCTCATCAGAAAGGTCAGATGATCTATCGACTAGTCTCCATCATGACCTTGCCTTTGACTCATCTCTATCGTCAGTTAAATCTTTTGAATAATTTTGATAGCTTTGTCATTATTTCTCATCCATGAGTCTTTCTCCTGGTGTTCTACTACTCCCTTTGTCTCTTTTATTTCAGTCCTTTATGTCTAAAATCATCCCAATATTATAGAAAAAGCTTTTCATCACTTGAACAATTCAAAATTTGAATTCTTTTGTGAAATCCGGTACATCACTCGGCTAAGTTAGCCTATTCTTAAGGCGAGTAGTTGGTTATTTTGCATTTTTCTAGACAAAACTGATGTTGGCATGGTGAGACATATCTCTAGACCATGTCTCAATACGCTCCGGTGGAGCAAATCCTATGGAATTCGGTGTATAGTACTAACAAAGTAATTAACCATATTTCCCGAGGTATCCTTTTGTAACTTTTGAGCATCTAAATTCAATATGCTCGATCGAGCAAATTTTTTATTCGGATCGAGCGTTTCCACTGTTTTTACCTTAAATAATTGTTTTGTGATGAATGGTGCCATGTTTCTCAATAAAGTGTTCTCTAATCCCTATTCTCTGCATGATCCCAAAATGACCCCTAAAATGTTAAAAAAAATAACAATAAAAAATATAGTAAAAACATGCAACAAACTATAGAGCGAAGAAGGTGCAATCATTCGATGTCTTAGAGTCCCCAACAAATTCATGACGGTAACTCGATGTCGCAGAATCCCAAATCGTCTTCTTTGTATAAGTGGTGGAGGTCGACTCAAAAGTCGAGAATATTGGTCTAGTTGACTATTCCTTATGCACTATGAGCAAATATAGAGAATGTGACAACAGAGTGTAGGTATCTAAAATGATGGATGTCGAATCCAAGTCGTCTTGGTCCAGTTACTCATGTAGTCTCGAACTTAGATCATCTGCCATACTTCTTCAGTTGATAAATGTGAAGATATGGGAAACTTAATTGACCTTTTTTCTCCATCTCCAATCATCGGTCAAAGTTTTCCATAGTTATGTGATAATCTTGGTCTTGGAGACTGAAATCCATTAAAGTGTAATCAACAATCCCGTCTTCTATATAAACTCTAACGTAAGAGAATGGTATGTCTTGAACTAGATTTGCAACAATTCCCTCCAAGTCGCTACTCAAAATCATCATTTATGCTCTTCGTTGCTATATCGTTGATATATTGGTTTCAAGTGTGATTCGAGAATCATCTGCGAATTAGTGTTCGTCTAGATTTCTCCACATTTCAATAGTGGAGGAGCTTGGTAATGTGTGGCCGGTGTGCTAGATGATAAAACATTATCTCATGCGACGTATACGTTTAGGAAAATGAGATAATATAAAATAAGATTATGCATCAACATTTGGATTTTAAAACTCAAACGTGAAGAAAGTATAAAATATAGGTTTGGCCCAAAATCTGGTCGGGTCAAATAGTTCCACCGAGGAATCAATCCAAACACTAATCCTGCCCAAATGCTCTTTTGTATTCTTACTAGGCAAAAATGCTCAATCACTCAATGTGGCTCTCGACCCAGCACTGTGCTATAGAGCCCTATGGTACAAACAAACACTAAATTTTCGTTGTAACCATTGTCTTAATGCCTAAAACTCCTTCCATCGTAGATAGATATAATTCAAAATACGAGTTTTTGCCAATTGATTTCTCGATCTGTTGCCTCAATGTAGTCCTATAGTGTTTCCACTCGATTTGCACACTCTAAAAGCCTTATTTCTAGTATTTGTAAGTTCCCCCTTATGCCAATTGTCAGCCTCTTTCCTAGACAAACTTTAGCACACATTTAATAACTCTAAATTTGAATTATTAAGTGAGTTAGGTCTATCCCGGGATCGAGTTTAATGCTGCTCCAGCCGAGCGTTTGTTGTTTTCGCATGTTACAAAGCTCGACCGAGTGATAAGGAACACGAGTTGATCATTTTCTATGTTTCCTCCCTTGATGCTTGTTCTGAGTTCTAATCCATTATTGTTTTACTAAAGTGTATTTTTTAGTCCCTAGGCTACAAGATCAAGAAATGAAGCAAAGACATCATAAAAAAGAACTAGAAAAGACTAAAACTATCCAAAACGCAATAGAAACATGCAAGGTATCATGGCCGAACACACCATGATCAAACAATCAATCAAATCTATGGATCTAAATCTCGGAAAAGAACTACATCAAGAAAAAAGTAAAGAGAAAGGTTAAGAAAAGCTCAGTCAATCTCAAGATCAGTTCCCACCATGACCTTGACTTTAACTTGTCTACGCATATAACTCGATCCTTTTTTGTTGTCCAATAACTTTTTCATTATTTGCACACTTCAAAATTCTCGTTTTTTCCTTTGCAAATGTCCACATCTAGACTTATAGCAAACTCATTAAGCCTTTCAATAATTCAAAATTTAAATTATTAAGTGATGTCGGTGCATCACTATTTATCCGAGTGGGTGTCAACATGGGATGAGCGGTTTTTGGTTTTGTTTAGTTTCCATGCAATTTAGAGCTAGCTTTGATATAATATCTCATATCGCTCAACTGAATCACCTACCACTCATGTCAAGCAACCTATGAGGGTTAAAAGCATCCCTCCAATTGCTTACCATTCGATCGAGTTGTCAGTCAATCGGGTTAAAAACATCCCTCTTTCATACTAGCCGAGTGGTTAATCAATATGCATGAGAAATTTATCAAAGACATTGTTTCATATCTTTTTGACACACTCACCCGAGCAATAATGAACTCGAACCAAGTAATTTATCTATTCCTCGCCAGGATGCTCGTTTGGTGCTGAAACTTTTCATGTTTCTTCTATTTCTTATGAGATGATAAAATAAAGCAAAGAATACATGAAAACGAGTTAAAGAGACGAAAACAATCCAAAATAAAATAAAATCATGCAAGATATTGTAGAGTGAAAACATAGTTTCGAAATAAATTATCTGGAAAGGACTCTGGAAGAAATGCAACGGCAACCTTAGCATTATAGGAGACATAAATTGGGTTGGGAATAGGGACACCAAAAGTCCACCACAAGGTTTTGTACATTTCTAAACACAACGTCGAGACCGAGCGCATAAATTGATCATAGAGCCTTGGAAAATACGAATTTGATTTCTTGACACATGGTTCTCCATTATGACAATCAAATAGATTTTCACATTAACGAATCAAAGACATTGAGGTTCATTGTCTATGTTCAACTCTATCCGACCAACTAGTAGTTGTCTTTACCAAATCCATAAGAAACCATATATGTTCAAATCTACATCAACGAATCTACCTTATAGATTCTTATCAAAATAGATCTTCTCATAAAACACATGAATCGTGATTTCACTCTTATTCTTTCAACATGTTTTCATTCTATATAACTTTATTTAGTAAGGTTTTAACGAGACATAACCTCATGGCTCATGACATTTTAACCCTTCCTCCTATAGAGTGTCTCGATCATTTTGGTAATAGACAAAATTGTCCCTCTTTCTCCCTATGTGTGCATTTTCCACTAGTAAAGGAACAATGGTGTTTCCATTTCTCCTTTATTTAATTTATACATTCTTATTTTCTTCTTCTATTATTTTACATTTCTAGTATTTCATCGTATATAATTTACCATATTGTGAAAATGGAACATCACCACCTTTGGACGTTTTTATGATGTTTTCCAACTAAATTCGAATTGAATTAGTTGTTCACCTATTCTCACATATTCTCTTTCTATTTCTAAGAATCTTTATAGACATCAAAGAACTAAATCAGTCATAATAATCTAAATATTTGTAATAATATATCTATCATATTACGTAGACATCGTGGTCATAATGTATTTTTCAAACTTTTCTTCCTAGATAAGATCTTTTTACTTTTCAAATTAATCTGGAAATCATGATGATCGATGCCTCGAGAAAAAAGTTATATGACAAGGGTTTTTTTATTTCAAATTTAATTTGAAAGATAAAAATTCCATTGATAAAGAAAGAATGTGATAAAGTAAAAACAATTGCTTTTTACGTCAATATTTTTTGTTGTTTTAAAATTGACTGTCGCATAAAATAAGATCCCGCATATTTATAGGAGTTTGCTAAAGACAAATGTAATAATCAAAATTATATAATCTTATGTGATTTTCCTAATCGTCAAAATAGTATAATTTTATGTGATTCTTCTAATCTTCAAAATTATGTAATCATTCTAAGATGTTTGGAATGATCTTCAAAATAGAATTATGTTGAGAAATGATAATTGATTATTATAAGTTAGTGAAATCATTATCAACATTCAACGTTATAATGTTATTATACAAGAATAATGTCGGGCAAAGGATTTTATAATATATCAAGAGTTGTTACAACTTATTCACGTTGGAAAATAATAAAACTAACTTATAATGAAATATCATCATGCTCATCCAATTATTTTTATACCATTGTGTGAAACGAATGTGAAATCATCCAACTATAAGCGTTGGCATAATTATGGAAAATGATGTATGTGTGGTTGTGACTGTGGTAGAAACTGCGGTGATTTTGGTTTGGATATTTTGGGTTAGTACTTACACAGAAAAAAGTGAAAAATATACAAAAATATGTATTATTGGAAAATACATTTTATATTGATTTTTTTATTCATGTTATTTGAATTCTTCCAAATTAAACCTAACCCGGATTGGATTTGAATTATTAGGACGTAAAGAGTTGTACAGATAATTCATGTTGTTCTAATTAGTTTAAATCGGTTTGGATACCTTGAACTGCCACCCGCAATAATATATTATCAATTTTATAATTTTAGTTGCAATTTATTTATTTTAAAAAGATATTCTACAAAATTAACATTCAAACCGTTGGAAACCACGCGATGTGCTTGTAACCATTGAATTGTTTTAATTTATTCCTTACATTTTGAAATAGAGAATCATTGTTACTTCAGATAATTTAGAGCATGATTATTTCAATTCATTTCATGTAATTCTAAAAGTTTAAATTTATTTATAACTCGATGATAACCGCGCTACGCAGAGATTCGTGATAAGTAAAATATATTTATCTTACATTTTGTATATAAGTTATTGATTTGAACATTGTTACTGATTTGATATGCATACGTAACAATACAAAGACACGAAACAAAAGTTTCAATTTGATCAATAGATTTATAAGTTGTAATGTAAACTAATAGTGCAATTTGTTTATAATGTATTTGAACTTGTAGAATATAAATTGTCGGAAAAAGCGATTGCACGAATTGAGCCGTAATGTTTTTATTATTATTTTTCTTATTCGTACTTGCATAAATATTGATGATTAAATATAATCAATAGCATGATTTAAGAAAAATTATTAAGATACGGACAAGATTTGAAATTTTGAAAACTTACCTATGTTTAAATTTCTTGATTGGCTTTAGCTATAGATCAGTGTAGATGTGTGTGGAGTAGGACAGACGAAACATTAACAAATATGTTTGATATATTTAGAAAGAATAAGTACGAATAACATAGAAAAATATAAAATAATATATGTTATCTAGTTTTTTTAATACCGTTGATCATAATGGGAGTAATGCATGTTACGATCATGATTGTTTCTTTGACAATCATTTGAGCAATAATTGAACGAAAATCCATAAGAAATTTGTCCAACATTATTATTTTTACAAAATTTTTTCTGTATTTGAAATGTTTAAGTGAGGTGGGTAAATTTTTTTATCGTAGAAATAACAAAACATGTTAATGGACTAATAATATAGTACTTACCTATTCAATAACAATCTAATTTCTATAATTTAACAGACATTTGGCAGTCGCAAATTTTATCATTGAATAGAATGATGAGTCCAGCAACATCTACAACTTTCGACATTCCAATATATGAGTTAAGCAGTAAAGAAATAGTATATTTTATTTATTGCAATCGTATTTATACGATACAACTTCTTTGTGGCCAACCAATCCAATTAATTGTCTGTATGAACGCTTCCTAAATTTGTATTTCGGAATTGTATGAATTTGGTCTGCAACTTTCTCAACAACCGTATCCTCTTTGAAAGATATGTGCAAACCATCGTCAGTTAATTTGTAGTCACCAACATTTTGCAGTATTGACAAATTTTTTAGGATAAATATATCTCCTTCCCTTATATATTGGTTGTATTTAATAACATCGCCCATGGATATACTCCTTTAATAGTAGTTCCCTGCAATATATCATAGACATGATGATGAAAGATATTCATATAATGTGGAATACACAAATACATTAACACAACTTACTGTTTCACATAGGAATAAAAAACCAAGACCAAGCAAACAGTTGTAAATGAATGTGTTTCGTCTCCTCCAAATTCTTAAAAAACGGCCTAAAAGGTGTTATTCCTTAGCATGCGTTATAATAGATCCATGATATGGTACACTGTGTATGTATATCACGTATCTCGAGCTTGAATCTAAATCATGTAAAGTAAGAAATACATAATAACATGAGCGAGACAAAAACAAAAGGCAGTTGCAAGCAAAAGTGAACAGATCTTATTAAAACTGGTGATGTAGTATAAAATATTATCGGTCATTTGTAAACACTGAAGTGAATAACATGACAAAGTGTTGTTCATTAAATATTATTCGGTATAGTTGTGGTAATACATTATAGGTTATTTGATGTGAGCTCAACTAATATAAATGTTTTGAATGACCATGATTTAAAAAAAAATTATGTAAAGAGGAAAATTGACAATTATCTCAAGATTTATATAGACCCTTGAAAATTTCTCTACAAACAATGTTTGTTATAGTTAGTTCTTATTCAGAGCAATTGGCAGGATCAATGACCCTCAACCCATTAGCTGAAGTCACGCTGGACAAGGCTACGTATAATTGACCATGACTGAAGATTGCTTTTGGTACATATAGTCTGATTTGTTTCAAACTATGTCCTTGACTTTTGTTTATGGTCATTGCAGAAAGTGTCTTCTCCGCAACGAAAAAGGTAAGGTTGTATCAGCTGGAGATAAAATAATCCTTAGAATCAACACTTTATTGCTAATATGTGTGCAAGTGATAATTTCTGCCTCTTAAACTCTAGAGGCTAACTGAGTGACAATTAATCGTGTTCCATTGTAAAGACCTTGTTTTTTGTTGAGATTCCTTAACATCATGACATAAGAACCAAACTTCAAATAAAGCTTGTACCTTTGCAGACCAGAGCATTCAAGAGAGTTAAGGTACTCGAAGGGATACAATGATTGCCACTCGTTTGTAGGAGCACTATCAATTTCAACTGAATTAGAGCTTAAGTATTCAACAGATTTTCGAGGAAGTTTTGATAAAAAAAAAATCATGTCTTTCATCAACGTCTTCATTTTTGGGAGTTAGAACTGTTTGTTCTATGAGATATCCAAGGTTAATGTATGTTCACCAAAGCATGGATTCGTTGCTTCAAGATAGACTGCAAAGGATTATTTGTATTATCGAGCATTAATTCCTTGTCAATCAATATGTTCTCATTCTAATGAATCATTCATAGTAATTCGCTTACTATGTGTTGTGCCATCTAAAACATCTAACAACCATTTTGTGCGGTTTTGTGATAATTAAACTGTATTTTTTAAAAAAATATTGTGCATAATTTATTAATTCAGACATTATCATGACATTTGATATATGTATCAGTCAATACAAACGCCCATATTGAGATAGTTTATTTATATTTTGTATATTAAACTACCTTAACGATTTTAACAAAAGTTATTAGAATACATTATTTTTTGTTTTTAAAACAAATTATATTAAAAACAACACATTTTTTCGAAAATGTATTTGGATACAATTGTTAATATTTGATAAATTAAGGAAAAGTTATGAGACCTCCAAGATCGAATTTGATTTTTAAAAAATAAAAATAGTATCTAAAATATAAAATTATAACATCATTCTTTAGTTTGAATATTAAAATAATACACCATCCTTTAATCTAAAAGATTAGAACATGGAATCACATATATAGAATAAGTAAGTACTTCAAAATAACTACAGAGAGTGAATATTGGACAGAAACATAAGCACCTTACCCGAGTCACCTACATGAATGAAAGAAAGGCTCTAACCAAATAGCTTAACCGAACTCCATATGGGGAAGGAGCGTTCTTGTTTGCGAGGTTCAAGAACCGATGCAACCATAATCCCCTTTTTGGATATTAATCCCCTTTTTGGATATTAAAAAGGGGATTAATAGAAGTTAAATCAATGTTGGCCTCAATGAAAAAGGTTCAAATTTTTATCTTCACACCAACAATAACATTTCTTAGGCTGTAGGAAATTCCTAGACTCTAGACTACAGTGGTATCAAAGCTTTTTCTTCTGTTACACCTCAAGAAAGAGAAGCTCCAAATTCAGCCAACCTTTTCTCATCTAATGATCCAAAGGATGAAAATTGTAGCACAGAGATGGTTCAACACAATTTTATCAACTCGAAGGGACACGTACATACATAATTGCATATATATATGTATATATATAGACATGATAAACTGAAAGGGATCTATGGAACTCTCTATCAAAGGTGCATTCTTCAAGAAATGTTCGTAGGTTTATATGCCCGCACTTTCTTAAAGCATAACCAATCTTATACCTAGGGACTACGCAACACAAGTAAACTCAAACTACGAATAAAACTTGCAAACAAACGAAATATGAGTTTTGAGAATGAAGTACTAATAACAAATAAACTAACGAGTTCTTAACAGTGAGACAAAGGTTCTAGGCATTAGGTTTCACCACAAGACTAGCGAAACCAACAATCAACCTATCTAATCATGCAATCCAATTAAGTTATCTAAGGCAGACGCTATATATCTACCCTCTCTCGAGGCATACACACGTGATCTAGTCAAGTTATCTCCTACTTTCGTAGATGACACCTTAAGCTAAATCCATAAGTTCTGCGATTCATCTGTTTTACCCTCAACCGCTGCTACCCTACTTTCGTGGCCTAACCTAGGTTGTTCTAAACCTGATTATCTGGAATTCGAATTCTTCTTTCAGTCCTTCTCCTAAATTCCTAAAACATGCATCTACGTGGCATTTCCCAAATACAAGTCAATCAAGCACTCAGAAAAAGAATAGATAAACGAAAAATGGAAAATTGCATTCAAAGATAAATCAAAGTGGTTTCGGGATAGCCATGGGCTAATCCCTTCTCCTAGAACAAAACGACTACTCACTCATGCGTTCGTAAACAAATATAATTGAAATAGAGAGTTTAAGGAACATAAAAACCAAGACAAAACCGAAGTCCTCCCTTGTTCTCCAATGCCTTTGAATGTCTTCTGCAAGTCTCTGTCTCTCACTCTATGCAACGTCTGTGTCTCCCTCTCTCTAACATCTGTAGCGTCTGTAAAACGATTGAGTATCCTCTTTCCTCTTATATTCTCTTTCCTTTTCTTCTTCTTACCCCTTTGGCATTGCTTTTTCATTCTTTACCGTGGTCTTTCCTTTTGTTTTCAGTCGGTTAAAACGTTTCCTTTTTTCTCGTGTTGTAGGTTTGTCTTCACGCCTTGCCGTGCGTCAAGGTGTATCCGATCGTGCTGCAAGTCTCTGAAGCTGGTGACCGACCGTGGAGCAGGATGACCCTGATCGTGCAGCTTCTCTTTTACGTTGCCCAATCGTGCAACAAAGGAGCTCGGGTCGTGCTCAATATTCGGGGAATATTGTTGTGTCAAGAGCCCAGTCGGGTAGAAAAGGGTGAACGATCGTGCAAGGGCTGTGGATGATGAGCCAGCCGTGCAAGGGGCTGGTGTTCGGTCGGGCGGGTGCGTCAAATGAGTTGTGCTGAGGTTGATGCACGGTCGGGCATTGTTGTTTGCCATTGAGCACGATCGGGCTAAGGCTGATGCATGGTTGGGCATGTGTTTGTTTGCTTAGCCCGATCGTTCTATGCATTGTGCTTGGTCGTGCAGGTTGTTGTCTTGCCCCATTTTTGTCCCGTTTGCTCCGTTACGATCCTAGTTGCTAGTACTTTGTCTCGTGCATGTTCTTTAGCTTCGAAACAAACTGAATTTGCATTAAAACCTGAAAGAACATGAAAAACAAAAACTAGTAAAACGTATACAAAAGCATACGTAAACATCACATCTATATCATAAACATCTATAAAATCATGCGATAAATGCGTGTAAAAACGAGATGATCAAAATCCTCCAGACTTGAATGTTTGCTTGTTCCTAAGCAAATGTAAACGTGGACAACGTGGGGTATATAAAAACCCGAGAATTCCCATTTCTCCTAGAAATACCGGTAAAGCAAACCTAACCGGTCAACTAGCAAATCGAGAGCAAATTCGGCCTAATTAAATTTTCAGCCTTCGTCCTAGGTTCACCAAGGCTACCTATGAGAAAGTAAATCGAAGGAAAACTAAACAAGCCATCGTAACACTCTCCACCAAACAAGACTTTAGATAAATGCTTAAACGTAGAACAATTAAGGATACTTGTTTCTTTTCTGAGCTTCTTTCTTTCTTTATCATCCTTTTTTCTTTTCCTTTTTTTTTCTTTCTTCTTCTTCTCTCTATCTCTTTTCTTTTTTTAAAAAAATGTTATTCAGACTAGATTTCTAGGATGTCGAATTTGAAGGGATCCAGCCTCTACTTAGACCCATACTACCGATGACGGTATACTCATGCATCAAGAGTGCAGCGGAGTAGGCGGTGTTTGTGCCATGCCCTTAAAACGTAGAAAGATGATTTCCAACCCACCACTTAGACACAAACAATCGAAAAAGTGTTAAGGTCGATGAACTCATATCGATTTTAGATCAAGCTTTTAGGTATTATTTCTATCGACAACGGAGTTTTAGTGTGTGCTATTTATTTTGCAAAACAAGCTCGATTTTATACGATCTAATAATCCTCATCAAAAGAAGAAGAGTATAAGAAGTATGACCTTTTTGATAGATAGAATAAACGATAAACTAGCCTAGCAACCTCGTCTAAACCTGCCAGAAGCAACACTAGGATCCCTAAAGAATTACGACCTATTGTTTTTCAAACGAGTAATAAGCTCTAACACTTAGGAAAAATCTAGCTCAAACATGCAAAATCTCACGGAAAAGGCCAACTACTTTAGTATCCTTGAGTCAAGGTTCATCTCAAAACGTTACACTGGACAAGTGCCTTGGAAGACTCTGACTCACGAAAGTAAAAACAAACTAAAAACTACGAAATCAAAGAGAAAATACAAGAAAATGAAACGAAGTCACCTGACAAACGTGAGCTGCTCCCCCAGACTTGAATTGAACGGCGTCCTTGACGTGAAGCTCCGATGGAGGGTAAGAGAAGTGAAGTCACGTTTGTGGTGGTATTATTTTTTAGTTTTTTTTAGTTTTTTTGTTTGTTTTTTTGTTAACTTAGTGTTAAACTAAACAACTAAGAAAAATAGAAAACAAGCAGCTGGGTTGCCTCCCAGAAAGCGTTTATTGCACGTCTTTAAGCTTTGACGTCTCCATTCCTCATGCGTATGCAATTGATGGATCGGGTAGGGAAATGGAGTTTCCACTTTCGATCAGTTGAGCGGCTTGGTAGAGCTTTAGTCGCGGCCCATTAGCTTTGAACGTCCTGCTCGAATCGCTTCATATTTCCATTTCTCCATGTATAAAGACTTCTCGTACCTGAAAAGGACCAGACCAACGAGACCGTGGGTTGCCCGAGAAAAGCTTAGGACGAGAATTGAAAAGTAGAACTAAATCACCTAGTTGGAAGTCATGAGGTAAGGTCTTTTTGTCGTGGCATCCCTTATTCAATGTTTCTTTCTTTGGCACGTTAGGCACAAGATTCACTGGTTCACTGCCCGAGGTTGATAAATAATATCTGCATCAAAAAATTTTATGGTGTCTTTTTCTATTACCTCATGCAAGTGCGGGTGCAGCGTTCTTTGAGTTTCGGTGGAAGGTTCGCGGCTGTCTTCCGCATAAGTTCTGTGCCTACATATTGAAGAGCTGAATCTCTTATGATTCTTTGCGTGAGTGAGTGACTTTCTCATCGCATCTGCACTCAAGTTAGCATTCATAACAGCAGGATATGTTTTATCGCATTCAACGTACTCATACCGAAAAGAAGACGGAGGAGGTTTGAGCTCAAGTTTGGATGCCTTATCTACTGTGAAATCAGCGTGTGTTTCATGTGGTATCTCCTCACATAGGGCATCTGCTAGTGCTGCAACAACACTCATGAATTTCGTGTACAGCTCGGCTCATTCGTCCATAAATCCTGCATATTCGCAAACTAGTGTTAAGCATCGCACAAGAGGGTCGGAAATACTTACATGATTAAGTGTGTCATTCGCTAACTCAGCCAATGAATCAACTCTAAGGCAATACTCCCTGAATAAGGGTTCGTTCATGGAGCTGGACAAGTTGAAATCGATCGTCTCATCTCCGACACGTAAAGAAAGCTTTCCTTGTTGTATGTCTATCATGGCACCTGCAGTAGCTAAGAATGGTCTACCAAGAATAATGGGCACCCTAGCATCTTCCTTTATGTCAAGTACAACAAAATCAACGGGAATGCAAAGATTACCTACCTTGGTGGCAACGTTTTGAATAATTTCAACCAGATATCTTACCGAATGATCCACGAGGCGTAGAGAAATCTTTGTAGGTTTGAGATTCCCGAAGTCCATCCGCTTGAAGACCGAGTGTGGCATGATGCTCACGCTTGCTCCTAAATCATACAAAGCATTTTCGATATGAAGATTGCCTATTGTGCATGTAATGGAGAAGCTTATGGGGTCCTTCAAATTCGGGGGCAGCGTGTTTTGAAGGATGGCGCTACATTCCTAGGTGAGTGTTGTCGTCTCACTCTCTTCGATACGCCTTTCGTTGGAAAGGACCTCCTTGAGGACTTTGGCGCGATTAGGCATCTTTTGGAGGGCTTCCACGAATGGGATGATGATGTTAAGCTTCTTTAGGCCCTCTATAAATCTGCCCACTCGTTATTCATTCTTGTTGCTCACCAACAGTTGAGGAAATGGTATTGGAGGTTGGTACGCCGGTGGAGCTACATATGATTTGTCCAAATCTTGTTCAACTCCTTCCATAAGTGCGATGGTACCTTTCCAGCAGCTTGCTCTTGCTCTTTAAAGGGCGAATGCTCAATCACATCACTGCTGCACAAGCTAATAGCGTTCACGTACTCTCTCGGGTTTGGATCGGGTTTTACGGGAAGCTGTCCGGGATTCCAAGAGGATGAGGCAGCTTGATGTGCTATGGAGTTTTCTAACATCTTCACATGTGTGCTCAAGGATTCCATATGAGGTTTGAGCTCGCTAATCACTGTCCCCACATCCGCATTGAATTTGGCTTGAGACGATTGTTGCTACCTTTGCTCATTGATAAATTCAAGCATTACCACCTCAAGGTTCGACGAAGGGGCTTGAGGAAGTTGAGGAGCTTGCGGAACTTGCTGAGCATGCTGAAATTGCTGGTTATCTTGCTGGTACATTTTTTGTCTTTTCCGAAATCCCGAATACTTCACCGGTTGAGTCGTTCGATACAAAAGATTCGGTTGGTTCTTCCAATTCAGGTTGTAGGTATTCCCAAGTTGCGTGTTTCCTTGCTGCTGGGCATAATTCATGTATTCCACGTTCTCTTGCAGTGTGCATTGATAAACCACGTGTTCTGTATCTCCGCAATTCACGCAGTACATGGCGTTCGCTGCATTGCTCGTTGCTCTACTTCGATTCTGCTCATATAGACGTCGAATGATGTGAGGCATACCTCTCGGTTTGGACGACATGGTGTGGTTCATGGCGAGGTGATCAATCAGCTCGTATGCGTCCTTCACACTCAAATCCATAAACGATGTCGTTCGGTGTTTGTCTGAAATTCCATTGTAAAAGTTTTGGATAACATACCAGTGCTCGAGACCATGGTGTGGACACGTCTGTAGAAGATCCTTATATTTGCCTCATGCTTTGAACAACCTTTCTTCATCTCTACATCGAAACGTGGTGATTTCTCCCCTCATCTGAATCGTCTTGCTTGGAGGAAAAACCCGTGATAAGAACATTGTTCAGAGCTGATCCCATGTAGTGATAGAACCAGCGGGAAGCGATTGCAGCCATGTTTTCGTTTCCCCCAATTGAGAAGGGGAATAGACATGGTAAGATCGTGTCCTTCGAGACTCCATGTATTTTGAACGTACTAGAAATCTCTAGAAAGTCTCTGAGGTGCTGATGGGGATCCTCGTGTTTTTCACCCATAAATTGCTACTGATAAAGCATGTTGATCATTGCAGGCTTAATCTCACACTGTTCTCTAGCAACAGCAGGCACCGTATGGCTGTGTGCACGTTGTTCATATTCCACACCACGTAATCTCTGAGGCGGCATGGTGAAGGAGCCTGTGGTCCTCGCGGTTGAGGTGCGGGTTGCTATTGTTGCGTATACCCTAAATTATCGATACGTAATTGAGGTTATACATGGCCGGTCTGATTATCCATCTCTCGTTTATCCAACAACTCTGTGCTACCTTCTTCCTTGCCCATTCTTAGTTTTCTGTAAGTTCGCTCGATCTCGAGGTCGATTTGGAGTAGATTCGAAGGACCTTGAGATCTGGTCATAAACCAATAAAGGACAAATAAGCAGAATTACGTAGAAAGAAATAAAAGAAAAGAAAACAAAACAAGAATGATTCCATGCTCGAATATAAGATGTGTTGACAATACTCCCCGGAAACGGTGCCAAAAACTTGATGCGATTCAAAGTTAAATAAATATTAACCTAAACTACCCCCAAGTGCACGACACGTGTGTAGTACTCTAGGTGTCGATCTCACAGGGACTACACAACACAACCTAAACTCAAACAACGAATCAAACTTGCAAAAGAACGAAATATGGGTTTTGACAATGAAATACTGAAAACAAATAAACAAACGAGTTCTTAACAGACGATCCTAATATGATATCTACCCTCTCGCGAGGCATAGACACGTGATCTAGTCAAGTTATCCCCTACTTTCGTGGCTTATACCTTAAGCTAAATCCATAACTTCTATGATTCATCCGTTTTACCCTCAACCACTGCTACTCTACTTTGGTGGCCTAACATCGGTTTTTTAAACTTGATTAATAGGAATTAGAATTCTCTTTTTGGTCCTTTTCTTAGGTTCCTAAAACATGCCTCTACGTGGCCATTCGCAAATAAAAGTCTCTCAAGCACTCAGATAAAGAATAGATAAATGAAAACGGGAAATTGCATTCAAAGATAAATCAATGTGGTTCCAAGATTGATGTGCGTTAAGCTCAAGTAATAAAACCTAGACTAACGCTTCTGCAAGAATACGGATCGTGTAGTAACTAGGGTCGAACACAAGGAATTGATGCGACTTATAAGCTATTAAATTAATGGAATAGACGTGTAAGGTGACTAAAGATGGAAGTGTTATTGAACTAAACTAAACTAAATCGATGAGATAAACTATTAGCTAAGCACCATGGGTATTGAGAGTTTGCATAATGATGTAACGAAGTTCTAAAAGGATAATTGGCTTAGGTACTATCATGAGTTCAGGGAATTCAAGCTCTCCAATAGGAACTGACTGGCGTAGACTTGTCCACTATCTAGCATGCATATACCAATGTATCCATTGCGCATCTTACATGCATAGACGCATTACGACCGCTATCCTAATCCCTAGATTCAACCGATTGACCTGGCGTAGATTCTAAACCGATTAAACCCTAAATCATGGCTAAGTTCCAAAGTCTAATGCCCTGGCGTTGGTTTATTAGACTTCTAACATCATTCATTCGAGGGGCGTACAAGTAATGAAAGCATTAAGATCAACCATGAAATCTGAAAACATGATAAAATACCAAATTCATTCATATCGAGTGG
>CM071863.1:31867740-31879804 GCA_036759665.1 Gynandropsis gynandra | reverse complement strand
CTAAGTGGGAAAACCCTTTGGGACAAAACCACACTTAGGAAAAAGAGTACAACTCATTGTTATATTAGACATTCAATGTCCGAATGCTAATGAGTCCAAGTCTAGGAAATATGGACTCACAAACCTTCTTGCTAGTAGCCTTGGTGAAGATATCGGCCAATTGGTCTTCACTACTTGTATAGCATGGTAGAATTACCCCTTGGTCAATCATTTGCCTCACCTTGTGGCAATCTACTTCAACATGCTTCGTCCTCTCATGGAACACCGTATTGGACGCAATGTGGATGGTGGCTTGATTGTCACAATGCATGGTCATAGGAGATGATGTCTCGATACCCAAATCCGTGAGAACATTTTTTATCCATACTAGCTCATTGGTTAACTTCCTCATTGCTCGGTACTCTGCTTCCGCACTTGAGCATGAGACAACCTTTTGCTTCTTGCTTTTCCAAGTAACTAAATTGCCTCCTATAAATGTGCAATAACCCGTGGTAGACTTCCTATCCACTCGATCACCGACCCAATCCGCATCACAATATCCTACGATATCTGTGTTCTTGTTGCATCCCATCCACACTCCTTGATCCATAGTTCCTCTTAAATAGCTCAAGATCCGTTCTACCATTTTCCAATGGTAGGTTGTTGGTGCTTGCATGTATTGGCTCACTTGGTTCACCGCAAAACAAATGTCCGGCCTTGTGATTGTGAGATAGATCAATTTCCCAACCATTCTTCCATAAAGCTTAGGATCTCTAAACGGCTCATCATCAATCTCCCCCTTACGCATTACTTTGTATCCATCTTCCAGTGGAGTTCTCGCAATTCTTCCTTCAATTGTACCTAGCTCATTCAACATATCAAGGGTGTAATTTCTTTGGGATAGAAATAGCCCTTCCTTAGAATGACATATTTCTATTCCTAGAAAGTACTTTAGTTTACCTAAATCCTTAATATCAAACATGGTTTTAAGATATACCTTTGTAGCTTCCACGCCCTCAAGGTCACTTCCCGTGATGATTATATCATCAACATAGACAAGCACCACCACGATTCCCTTTGAGCTTGGCAATGTGAATAGAGTATGATCGGCCTCGGATCTTCATACTTGTGTGAATCCCCTTGCCACAAGTCTCGCTTTGTGCCTTTTAATGGACCCATCACTATTGTATTTGATCGTGAAAACCCATTTGCTTGAGACGGCTTTCTTTCCCTTAGGTAATTCCGACTCAAACCAAGTGTCATTTATCTCCATTGCTTTATGCTCATTCCCTACGGCATCTCTCCACACTTTATGTTCTTTAGCTTCATCATAAGTCTTCGGAATATACTCCTCATCCAAGTTGGCCATGAAGACTTGATGTTCATGAGGGTACACGGCTAGAGAGCATGTTCCTTGAAGTGGATGTGCAGCGGCCTCGCAATTGTAGTACACCCGAGTATTCTTCATCATAAGTCTTGTACTTCTCCTAAGTGGTTGCACTTCTTCTTGCACTACTTCTTGTGTTTCCACCCTCGGTGTATTCTTCATCATAAGTCTTGTACTTCTCCTAAGTGGTTGCACTTCTTCTTGCACTACTTCTTGTGTTTCAATAGCTTCATCACTTGTTTCTATCGGTGCTTCACATGGTTGAGTACTTCCTTGGTCATGAACCGGATGTTCTTCTAGTGGATGTGCGGATGCATCCATATTTTCTTCCTCATTCCTCCTTTCATGATCAAGGGAAGTACCCTCACTAGTCATTTCTTGGACAGCCGCATTTCTTCTTGGAAAGTTCAACATTCCTAACCCAAGTGTCTCCAAGATTTTCTTGAGGTTGTTAGCTCGGTCCGAGGGTGAACTAGCCAAGTCTTTTAAATTCTCCCAATTTTTCTCATCATAGAACCCTTTGTTCTCCATGAACTTGACGTCTTTGGATATTAGAACTCTCCTTGTAGAAGGGTCATAACACTTATACCTCTTTTGGGTAGTGGAATATCCAATGAACATAGCCTTTATGCTTCTTGCCTCTAGCTTGTTTCTTTGTTCCCCAGGTACTAAGACAAAACATACACAACCCAAAACTCGTAAGTAATTAATAAGAGGTTTAGTTTTGTTTAATACCTCAAATGGGGAGAGATCTTGTAAGATCTTTGTTGGAGTTCGATTTCTAAGGTATCATGTGGTTAGAACCGCATCTCCCCAAAACCTTTTGGGCACATTTGTATGGAACATCATAGACCTCGCCACCTCCATAAGATGTCTATTTTTCGTCTCGTCTACACCATTTTGTTGTGGTGTATATGGACAGCTTGTTTGGTGGAGTATGCCATGCTTGGATAGGTGTAGTTTGAAGTTTGTGCTCATGTATTCTCCACCATTATCTGATCTAAAAATTTTAATCTTGGCATTAAAGTGGTTAGTCACATAATTTTGAAAATTTATAAATGCTTCTAACACTATATCTTTAGATTGTAACAAGGTAATCCATGTGTATTTTGATTTCTCATCTATAAATGTGACAAAATATTTATGGTTGTCTCTAGATAGACATGGTGTTGTCCATAATTCAGAATGCACGAGATCAAAGCAATTGTCATAGTTTGTGAAAGACTTAGAAAAAACAGTTCGACAATGTTTTCCTAGGATACAAGCCTCACATTCATCCGATTTAAAAGAAACACTAGGTAATATTAAACTTAAGGCACGAAAATGTGGATGTCCTAATCTAGCATGCCAAATAGCATCATCACAAGAGACTGAAAAAGATTTAAAAACATTAGAAAGATCCGAAACATTAGAATTATCCGAAAAAGAGTTGGTGTCTTCAAGCATGTATAAATCATCCTTGGTGACTCCTTTGCCAAATATTTTCCTTGTCTTAATATCCTGAAAAGAAACCTCATTAGGCCTAAAAATCACATTACAATTTAAGTCATTTGTGGTTCTTTTAACTGATAGTAAGTTAGATGTGAATTTCGGCAAGTATAATGCTTTTGAATCTTTTTCAAAAAGTTTAAGTACTCCTTCACCTTCTATTGGAACCTTATAACCATTTGTTACTATGACACTCCCTAGGGCCGGTCTAATGTTCTTTAAGAGATTAGCATCACTAATCATATGATGAGAGGCTCCTGAATCAATTAACAATGGCTTAATATTTTTAGATGCAAGTAAAGCTTTACCATCTTTATTACCGGAATTTTCCTTCAATGCTTTGATTAGTGCCTTGAGGTCGGACTTCTTACCATTTCAGCTTGAGCATTAATCATATAGGCAGCCATGGTTTTGAATTCTTCTCCATTGTTTTGAGAAGAGGAAGTACCGGCCGGTTCTCCTTGAGTCTTGTTGGAGAAATGAGTTCTTGAGTTCTTGAAATTGTTGTTCCTTGGTGGTTTAAGGTGGGGGTGTAGAATCCAGCATTCCTCTTTAGTATGTCCCTCCTTTTTGCAATAGACACATTTTTTGAATCCTTGTTTGCCGCCAAAACCTCCTTGAAAATGTCCCTTGTTTGCTAATTGTACCATTTCGCTTTTGCCTCCAAATAAGCCAAGAGACCCTTCTTCCTTTTGAATTTGAGCACACACATCCTCAAGGCTTGGTAGAGTGTCGGACCTAAGGATGTGTTTGATAACATCATTGCAGGCGGGGCTCAAGGTAAAGAGAAGGCTAAAGACATTATCTTGCTCTTTTCTTTCGTTAAGGACTTTTGGATCGATGGAGCTTGGTCTTAAGATGTCTAGCTCCGCCCATAAAGATCTAAACCTCTCAAAATGTTTGTTGAAAGTCATTCCTTCTTGGTTGAGGTTGTTGATTTCTCTCTTGGCTTCATAAATCCGGCTTATGTTAGAGATGTTGTCGAAAACCTTCTTGAGGATGTCCCATAACTCTTTTGCACTTTCACAATAGGAATAGGCTTCAAGGATTGATGGTTCAAGGGAGTTTTGAAGGAAGGAGAGGACGGCTTGATTTTCTTGAGTCCATTTCTCCGAATCCATGGTGATGATTTCTTTCCCATGTTCATCATGAGATGTCACCTTTGGAGCTTCTTTTTCTTCAATATGCTTCCAAAGGTCTTTGTCTCCTAGGGCTGCTTTAATTAATCTTGACCATAAGAGATAGTTTGGCCCTTTAAGAATCACGGGTACTGCCATCTTTGTGCTTTCCATGTCCATTGTTTGGTGTTTGAGAAGATTAAAAAACCCGAACAGATTTTTCGAAGAGAATAAGGAGATTATGATGAAGAATGATGAGAATAGACTAAGAAATTTATCTAAACCGCTCTGATACCATGTTGGAATAATTAGAGTTTAAGAGATTGAGGAAAGAGATTGAGAGTTGACGTAGAGAATGGAGAGAATTGGGAGGGAAAGTATTTTCATTCCATTGAGTTTTACATTACAATGAGAGTGTTCTATTTATAGAACATAAGTAAAATGCTAAATACAATAAGAATTAAACTAACACATAGAAAATGCTAAATAGAATAAGAATTAAATTAACCTACAAGTACAACTAATTAATGCCTAAAATGACAACACCATGTTGCATTTGGGAGGAGTGAAAGTGACAACACCATTGCATTCGCCCTAGCCTTCTCACGTGAAGGGCATTGCCTCAAATGGTAATGTCTTCTCCTTCCCTTCCAACAACACATTCAACCTTCCTCTCATAGTTCAAATATTGTTTTGTAATTCTATCAAGATTAATTCTATCCATATATGATTAATAAGTCACATATGTAGAATTTAATCTTAATTAGTTTAACGACAACAATATCAACCGTCAAAAGCCCTATTCATGTGATTACGACCATAAATTATTATTTGTTCAATGCTCTTGCTTCCAACAAAAGCTTCAAAAGAATTCAAACGATTAACACGGAGTTTTCCCTTGATGATATATTCCACAATGTAAGCCCGCAGTAATCTCAGACATTGGCTTATCCTGCATGGAGACGAAAAAAACTGAAGTATAAGAGGCAACAATTTAATGATAGAACTTACTTAAACTTGAGACTGAAAATCCGGGATACTTATATCTCTTTCATCCAGGTATACGACTTTCCTTTTTGAAGGTCTAGAATCGTCAACATCTTCCATGGTCACATCTTCAGCTGTTGGATGGACAAGAAGATCCAGCAAATTGGGTTGCCATTGATCTAACGTATGTCTCAACT
The DNA here is from genome assembly GCA_036759665.1 of Gynandropsis gynandra. Classification (NCBI taxonomy): domain Eukaryota; kingdom Viridiplantae; phylum Streptophyta; class Magnoliopsida; order Brassicales; family Cleomaceae; genus Gynandropsis; species Gynandropsis gynandra. The sequence continues at coordinate 31,874,648 of CM071863.1, read as the reverse complement.
AACACATATTAAACAATACTATAAAACTTCTAAATGAGATAGCAAACCCAATATTTTTGTGCGAATGAGAGCTAGAATAACTAAACTCAGATATCTGTAATGTTGTCTAATAAGGCATTTTTTATGAAACACGTAAAGATGATGTTCATACTTGTCTTTGCAGATATTCCTTCTTCAGTGGCCTTGCTTTTATTTTCTCTATCATTAGTTATAAGCAACACCTGAAACGTTTCTAGTAACCACAATGTAGCAACCCAAATAGTTGCAACTCTGATTGATTGTACAAGTTTAGAAACAAGTGCAAATCATAAGCAGAAAAATAGAAGATGTAAATTAGCTTTTGTAGTCAAGATAAATATTAAGGATGCAACACACAGAGCAATTAACGAATATGAAAATGGCACATCGCCGCCCCCCATCGAGGCGCTGGAGCCCCCAAGTGTAGCAAGCAGTGGCCTTCCTTTTATTACTTCTTCAGTGGCCTTTCTTTTATTTTCTTTGTCATTAATTATAAGCAACACCTGAAACGTTTCTGGTACCACAGTGTAGAAACCTGAATAGGTGCAACTCAGATTGATTGTACAAGTTTAGAAACAAGTGCGAATCATAAGCAGAAAAAATAGAAGATGTAAATTAGCTTTTGTAGTCAAGATAAATATTAAGGACGCAACGCACAGAGCAAACAACGAAGATGAAAATGGCACATCGTCGCCCCCTCCCCCTCTCCCCACCCCCCCCCACTATTCATTCTTCATTGGCCTTTCCTTTTATTTTCTCTTTCATTAGTTATAAGCAACAACTGAAATTTTTCTGGTACCATAGTGTAGCAACCCGAATAGTTGCAACTCAGATTGATTGTACACGTTTAGAAATAGGTGCAAATCATAAGCAGGAAAAATAGAAGATGTAAATTAGCTTTTGTAGTTGAGATAAATATTCAGGAAGCAAGCCACGGAGCAAAAAACGAAGATGAAAATGGCACATCGGTGCCCCCCATCGAGGCATTGGAGCCCCCCAACGTCTATGGATAATACCAACAACACGACCTGATGGACGAATATGGGCAGAATTTTTATCCAAATAAGAGGTTCTTGGAGAATCATCAACACTGTTGGGAAACAGATGAACATTATCATCTTCTTCCTCGTCTGCATTGAATTCAACATGTAAAACATGATAAGAGTTACCATTCGTATCAGTAGATACACATATAAAAACACATACATATAGAGGTAATAAATAAAAACTTCATCAACTTCTCTTCTTTCCATTCATCTCGAGGCAAGAGTTCAACGGCAACAATATCAACCGTCAAAAGCCCTATTCATGTTATTAAGCTTCAAAAGGATTGAAAGGATTAACACGGAGTTTCCCTTGATGATATATTTCACGATGCAAGCTTGCAGTAATCTCAGACATTGGCTTATGTTGCATGGAGAAAAAAAAGTGAAATATAAGAGGCAACAGTTCAATAACAGAACTTACTCAAACTTGAGACTGAAAATCAGGGATGCTTATATCTCTTACCTCCAGGTATACGACTTTCCTTTTAAAGGTGTAGAATAATCAACATCTTCTATGGTCACATCTTTAATCCTTGGGTGGACAAGCAGATCCAACATATTGGGTTGCAATCGTTGGGTGGACAAGCAGATCCAACATATTGGGTTGCCCCAGTGATCTAATCTATGTCTCAACTAAGACATAATAAACAATACTGTCAAGCTTCTAAGTGAGATAGCATACCCAATATTATTGTGCCAATGAGAGCTAGGATAACTAAACTCAGATATTTGTAATGATGTCAAATAAGGCGTTTTTTACGAAACGCGTAAAGATGATGTTCATACTTGTCTCTGTAGATATTCATTCTTTAGTGGTCTTCCTTTTGTAAGCATATCCGGTGCAAATCAATGAGGTTGAGCAACTGAATACAAATCGAAACCAAAGCTTCCGGAGATGGACCGTGTTGTCAAAATAGTCGTTGCATGTGACGTTCTTGCCTCTGGATAACTGGAGTGTCAAATACCTATTATTGGGATAGAAAATGGTTTCAAACAGCTTAATTCGATCCTGAAAATACGCAACTTGCGAGAATTAGAAACATGGGAACATAAACCTCCAAAACAAAAATGTGACGACATGGACAATACCTGGGGAAAATGGAGGTAGAGGACATGGTTATTGGGAGACAAGCTGTCGAGATCGCGGATGGGATAGCGTGTGAACAGGGAATATAGAACGAAATAAGGCCTGCTTTCACGGAGGGGGAGTTGAAGTAAAGGGAAAATTGGGGTGGGTGTTACAGGAGCGAGGGAGGTGAAGAGACACGCAGGGGATGAACGGGGGAAAATTGTGCAGGGTGTGTGGGAGAACAAGAGTCAAGAAGGAGGGGTTGAAACAGGTTGAAAAGGAGTGAACTTGACTGTGTCAAAAACCTTCCTCTTATGAAGAATCTAGTCACATTCTAGTGTGGCATCAACCCATGATCGAAGACATCTTCGGTCACTCAAGAGGTAAAAGGAAACTAAGAGCTATAAGAACAAACCAAGGAGCATTATCATGAGGCAACCATCGTGTTCTCGATAAAGTAATCGGATAAAATAAGTCCATCGCGTTCATTATTCTAAATATGTTGTCGCTTATTCTATTGAATCGGTCTACGATGTGACTAGCTTACATAACGAGTATCAAGAATTCATTAGTAAACTTGACCGTGTCAAAAACCCACCTCTTATGAATAAATCTTCGCTCTCAAAAATAATCTCAGGATTTCATAGATCTTCCCAAAGAAAAGAACAAAGTTGGATGCAATTGGATATAAAAAATCAAGTTACACAACAACAAAGATATTGAGTTTTACAAGGCTAATCTTATCACTCGAGGGTTCACTCAAACCTATGGAGAGGATTACATGGGAAAATTTTGAACCTTTAGACATACTCCCTACATTACACATTTTACTAGCAGTTACTACTAACTTAAAATGGAAAGTGTGGCATCTAGATGTCAACAATTCCTTTCTATAAGAAGATCTCTAACAAGAAATACTCATGAGTCCACTCCTAATATGTTAAATCAGCCATTGAAGTATGTAAACTCAATATATTAGTTTAGGGGTTGAAACGATATCACCATGTGTGGTACTAAACATTTCCAAGTGCCCTTTAAAATATGGATAAGATACATGTGAGGCAGATCATTTGATGTTTCAAATAAGCGGGACTAGGAATCATTCTAGTATTAGCCTATGTATATGATATTTTAGTTATAGGTAATAATGATAAGGAAATTGAAAACACGAGAATACTTATCAAAATTATATTTGAAAGACTTAGATGAATTAAAATATTTTTTAGGAATTATTTATTTCGAAAAAATGCCCTTGATTAAATAGGTGATACATGAAAACTTAGAGCACAATTGATCACGAGTCCCATAGACAGAAAATTAAAAGATCACATTCAGGCGGTACCTCTTTGATAGATATTAGAGAATTGTATGTAAACTGATTTATTTTACAATCATGTGCTCTGATATATGATTCATTGTGAATCAATTGAGCGAATTTATGCATAATTCATCAAATCTCGAATGGAATATGGTAAAACATATCCCAAAAGAATATTAGTGGTGCTCCAAAAAAAAGGAATACGAATGAAGTGCAATGACAACCTTAGTATCATAGGGTACTGTAATGAACAGTAAATAAGAGAAAAGGATAACCATATATCAAGCAATGAATTATGTATATCTTTGGTGGCAACGTTGTAATAGGGATAAGCAAAAGTTAAGTATAGAGTCATGGCCAACAAAACGTATGTCAGTCTAGGTCAAAGCATTACTCGAAGAGTTAAAAATCAAGACTATGCAACCAATAATTCTATATTGTGACAACCAAACCAGAATTTACATTTCAATAAACTTCATTTTATATTCGTATATCAAACATGTTGAATTACATTTTCACTTCATTCGAGACAAGACTTAAGGAATGATCGCAACCAAGTACACTCAAAGTTAGGCCAACTTGCAGAAACATTCACAAAGGCCACAAGTGCTCCAGTATGTTCCGGTCTCTACAAACGATCGGACCCATGGATATCTATCATCCAAAAGACATGTCCGAACGATCTTTACATCAAATACATAAATCGTGTGGGTATTATTTTTCTTCGCCAACGTTTTATCCCACTTTGTTTTAGTCCGTAAGATTTTAATGTGGCATCACCTCATATCATTTTCATGGTCTCGAGCTTGGAACTCTTTTTACTTTCAAAACACTTTGCCTCGTCAACAAAGAATCAGTCTCTCCTTCCTTCCTTGACGTTGCCACCCAATGAAGAATGGAAACTCCATCTTTCCTCTTCTATGTTTGTCATTTTTATATTTGAGTTTATAAAATTTTCCTTCTTGTATTTACTTATTTTTCTCTTATTAGCTTTTATTTATATTTACTTGATGTAAGATGGAACTATGTATACGGCCTTATGGCCGAATTCATGAATTAATCTAGCTCATATATTCGAGCTTTATTTTCATTGTTCATCTCGTGCATTCGTGCACATTTTTTTTCATAAATTCTTCTTTTATTCTTCAGTTATTTAAGTGTCTTTAGTAGTTAGAACATAGAAGTTTAGCATTTACGTTAGCCTATGCAACAAAGTCATCATAAGCCTATGCGACAAAGTCATCATAACAATTTGGTTGCAATTGTAAACTGCAATGTAAATATGCATATATTTACCATATAACATGCCCAAAAGTAAAAATAGTTTATAATATAAATATAAAGTATTTAAAATTTATCACAAGTTGTAAGAATGATCAAAATGGTAATAGGCAATGTAAAAAACAACGATTGTAGAATGTAAGATAACAAAATATTAATATGCATAAAACATTCGTTTTATTTTTATTAATTCGTACTTAGAATTGTATACATACAGTGACAAATTATTTAGTGTATTACAAAATAAACATGTCGAGTATCAGTAAGTACCAAAATGTTATAATAATACTAAATCATCTGAACTGTTTCATAAATAACAACAATACTATAATAATTACAAAAACAATATTTATACATATCCAATATATTTGATTAAATCATATGAAGTGTTAACATGGTTACCCACTATATTATAAACATGTAATTCAATAAAGATAATAAAAGGTTTTGTTAAATAAAAATATACACTATATGTATTTTAAATGGCGGAATATCAGAAATACCCTCAAAGGGCTAAATCACTTCAAAAATACCCTTCCCCAAAATAATTATTAAATCCGAAAAATAAAAACTGAGGAAAAGACAAATTTGTCCTTAACGTTGGAACGTGGAAAAATGGAAGTTCGGCAGTTTTTCGACGTGAAAAACTGCCGAAAACGAGAAAGCCGAACAGTTTTTCGCCGTGAAACCTGTTTAAAAGTTGATAGCAAGAAAGAAATAAGTGATTTCGAACTTGAGAGGGAACGATTTGAAGTTGGCGAACAATTTGAAGTTGGCGAGAAGGAAACTGGCGAAGAGAGCACGAAGAGAGCACGAGTCAATCTTCAATGGCGTCAATAAGTGTAAGTAGTTCGATTTCTAGAGTTTTGCAAGCTTTCGAGTCACAAAATGGTTTATTGATTTGAAATGGGTGTCAGTGTCAGTGAGTCGGTTAGGTCGCAAGGGTCGCAAGGGTCGCAGGAGTTGCATGAACATCTTCGACTCCGTGAGTCGGTTGAGTAGCAAGGGTCGCAGTAGTTTCATGACCATCTTAGACTCAGTTTATTGATTTGAAACGGGTGAGTGTCAGTGAGTCGGTTAGGTCGCAAGGGTCGCAGGAGTTGCATGAACATCTTCGACTCCATGAGTCGGTTGAGTAGCAAGGGTCGCAGTAGTTTCATGACCATCTTAGACTCAGTTTATTGATTTGAAACGGGCGAGTGTCAGTGTCAGTGAGTCGGTTAGGTCGCAATGGTCGTTTGAGTGTCGCGGAGTGTCTGAGGGTCGTTTGAGTCGCATGGGTCGCACACGTCGGTTGAGGGTCGCACGGGTCGGTTGAGTCGCATGGGTCGGTTGAGTCGCATGGGTCGCTTAGGTCGGTAGAAGTATAATGTATTCGTAATTGGTCATTTTGCAGGAAAAAGGGACTAAGAGGAAGGAGTGCGTGAGTGATGCTGATGCTGATGCTGCAGTCCCTCTGACACTGGAGAAGAAATTAATAGGGGAAATAAGGAAGTCGGAGAAGAGAATCATCAACGCCATAAGAGACCTTCTAAGGGATGTCGGGATTCATGTGCCTAATCCAAAATCAAAGGCTGCCGAGAAAGTTGCGATCACCGAAACCCAATCTTCCGACACTGTTGGTGATTTTGCTTTTGAATTCCTTCGACGTCCAAATCCAGTGTCAAGAAACCTTGCTCCTGATGGAGTTCCACCAAGTAAGTAATATTTAGTGAAAAGGTCATTGGAGTGTCAATTTCCATCGAGACATATAAGTCGTAGGGTCGCATAAGCCGTAGGGTCGTTAGAGTCGTAGGGTCGCATAAGCCGCAGGGTCGTTAGAGTCGCATGGGTTTCATATGTCGCATGTGTCACTGGGTCGCTAAAGTCGAATGGGTCGCATGGGTCGCATAGGTCGCATTGGTCCCATTGGTCGCATAGGTCGCATTGGTCCCATTGGTCGCATAGGTCGCATTGGTCCCATTGGTCGCATAGGTCGCATTGGTCCCATTGGTCGCATAGGTCACATTGGTCCCATTGGTCGCATAGGTCACATTGGTCCCATTGGTCGCATAGGTCGCATTGGTCACATTGGTCGCCATATGTTTAATGAGGTAAATTTTATGCAGGTGCTGGACCTTTATCGAAGGAGTCTGCGCCATATGTTGAACCTCCACCGGCGAAAAGAGCAAGAACA
>CM071863.1:31784453-31820197 GCA_036759665.1 Gynandropsis gynandra | reverse complement strand
GAAGCATGTACAGGCATTTGTAAGGAAGGGTTCAATCGAAGCTTCGTTTAGATATACAACATTGAGATCTGATACGAAGCTGTGGGAAGTACGATGCAGAACCGACTCACTGAGCCAACCGACTCAAACGACCCTTAGACCCCCTGCGACGCTCAAGCGACGATTGCGACCCAAACCGACTCACTGAGACAACCGACTCAAACGCCCCTTAGACTCCCTGCGACGCTCAAGCGACCATTGCGACCCAAATCGACTCACTCAGACTCAACATACTCACTGACACTCACACCCATTTCAAATCAATAAACCATTCTGGGACTCGATAGCCTGCAAACCCTAGAAATCGACGCTCAATCGACCATCGCGAGCCAAACCGACCCACTGAGACAACCGACTCTTGCGATTCAACCGACTCACTGAGACTCAACCGACTCATTGACACTCACACCATTTTGGGACTCGACATCCTCCAAAACCCTAGAAATCGATCTACTTACACTTATTGACGCCATTGAAGATTGACTCGTGCTCTCTTCTCCACCGCTGCTGATTCTAGCCATTTCCTTCTTGGCAACTTCGAATTTCCTTCTTGCCAACTTCGAATCGATCCCTCTCAAGTTCGAAATCACTTGTTCTTTCTTGGCTTTTACTCTCCCAGAATGCGGGTTTGGAGTTTACTCTCCCAGAATGCGGTTTTTCCCACGTTCGAAAATTAAGGGTAAATTTGTCTTTTCTCCAGTTTTTTTTTCTGATTAAATAATTATTTTAGGAAAGGGTATTTTTGAAGCGTTTTAGCCCTACGAGGATATATCTGATATTCCGCCCCTATAATCTCTTCCTCATAACAATTATTTTTAAAATTTAATTGAATATTTAAAAAATCGATTCATCTTAAAATAAATTTTTTTAAAAAACATTACACTCTATTATTTATGATAAACATAATTAAATATTATGAAAAATACAATTAGTTTGATAATAATTATATAAATACATAATATTTATTTATGCAAATATTTGATACATAAAATTAATAGAAAATATCATATTAATAATAAATTTTATATTATAAAAGTTAGGTTTTTAATTCATTTGCCAGGTAGGCATTGAAGAAATTCTTTTTTATAACATTTTTCTAATGTGGCAGTGAAAAGTTTTTCTAATATGTATGATTTTGCTCTTTCTAACGTATAATTATTACATTAATAATTTGAAAAATTATATATCATAAAATATATTAAATATCCATTAGTGATACATTAATATATATTAATTTTATATTTAACCATTAGCGAAATAAATTTAAATAAGTAAATGAACGGTTTTATTTGGATGCCAATATAAATAAAAAAATTCTATCTCTTCACCCGCGTTCCTTACCGCGATGGAGGAGATTTGGTGGTGAATACTCAACTCATGTTCTTTATGTAGATGACGCTTGGAAGATGAGAGAGGCAATGGGTCGGGGTGATACAAGGAATACAGGGGATGAACGACTCAAGGAGAGTATGGGATAGAGGATGCGACAATACAAGAAAGAAGGAACGGCGGATGGAAGCGTCAATGAGAGGAGAGAAGAGAGAAAATGGTAGAGAGGAGAAGAAGAAAAGATATAATTCTTCTTAAGAATTAAAAATTACATAAATACATTTGATAAAAATTTAATTTAATACTATAAATGGTGGTTTTAATTTTATTTTTGTGCTATCACATAGGTATTCAGGAGATTTTTTTTTTATTTGCTAAAATCTTATACATTAAAAATATGATATTATAAAGAACATTCATATGATAAATCTGTAAATTTTATCAATCATATATTTTAAAATTTTGATTATATTTTAATATATTAATATAAAATAGAGTATTACAAGAACCTAAGTAAGGAAGGGAATGAAGGATTTTTTTTCACTTCCATCTGTTAGGTCTCATTGTTTATTTCTTTAATATTTTCTATGTTTAATAATATTCTTATAATTAGAAAAATATAGAAATAGAAATATAAATAATGTGAAAATAATTATTGTTTATTTGTTTAGATAGGATGTGCGGTGTCCCTCTCCATTGCAGCAATTGCTATAAGGCCTTCTTTTTCGGAATTTGCAGATGGTTCTAATTTTTCCAACTCGAAAAATGTGCTTTAAACGAAATACAAAACACCCTTAATTCGAGTCGGAAGATGATTCGACTCTATGCTTTCCCTTTTCATAGATTTGGTACAATGTTAATATATTATTTTCTCAAAATCAGTACACTTATTTGTTTAGATGTCATGATGACGCATTCATGTTCATTTTTTTCGTGTGATTCATGGCATGAAAATGATGTTATACTATAATTTAGTATGACTTTGCAATGGTTAACGTTTACTGTGATTCTTTTACATTCCAAATGGGATTGTGGATCTCTTCGAAGGAAACCTCTAGAAGAAGCACAAAGAGCTACGTCTCTAGAAGAAGTGACATCGAAATGCTAAAGACATCAAACTACAACAAGCAATGTTTGAATCTGAATGGATAACACGAGAGGCTTTGAGTATTTTATCAACAACTCAAAGCATTCACAAAAAGTGTCTTGTTACCTTCTTGTGTTTGGCTTATTTATTTTTCTTTTTTTTTTTTGTGCACACGAAATTTTTTTTGCTTAGTTTAAGGTAAATCCCCGTGAGGATAATCAAATATGGAGGGAAAATATTCATACGTATAGTGTGGGAGTTTCAGCCAACGAATTTCTGCGATACTCCAGCAGAGAAGAGAAGGTCCAAGGAGGAGAAGAGGGACGCTTCTGCAGGTGGGCATAACAAAAAAAAAAAAAAACAAACAAACAAAAATCCATCTTCAGCTTATTTCCACCGTAACCCTGAATTCTCATAATCCATTTAATTGTATTTATTAAACATAATAAACATAAATTGATAAAAATATATTTGAAAGAGTTATTATAAAACAATATTTTTTTATTATTGTAAAAAATATAAATGAAAAAAAAAATTTAGAACCATTAGATTGTTACTTCATTTGTGTAGTCCATCGAGTAATCAATCATGTATTAAAAATTTTAATTGATGTTCATCATGCTTTTCAATACACGAAGGAGTAATTTGGAAATTTTCGAATTTTAAACATTATATTTCTATTAATCAAATCATCAACTTTATTATTTTTATTCGAATATTTGGATATCTTGAAAAATATCTCGAAATCTTGAAAAAAATATTTATCGATATATCAGTAACCAAATTTAAAAATTGTTAAACACAAACCAACTAAACGAATTTCGACAAATTAAAATTGATAGTTTAATTGTTTAAAGTTTCATATTTTATAATTCATATTTTCTCATATAAAGGAACAAATAATTGATAAAAATGATGATGTTACATGTAATTTATTATGAATGATATTTAATTAATAAGAAAATATAAATTATAAAATTTGAAACTTTTTGTTATATATTTGCTTATATAAAGCAAGATATAATATTTTAATAAATAAAGAAGTAAAATACTTTATTTATATTTCATGGAAAAAAAATATTATCCACTAATATAGTTATTTCATATTATTATAAAAATAATCATTTAAAATAGAAAATAACCAAAAAATTTAATAAATAATAAACTGCATCCCATTATTTAACCTAGTATAATATAATCAATATCGGAATAACTACTTAAAAATATATAAATTTGATATCAAAATATTTGATATATTTCTTTAAAAGCATTAATGATTATGAAGTAAAGTTATCCAATCATATAATATTGTCAACATAAATGTGTTATCATAAATCAATTAGCATACTATATTTTAAACATGATTATAGCTTTTGAATAATACAACATATATAACTTAATACCTTAATATGAACATATAAATTGAAATTTCTAAATCTATATATAAATAGGAAGATAAACTAGTTGATATCTTTACACCACCTAAGCAACATTTAAGTTTTTTTTAAGTTTTATTTACAATTTAATTAAACATTTTTAATCTTCATCACAATTACTGATTATAATCCGCGCTATGTGCCGAGTGATTTGTATAATTATTTTATTGTTGAAATTTTTTATTTCAATATATATACATCATGTTAATGGAGTTAAAAAAATATTAATGCGAAAAAATGCAAACGAAAAGTGAAATACATTAAAGTTATTCATGAATTAAAAATAAGAATATTAATATGTAACTGCTTTTAGATTTAAATTAATTAATTTAAAACTTATATCATTTATAAGATATAATATTATTTACTATTAGAAAATATATCAATTTTAGATCATAATATATATTATAGAATACAATTTAACACGATAATCTTGAGCATGATAATTTACTTCAAAACCTCCTATTACTTGCCAATACTCTTCGTATGAACATGGTAGGTATCCATTAATAACTTTTCAATGATTGTTTTTCCATTTTTTTTCTATCTAATCGCCTTCAAAAGCTTGAACATAGCCATTTAAATTATCATATTAACATCACATAAACAGATCAATAAACATTGAAATGGGTTTAGAATCCGCGCAATGCACATATTGATTTATATAAATATATTATTTTTATTAACAACTATTTAAATTTTAAAGGTTTCATATGTTATGTGAGATGACAAATTGAACATGTATAAAAAATTAGTAATGTGAAAAATTACAAACGAATAAAATTTTTAATATTTATTAATAAAATAGTACAAAATATTTAGATTAAAAAAATTAACAACATTAATATATATATGTTTAAAAAACTATGATTGTATTGTAAAAACTTTACCTATTACTTAACATTAATAGGTAAATTAATCATTTCACCACTAATTAATGATAAAGTTATAATGTATTTTAAAAAATAATGAAACGGTGCTTAAAATGTTATAGTTTTTGTTTGTTAATTTCAATTTGTTTTTTAGAAATTAAATAAAGATCCTCTCAAAAATCTACAATATTAATAGTAATATAGCCTACACATAACACATGATCCATATAATCTAAATCATTTTCTTCTTTTTTTCTTAAGAGGTTAAACTTATTTTCTTTTGTAAAATTAAATTTATTTTTTTCTTAATAAATAAAATTATGAATGAAATGTTTAATTGTATAAGAAAATTATATATTATAACAATAGAATAACAAAAAAATTAATAATTTCTTAATATTAATAATTATTTTCTAATAAATTTAATTTAAGAGTATAACTATTTTAATAATTAAATATAAATTAAAATTTTTTATATTTTTTAATATATTATATAAATGTTTTTTATTTCATCAGTATCAACACATGTTGATTTGGGAGAATATCAAAAATGCCCCCTTAGGGCTAAAACACTTCAAAACTACCCTCCTAAATCTGATGAAAAAAAAATTGGAGAAAAGACATATATGCCCTTAATGAAAAACACATACAAAGGAGGGAAAGACAAATATGAGAAAAAGGGAAAACGAAAATTGAGAGGAGGGAAACAAAGTAGAGAGCTATTTCCTTTAATTTTCGAGTGTTTCCTTTCATTTTCGAGTGTTTCCCTTCTATTTTCGAACGATTTCCTTCAACTTTTGAGTGATTTCTTTCCATTCTCGAGTGATTTCCTTCTATTTTGAGCGGTTTGCAGCAATTTTCGAGCGATTTCCAACAATATTTCAGTCATTTTCAGTGATTTCCAGCGTTTTATGCGATTTTCCGGTGATTTTTGGCGATTTCCGAGGGTCGTAGGGTCGCAGGGTCGGACTGGGTCGGTGGGTCGGATTGGGTCGCTGGGTCGCAGGGTCACTGGGTCGTAGGGTCAAACTGGTCAAACTGGGTAGAAGGGTCGCAGGGGTATTTTGGGAATTTTAGCATTTATAAGGGTATTTTTGAAGCGAAATTTCTTTTTTTTCGGGAAGGGTATTTTTGAAGTCTTTTAGCCCTAGAAGGGTATTTTTGAAGTTACCCCTGTTGATTTTCACAAATTTTCTTTTCAAAAAGAAAAAGGAATAAAATTGACAAAAAAAAGTTGATGATGTGCCGTAATGGGATAGTTAGAAAGAAAAGTAATGAGATAGTAAAAAACATAACTAATATTATTAAATAATTAGGTAAATTTTATATTCATTATTAAATTTTTAAAAATCTAACATTACATTTCATGTCTTCTACTATAAATTTAATTTAATATAAATATAAAATTAATGCAAAAAATAATATTTATTTTTTAGTGAGAGAGAAAAGTAATGAGATAGTGAAAGATATAAATAATTAATATTATCAAATAATTTGGTAACATAAATATAAAAATTGATGAAATGAATGTTTAGGTGACTAAATAATCTAATAATATAAATTATCCCACTACAAATAAATATTAATTGTGACATAAATATAAATTATTGTAAAAAGTTAATATTTATTTTATGTTAAAAATATATGTGATAATTTGAATCCTTATGTGGCTTGAGGAGAAGAGAGAAAAACATTCTCTTTCTATATATAGATATAATGTGATATACATATAAAATTAATGCAAAAATTAATATTTATTTTTTTAGTAAGAGAAAAAAGTAATGAGATAGTGGAAAATATAAATAATTAATATTATCAAATAATTAGATAACATAAATATAAAAATTAAATGTAATTAATATAATATTTTACATAAAAGACAAATTTGATGATATGAATGCTTAGGTGACTAAATTATTTATTTTTTCTCTCTCACTAAAAAATAAATATTACTTGTGACATAAATATAAAATTAATGTAACATAAATATCAAGGTAAAAACATTATACTTTATTTTTATAGAAAATAAATAAAGATCCGCTAGAAAATCTACAATATTAATTGTAATATAGCCTACGCAAAACATATGGTCCATATAATCTTACATGTAATATATTATGAATGATATCTAATTAATAAGCAAATATAAATTATTAAATATGAAATTTTGTGTTATAAATTTGCTTATATAAAGCAACATATAATATTTTAATAAAGAAAGAAAAAAAATAACTTTAGTTATATTTCATAAGAAAAAAATTGCTTATCATTTTCATTCTCTCGTATATTTTTTGGTGATAATCTATTAGATTTGAAATCTATATATTAAAAGTACGAGTTTTTGCTGCTCTTTCGGGCTTTCTCGCCTCTCAGCCCTCCACCTCATCCTCTCCATTTATTATTATTAAAAGGTTTACGTTCTCTCTCCCATGTTCTCTCCACATTGAGGTGAATAAAATTTCTCTTTCCCACGATCTCTATCACTATCCCGGTAGTTAAGGTCAGGAAAGCAAATGGTGAGCCATCGGTTGGGAATTTCGAGCGGCGTTTGATGATTCTCGATACCGCACACAACAATCAAACGTCGTTCACAAGGATCTAAGGTGCCCTCGGCATCTTTAATAGCTCTCGGGAAACATGGGCTTACGCATCGAAGAAACTGAGGAAACCAAGAAGAACAAGAGGTCGCGAAGAGCTCGAATCATGGAGCTTAAACACAAATTTTAATGAATACAAGCAATGCACTTGGAGAGAAGCGGCGTGAGCAAGGCGCATACTTGCAGACATACGGGATCAGAGGATGAATTCTTCGGAGAAGTGCCGGCGATAGAAAATGTCGATCTCTGCGGAAGACGCATAACTGTGATGGGCTAACACCGACCGACATGATAATCTTCTGTATAATCGCCGAGAAAATCCGTGCCACGTAATTAGGTCAGAAAAAAGGGTTTTTGATTTTTGTTGTATAATCTCCTTTTTTGTGAACAAACAAAATTCATACGGATCGCATGATTTTTGTTTCTTCGTTTTACAAGGAATTCGAAAACGAAGAATCAAACGACGATGAGACGGCATTAATTTCGTCTCTCTCTCCCACGATCTTCTCTCTCCCACGATTTCTCTCACGATTTGGGTTTGGATTTCAAAAGCACAACAAAGAAGAAGAATACGCGCTAGGTTTCTTCTGTTTTTCTGCATCGCGCTCGCTCTTTTCACGCTCGCTTGCCGATCTTCGTCGTCTTCCTTTGCTGCCTTCACCAACCGCTCCACCGCCAATGCCGCGGATCGCCTCGCCAGATCACGGTTTGTTCAATTTGTTCGATGTATCTTCTTTCTTCTTTCTTCATATGATTATGCAGGTGAAATCGTTGGTAGTGGATTCATGTTCACCGCGTACTACCCTTGAAGAGGAACAATCTCTCAGCGATTAACTCGATGTAAGCTCTAATGTTTCAATTTATGAGATTGACCGCAACTACTCATCCAAATCGATTTTCATTGTCATCTTTCCCTTTAGGAGTCTGCGTTAGATTGGTTTGAGAGAACTGTTGAGCCATCCTAACAAAAGCTGGTGCTGGTGGAGCTATTGGTGAAGATAATTGATCGGTTATTTGTTTCTTGGGGAATCACCTCAAAGCTATTAAGGACATGCCTTAGCTTTTAGCTGCCATTGAGGATGTTCATCTTGATATAATACATGTTTTCTAATATTTCATCGTTCACACTTAATTCTCACCCTCGACAAACCTTGCAGTCATGGGTCGATTTACATTTCAATTGGTATGTCAAGCTTGTAGTAATTTGATGTTCTATGTTTACTTGATCATTGTATATGTTCGTTAATATGATGTCCATGTAATTAGAAATGACATGTTTTCTTATTCATTGTCGTCTTGGAAATTGATTTTATTCTGTAGGTTTAATTATGTATTTTCAAACTCATCGAGTGAAAGGATTTGTATTTCAAGGTTAGGAGTTTCGTTGGTAAGATCAATTTTGTTACCAAACCTATTTCTGTGTTGTTCAATTTTTTATGCTTATGCTTATGCTATTTTGTTTTTCATGTAGATATGCATCTTATACAGGTTTTGATAGATCCACATGTATCCAAGAATAAAAATAGCTCAGGTCTCTCAATCGTCAATCCCTTATCGCAAAACCTTATTGGCCTGGTATAGCGCAATTCTAATAATTATATTTTGAATGTTATCGAGAGCATGGGTATAAACAAGGTAGTGTATGTCATCATTAGGAATAAGATTAAGGTTGTATTCCATTGTTTTCTGGTATGTTGGAGTTTCTTCTTTACTCAAATGGTTTGTTGCGTTTAGCGTTTAGATTGCATTACTGGATTTCCTATAAAAGTCTATGTTCTTCAGGTTCTCTATTTTCACTTGCAAATGATAAGTTGAAATTATCTTTACTTGCATTTTTTTCCAACTTGACATTATATTTTCTTTTTGTCTTACATGATACCTACATTCTTTCATTTCAATCTTCCTCATGTCATGATGTTTTGTCATTCTGCAAGTTGAGATAAGTGAAGATGAGACATTTCAATGAGATGTAGGAAATTTATGTGTTGGTATTTAAATGTTCATGTTTGTTTTTTACTTAAGTTGGATGAAGTGATGTGTTATTTATGTCAACTGATCCTTCAATCAACATATGTTTTGTAGTTTGAATGGGCGTGGTAACACCCGAGTTAATCGCTAGCTATGAGGGAAACAGTCGTGGCTTTCAAATCTGGTGTCGGAAAATTTTGAACTATTTCTACAGTTGGGTTTCAAAAATAGGAGGAAGCACTCAATGTTTCCTCATAAGGTTCTCTTCCTCTGTCAATTTGAAATTGTGATATCAGAGTTTCTGCTAAACTTACAACTGTTTCCTTCGAGTTTGTTGTCATTTGAACTAATCGCATTCTGCCAAAGCTGCTTTATTGGTCGTCTTAGCTCTAGAGATTGAATTTATCCACACATAAGATCATATCACTTATAGGATAGGTGCAACATAAACATTTTGGCAAAGTTCACTAAGCGCATTGTGCTAATATATTAAAATGCTTTTATTTTTCAATGAAGCTCCAGGATTGGTACTCATGTTCGTTGGTGTTGACAAGGTAAGAGTATTGTGGGTTTATCCTGTTTGGAAATGGTTTGAGAAGTAAGATGGGATTCGTTCCCATCTGACATATTAGAACATCTGATATGTTATAGAATCTCATAATTTTGTTAGAACATCCGACATATTAGAAGTTTATAAGTTATAGAATCTCATAATTTTGTGTTCCATATAAGTCTTAGGTTATTCTGTTTGGCCTAACGTATGCTTCAAGATACTTTTTCTCCATGCTTTTGCTTTGTTGGGTGTTGGGTTTTTTCTTTTTGAAAGACAAAATAAGAAGGGCATGTTCATCAAAGGATTATCGTGTCTAACGGACAATGCGACCAGAGTTGTACGTGTTCTGAAGGAAAATAGTAAAGTTTTTTCTCTCTCATTTTAAATACCATTTTACAATCTAGCAACTAAAAATTTAATTGCTTAACTTGGTTGCTTTTATTTTTGCATATGAAACCATGGACAAGTTACGATTTTATTTTTGCTTAACACTTGTATGTTGAATGAGAATTTTATGCATGACTTGCAGGTTAACACTTGTAAGTTATTAATCTAAACTTGAATGCTTTATAAAATTAAAATTTTCAAAAATAAGAGAATATCAAGTTACTTATGAGATAATGTAACTTGATATTCATTTTTAATTAAAAATTTATAATATTTTTACATATAAAAATTAATTGTTTTTAATAGATATATTATGTTATGTTTACTTTTGATTTTTAAATAAAAAAGCAAACTTGATAGGATAAACATGTGTTTATAATTTATATATTCTTTTTTATTTTCATTTTGGTGTATTTATTGATAAATAACAAATTCAACAATCAATTTTTAGTACTATAATATTGTGATTGTATTTAAATTATCCCAATTTATAAAAATATAATATGATACGATTTGAAAAAAATGTAAAAAATAATGAAAACAATAAATAGAAATAAATTGTTTAAATATATAGTAAAAGCTAATATGAATGTTATGTGCTTTATCTCATCATCTATAAAATAATATTAAAAACTACATTCAAAACAATATTTAATTGTTTCTAAACAATATATATGGAATACACCATTATTTTGTAAAATATTTGAATCAAACATCATCAATCAAGTTATTTATATAATTTTTATTTGATATTTTTGCTTTATTATTTACGCTTTTAAAAGTGACTTTACTTATATGTAATAATTTTACAAGTTAAAACAATTCAAAATAAACAAAGTTTTGGACAATATATAATTATACACTATACTTTTAAAAAGTGACTTTAGTAATATATAATAATTATACAAACAAAATTAAAATAATTGAAAATAAATAATAATTTTTTATTCGGGTTTTTCTTTAATTAAGTCGTTAAATTTGATTATTTTAAATATAACATTCATTGCTGTTATTTTCATCATGGTAGCTAGAGCTAATCAAAATATTCAAAATATTCATATTTGATTCATATTCTATCCGAAATATTCGCACTTTTTAAACTGGTTGACGATAAGTATTATAACACTTAAAATGTATATAACACTTTAATACTTTATATCTCATAGCTAAAAAGATCTATTTTGATTGAAAACTAAAAATCGTCAAAATATTTCACAACAAATAAATTTATAGAGTGTATATAATATTATTTTAATCATTTGTTTTGTTAAATACATATATGGACGAAAGAGATTTTTTTATTTGATATATATTTATTCAAATTACGTTGAAGCTGAACATGGTCAAGGAAGTTGGTGACCTGATTTTGATCCATGTGTAGCCTTCATCGTCTTCATAGCTCTTATTCGTGAGATCATGCCGGTTCGCTGAGCTATCTATCTTAACGTAATTTCCTATCTTTTATTTTTTCCTTTACCCACAAATTAAATAAATAAGGTGTGTTTTGTATAACTTTTGTTTCAAACATGGTTTTTTCAAATTTCGTTTCTAATTTTGAAAAACTAACTTTATTTATAAAAAATATACAACATAAATTTAATTTGTATAGATCCCGCGCATCGCGCGGATTGATTTTCTAGTATGAATAAAAATAACAAATAAATCATTCATAATTAACATCCATCTAACTTCCGGGGAGGAAGCTACCACTAGAGTTCAAGAGAACGTGAAGGTCTTCCTCAAGAACTACATCGTTCTCTTCGTCTCCATATTCCTACTCACCATGTAAGCGCACTTCATTACTATATAGCTTGCATATGATTTACTTGATTTGGTTTCCCTCCAATGAATTTGTTCGCTTTAGAAGTGTTAAATGGACTAGTCTAGTCTATGCCAACCTAGGCGTTTGTCAATCCTATCCATTTATTTTAAAATTGGTTGGATTTATTAACTTCAACGTTATTCATAACTCTAACTCAGTATATATAATTCATGGCAAGTCTATTTACTTTTAAACCACAAAACTTTATGTAACTAAATATGAATTCTGAGAGTATGTATTATTTATGTGGTGTGGGATAGGTATAAACAGCCATTAGCTTTCGTGACTCTGATTAGTATCACGACAGGACTTCATGAATTTCCGGTGGTTCGTCGAGTGATATCCATACTTTTACGTGCAGGTAAGATCTCTCTCCCACCAATACATATTCTTCACTTCAAGTTTAGAGTTAAGTTTGACACTAAGACATGGATTCCGATTATGTTTGAAGCACTGGTGGTTGTCCTTCTACGTTCTGGCTCTGTTCTCGCTTTCTCCGCTTCTCTTATCGTTGGTTACATTGGTAATTTTCCAGTCTCTCTCTCTCTCTCCCTTCTCTATCTTCCCCTCCCCCGCTCAACTCACATGTGTGTGTGCGCACACACACACACACACACATATATATATATATATATATATGTATGACAACCAAGTGAAGTATACCTGTCTCGACATAGGCCTAACGGTTTCTATATATGGTCTACAGCTATTTTGTTGCATGGAGCATTTCGGAAGCTCGACTAGAATAAGGAATCTTACATAAGATTATGACAAATCATGCTCTGCTATAAGTTTCACAATTTACCTTGTAGAAGAAACTTGATTATGTTAGCATTTGAAAAGTGGATGGACTTGAAATTGCGAATGAATTGAATGAAATGTTTGCAAAATTACATTTTTTGTCACCCAATAAAAGCAAACCGCATTATTAATACAACTAATAGTATGCTTAAGTTTGAATAAAAATATGAACCAAAGAAACAACAATAAAAAGAAATGGGACACATAAATACAATTGTTTTAACAGGTTATTCACAAAAATAACCAAAATTCAATGCATCGATGGGAGACACTACAAACAAACATGGGTCAAAGCATTTTGTTTTGTCTCTGTCTCAAGATGGAGTAAGATATCGCGAAGATTGAACTTGCCATCTTCAAACATAAAGAATCCATTTTAACTCTTCGTCTTCAAAGTGAAATTTCCAACCTTTGGGTTCCAAATTCAGAATAATCCAGGGCTACTATAATCACAGAATTGGAAGAAGCTCGTCCATTCAACATTCTAGTAAGAATGTCATAACTGTTATTTTTGTGGTTCATGAGCATGTTTATAGGTTGTTCAAGATCTCAATAGCACTTATTAAGAGACATTAATATTTTTGAGATTTGGACTGTAATATTTTGAGATAGTGCGAGTTTGTTAATATCTTATAAATACTTAAGTTGGTTAAATTTTTTGGATTTTAGAGATATTAAAAAATGTAGTAAGGTTGTAAAGTTTATATAAGTGGAAAGATTTTAAAAATAATATAAGGAAGCACAGTTTATGTGTTTTATCATTGTATCAGAGTGTGTGGAGATTATTATTTATCAATCTCATGAGATAATTCTCGGTTGATATTATCTTTCGTCATGTTTCCAAATATTAAAAATGTATTTAATTATTCAGTTTGTGAGGGCAGAACACGGTAAATTTAATCCCAAGAATTGTTGTACGATAAATCCATATCAGTTCTCGTCTAATGACAATCCAAATTGTGGTTTATGTTAAGTTCTTCTCATGGAACATTAGTATTTTATGAAAGTCAATTGGATCTATGACGACCATGGCATTGAGTATTTGTGGTGAGTTTCAATTAGTTTGTGTAAACATAATTACCATCTATAATTATGGTGAAGGCAAAGACAATCATGGTAATCCTTAAGAATGATGATATCGTGCTTAATTTTCATTTTTACTTTTTTTAACTTTTTTATGTTTCTATATGACATATCGAAAACGACTGCATGCATGAGAATATAAGCATAAATGATAACCAAATTGGGTTAAAAATTATTTCTTGTTGTTGTTTGTACTCGGCTCTTTTAGACAGATTGCTTAGACTCCAACCAAGGGAGATAAAATTTCGCCCAATGAATCTGATTCGACCGTATTGGACGTTCACAATTTGCACGTTACAAATTTGAATGAGATATTAAGAGAGAATTTAATATTTTCAAGGTTATATATTGTTAATATCTTAGAAATATTAGGAGTTTGTTGGTATCTTAAAAATATTTGGATTGTGTAAATATCTCACATATTTTAGGAAAATTCAAACATTTAGTTAAGTTATAAATTCTATATAAAACTATTAAAGGCTCTAAAAATATCATATTGAAGCCCAACATATGTGTTTTATCAACATTTTGTAGGATTTTGTGCATGCAAAAATAAATTTGCTTTGATGTTTAGAGTTGAATCTCTTGGCTATAACTTGGTTTAACAATATAAAGATATGGTTTTTATTTTGAAAGTGATTTAACTTCCCTTTAATCCTTGCTCATTCATATAATAATCATTATAAAATTATGTTCTTCTACATGTCTCTTTTATTTATTCTAAATAAAATATTGATGCTTGTTCGTACCTATCTAATTCTAGGCATTACAGAACATTTCTTGTAAACTTTAAAATGTTCATGACCATTGTTGATTAATTTTATTCAATTTGTAGGGTTTTGTGGACTACTGCAATGTTATTGGGGTGAGACTGGGCTTTAGTGACTATGCTCTTCACGTGAGTCTTGAGTTTGAACTTATTATCTTTGTCCCGAGCTTACGCATTCTTCGACTTTGTGTAAACCCATTTTTCTTCGGCCTTAATTTTTTCAACACTAGAATAAGGCACAATAATGAAATTCCTTTTTTAGTCCCTTGAGCCGGAGATATCTTCAAACCACTAGTACTCAAGATTTCATGAAAATTAGTATTGGAACACATCATTTTCGTTCTATAATTTGTTGCAACTTTTATTACATTTTCGATTGTTTTAATTTGTTTTAAGCCTTTTTTAGGTCATTTGGTGATCTTGCTTGGGTATATTGAATTCAAATGCTCAAAATTTCAAAAGTAATCAATCACGAAGACCAATACTTCACTCGATCGATACAATCCACTAAAATATTTCCAGAGGATTTGCTCCATCCGAGTAAGGACAACCTAGGTCGATCGTTCAACAAAACGATAAAGTATTTCACACTCGTAGGTTCGCTCGATCAGAGCGCACTTTGACTCAGTCAAGCAATCCGTTAATTTATGTCAAAGCGGTTTCATTTTGCATGGAAAAGCGCAGAACAACCAACTTCTCGACCCCAACATGACCAACTAGTTTGATTTTCTTTGTCTTCACCATAATTTTAGATGAAATGTTATATCAACATTGAGATGCAAATGGATCTTCAAGTAACGTCCGCCAAACCGGATTCCACGAGCGCACGAAGTACATTGAGGTGGATTATCATTTCGTTCAAAATGAGTTATTTGAAGATCCATTTGCAACCAATAGCCCGTTTACTGGGAGGAAGAGGCTCGAGCGTCCAAGTGTGATTCTTCTGCAAAGCATCAATCTCACATTTAATGGCCGAGCGCCATCGAGGATCATGAACCGCCTCGTCGAATTATCGACGCTTGGAATGAGAAGAGAGTGCCGCTACAAAAACCTTATGGCGAGACGGGAACATATCAGCGGAGAGATAATCAGAGATAGGGTGATCCTACCTGAAGACGCGGCTGAAGACAAGGAAGCAAACACAGGGGGCAAAATGTAGATGTTGTTTATGACAATGTGTCGAAGTTTTGTACAAGGAAACAACTAACGGCGATTGAGACCAAGGGGTTCAGCTAGAATAGGAACAATAGGAACATGATTAGCGGCAAGATCAGAGACATCACGACAAGACGAAGAGTTCACCACAGGCGAACCCCCTCTATCCAATGACCCGGGTACAGAAGCGTCTGCGGTCGTAGACGAACCGGGACCTATGACGGCCGGAGGCACAAAATAACCAAAATCAGCACTGGAACTAGACCCGGAAGATGGAGAGACAGTATCCACAATGATCGGAGAGTCAAGCTTGGAAGTCGCGAGAAGGGGAGAGAACGAAGGCCATGGGTGACTCGTAGGTCGCGAGGAAGAGGCGGCCACATGAGAGCCGTAGGGAAATCGATCCTCAAATAAGATAACAGCACAAGACACAAAGAACACCTTATGATCGAGATCAAACAACTTCCACCCCTTTTTGTCAAACAGTGAACCAATGAAGATGCAACGCTGCTTTCGCGAGGCAAATTTATCACCATTACGCTGAAGATTGAGAGCATATCAAAGGCTACCGAACACACGCAAATTTGAGAGAGAAGGAGGAGCACCGTGAAGAACCTCATAGGTGGTCTTGCCACCATGAATCTTCGACGGAGTTCGATTAATAAGATCTCTAGTTGAAATAATACACTAGCCCCAGAAATCTACAGGAATAGACGTCTGAAAGAGTAGGGCATGGGCCACGTTCAGGATGTGACAGTGCTTCCTCTCTGCACGGCCGTTTTGTTGAGGAGTATTGACCCAAAAGGTTTCATGAATAATTCCTTTGTTGAATAGATAATCCCACAAGGAAGTGAACTCAATACAATTATCACCGCGAAGCGTAAGAAAATTAGTACGATGTTGATGTTCAACCATAGAGCAAAAACCACGAATATACAAGTGCACATCAGATTTGGCATGCAGAAGGTAGAGCCAAACAGCTCTCAAAAAATCATCCACCACCGTCAAAAAGTACCGAGCACCAGAATAAGAACCAACACGGTACGGACCCCATACATCACAATGTATAAGCTGGAAAATATGTGTGGTTTTATTCTCACTAGAGAATAAACATCACGTGTATTTTTGGCCCGAAGACATGTGTCACAAATCTTAATAGACAAACACAAATAAGTAGAATTCAGTTGAACACCCAGAATAGCAGAAAGCGACTGAAACGAAGGATGTCCAACCGAGAATGCCACAGATCAACTGAAAAAGATTGAGCAGTTACAACAGTCACGGTCACAACATCCTTGAAGTAGTATAGCTTCCCAAGTTGCTCACCCGCTCCAATCAGCATTCTAATAGAGCGTTCCTGAATCACACAAAACTGATCAGTGAGTTGAATAACATAATTCGTATCACTAAGGAGCTGTGATAAAGAAATCAGATTGCATTGAAGAGAAAAAATATAGAAGACGTTGGGGAGCACAAAATCCCCACAAAGGTGAATAGAGCCTTTTTGTATAACAAAGGTCGTACGCCCGTTCAGCAAACCAACATAATATGTCGACATAGAGGAGACGTCAAAGAACAAATCCAGTTGACCCGTCATGTGATTCCTAGCACCCGAGTCCATTATCCACGGGACATATGTCGTCTTACCCATTTTGTTTTCGTTAACAACCACTCAGCTCGTTCGTGTTGAGAGAATCTTGAGACAGACCTGCGGTAGATTGAGTCGAATGAACATGAGCACCATTCGCATGAACCATGGAAGTGCCATAACCATGACTAGAACGTGAACCTCTGTGACTGTGACATGCTCCACTAGAGTTACGTTAACGACGCTCATTGAACCAATAAGGAAAGCCAACAATTTGGAAGCACTTGTCCACCGAATGACCCTTCCGCCTGTAATGAGAGCAGGCCGAGAAAGGATCACATCCATCATCACGCGGTTGGGCTTAGGGTGGGATTGGATAGCAAGTGCCATGAAATCAGCAGATTTTTCATCTTTCGAAACAGGATTGGGACGGGAATCCTCGTCCTGTAAGACAAGAAAATACACCTTCTGAAGACTCGGAAGGGGTTTAAGCGCAAGGAGATTCGAACAAACCGTCCCATAGCGCACCTCATCCAACCCAAGGAGGAATACATGCACACGATCATCCTCATGTTTCTTCTCAAACTTTGCAGCAAGTTTGCACACACAACCACCACAAGTGCAACCAGCACATTCACACGCCGGTTACGGGTCACAAGCATTCAGCGACTCCCACAAGTGTTTCAGCTTGCTGAAACACTCAGAAACAGACATACCCTTCTGCTTGCACGAAAACAACTCGACCTTGAGTTTAAGAATTCGGGGGCCATTAGAGATCGAGAATTGAGGCCTAACGACGTCCCACAAGTCCTTTGCAATTCCAAGTATTGGAAGCACACCGAATGACCCTTCCGCCTGTAATGAGAGCAGGCCGAGAAAGGATCACATCCATCATCACGCGGTTGGGCTTAGGGTGGGATTGGATAGCAAGTGCCATGAAATCAGCA
Source organism: Gynandropsis gynandra (assembly GCA_036759665.1). Classification (NCBI taxonomy): domain Eukaryota; kingdom Viridiplantae; phylum Streptophyta; class Magnoliopsida; order Brassicales; family Cleomaceae; genus Gynandropsis; species Gynandropsis gynandra. The sequence goes on along the minus strand of CM071863.1, from coordinate 31,801,764 downwards.
GATTTTTCATCTTTCGAAACAGGATTGGGACGGGAATCCTCGTCCTGTAAGACAAGAAAATACACCTTCTGAAGACTCGGAAGGGGTTTAAGCGCAAGGAGATTCGAACAAACCGTCCCATAGCGCACCTCATCCAACCCAAGGAGGAATACATGCACACGATCATCCTCATGTTTCTTCTCAAACTTTGCAGCAAGTTTGCACACACAACCACCACAAGTGCAACCAGCACATTCACACGCCGGTTACGGGTCACAAGCATTCAGCGACTCCCACAAGTGTTTCAGCTTGCTGAAACACTCAGAAACAGACATACCCTTCTGCTTGCACGAAAACAACTCGACCTTGAGTTTAAGAATTCGGGGGCCATTAGAGATCGAGAATTGAGGCCTAACGACGTCCCACAAGTCCTTTGCAATTCCAAGTAAGACACATTAGCTCGGATACTTGGTTCCATAGTGTTTTAATTCAACGAGACAATGAGAGAGTTATTTGCTCATCAATCTTCGAACTCGTTGGAACCTTCAGCTGGCTTGGATATGGAACCATCCAAAAAGCCGAAGTTTTTCCTAGAACGCAACGCCGTACGAAGTTAACGAGCCCATTTCATGTAGGTTTGAACGCCGAAGAGGACATGAGACAGCTTACAACTTGGATTGTCGCTCGAGGAGAGGTCATATGGGTTGATAGTCCTACGAGTCACAACCTGAGACGATGAACCAGCGGGGGTAGACGAAGCAGACGACATGATGCTCACAGCGAAACAACACACAAACCACGAAGCAAACGTACTAGACAGGAAGCGAAGGGACAAACACACACAGCACACACTACAAGGAGAGCAGATCACCAATCGAACTTAGAAAGAAGGTGCACGACGCACACTGAGAATGCCAACAGACATACGAACAACACGGTCACCGAGCACAGAAGGAGACCAAGATGCAGACGATTGCCAAAGACGGACGGACACACCAGGATGCATGGGTTATCGATGATTGATTAAGACTGGGACGCAGACGGCACACATCGTAGATTACAAGAAACGAGCGAGGACCTCGAGAGGGGGCTCCGATACCATGCTATAAACATAGAAAATCGGAATATGACTCTTTGCATTCATTTTGGCTGCACAATACATACAAAAACCAATATATACACCCATGAGAGAGATAATCTAGGAAGGGAAATACATATCTAGCCCTTAATAATATCCCTAAAGGGAAAAAACTATTGGCAAAGTTAGACGAATGCAACAAAGAAATAAAAAAACGAAGGTTGAATGGAGATAAGTTTCAACTCCAGTAGAAAAGAAATTGGTATCTTTAGAGTTCAAAAAGACACAGAGTATAAAAATAGATTGCGTGTGACCTCATTCTACTATCTCTCATATATAATCATGATAAAAGGAAAAGGAGAACAAACTAAAGCAGAGATTTGGAAGGGTTTGAAATAAGAATATATGCACAAATATTTAAAAAAAATATATGTACCTGAAACAAAGATTTTATATATTCAGAATGGATAGTTTTAAACAACTAGAGGAGAACATTAATAAAGTCAGAAAGTTGGTTAATGATTTTGCAAATGTGAAAATTAAAATTCTAGAGGATTATGTCTTCTAACTAAATTATATTTTGGAGGAGAAATTTTGGTTTGAAGCAACAAGAACAATTGGGTATTTGATTAATATATATCTTCTTATATTAGAAAACTCCAAGTTATGTTCATCTTAGAAAACTCCAAGTTGTGGTCATGGAAAACTCCAAGTTATGTTCATCTTAGAAAGTTTGGTTACATTGTTTATGCTCACCAAGATCAAAGGAAGTTAATACCTAAAGCAATGAAGGTTGTCTTCTTGGATCATCTAGATAGTATAAATGGTTAAAACTTTGGTTGTTAAATTAACAAAATGAATTATCAACAGATATGTTATATTTTAAGAGGATAAGGTGTATAGGGACATCAAGAATTTAAGGTTTACACTCTTAGAGAAAAGAAGAAAAGAAGGAAATGCTAAAACCATTGGCATTTCATTAAGAATTCCAAATCCATACTTAATTAAGGTGGAGAAATTATAAAAATGTGAAACATAAGAGACAAATAGAATACAAAATGGTTAAGATTTAGGATATCATGGTTATACAAAAGAATCATTGTCTATATAAATATTTACTACCGAGCGATAATGCAAGAAGGAACATAATTCCTCTACAAGGTACTAAAAAGAAGAAATTGTAACTTTGACACTCAATGTGCCTTACATTCTGGACAATAAAGAATCAAAGACACTTAAAGAAGCTATGAAAGGTGAGAACTAGCCTACATCATTCATGAGACATGGACTTTGATTTCAAAAATTGTTGTTAAATACTCTACTTCTCTTAGAGTGTTTGGGTAATTCACAAAGACAAAAAAGTCCACCTAGAAAGGAACCGTGATCAGTTTGTATATTCTTATTTCTTTCTTGTATTATGTTAATTTTCTAACATTTACATTTATCTAATTTACTGTATTATAAACAGAAATATCCAAACTTTGTATGGCATTTGGCCGATTGTATAGATTGTTCCAACTAAGCTCTAATTGAGAAAGTTTTTCTCCTATTCTCTAGTTCATTCTATCGTTTGTTCCCTCGTTATTCTCTCATTTATTCTAGTTTCTTTAAATGGAATGCAATTGAATTGTTTCTCAAAACATACTAACTAGATTTACATATTTATATTATAGTACGACATTATATAGTCTTTTTGTTGTCAAGTTATTCTTTGTGATATGATTGAGTTCACCATCACGCATGTTTAGAGAAAGTTTATGATTTAAATCCCTCATATAGTTCAAGTGTAAATGCAATCAAAACACTCACTCCTATTATGCATCTTATTCAACGGACCCAAACTCATCAATTCTTAAATTATATGTCTCTTAATTTTCAGGTCATTCCATATAAATGAGATATAATTCATGTCACGAGGGTAGGACTCCATAATAAATGTATCAAGTACACACATGCTAGTCATGATGGCTAAACTTAAGAGGATTCACTTTATTCGCTCAAATGGTGGGAGAAAAACTTGCAAAGGCACCAAACGGCTACTAAGAGGCGTCAAGGGAGGCTTATGTATGGCTTACATGCAAGTGGAAAAGTGTAAGAGGAGCAAGAATCTAGAAAAGCTGAAAACGTTGGACTAGAGTAGAAAATAGTTTGACTTGAGCACTCTGCTAGAGTAGAAATTCGCTTGACCTTGACCTGTTCTCTTAACCAATGTACACATGATGGAGCATTTAGAGGACTCGAACACTCGACCTGAGCATTACATAGCCCGACCGAGCATTGGAAGACTCGATCGAGTGTAGAAGCTGATTGATCGAACAAAGTTCAGTTTTCCAGATTTTAAGGTAAAAACTTATGTGGTGCTCGATCGAATGGTTATACCGCTCGACTTGATCATTTTACCAAATATTGTTAAGTTAGTTTATTTTATTTAGGTTTCTATTATTATTTGGTTCTTATAAATAAATGATCGATTGTAAGAAATTTTAACTAAGTTTCATCAATATAGATCATGTTTTTTCTAGTTAATTCTAGAGATTTTGCTACCAAATTTTTGGAACAGATATTGAATGTTTATTGCCTTATCAACACTAGGTCACAAATGTTATGGTGTGTTCGTTGAGTTTAGGTTTTTTACTCAGGTGGTGGTTGGGGGTTGTGATATCCTTCGTTATATAAGATAAATTCAATCTGATTTCAACATTTAAACAAAAGATCATCGTTATAGGTTTATACCCAATGGTAACAATCCTCGTTCTTGCGTTAGTCTATCATTTAGTTTATTTCATCATTTAGCAGTTTTTTTCCTTTTTTGATCATTCTTAAGTTAATTACTTTAGTTTTGTCATTTTAGAATTGAAAACGAAAAATAAAAGAAAAGAAAAGGAAGAAAAATAAAAAATACAAAAGAAAGAAACAAAACAAAAAGAAAAAAGGAAAAAGGACAAAAACCGAAAATAAAAGTGGAAATGTTACAAGAACAAGATTAGGAACCGTAGTTTTAGTATAGATATTATACATTTGTATCATCAAGATGTAGTCTAAATATTTTGGGAATTCACTTTGAGATGTTCTTGAATTCTAAACTAAATCGAAAAAGAGAAGTCGAGGGAAAGATAAGAGAAAGTAAAAATTAGAGTGGAACGCTATTTTAAGAGATCATGAGTTTCGTTCATTTTTCATTTCATTCATATTCTATGTTTTTTATCTTTCCAATGTCATGTTCTGAAAATCATCACGATGAACCACATGAAGATGAGGGAACAACTCAGTTGTAAACACAATTGCAATTGTTTATGAATGAGTTCATATGCATGTTGTAAGCACTCATTCTCGTAAACAAAAAACGTGATTGATTTGAAAACGTAGCACGTGGGGTTCATCAAAAATACAACTGAGGAGACCAAATGCAGCTCGTAATTGAGGACGAGTATATGATGGTCTAAACAAGGAGTATGATCGTTCCATATGAAAAAACAAACATGCGAGGGATAGAGCCGATGATAATATCAGCAGCATCAAAACGGAAACTCCTATATTTATTGGCCGGAATGACACATAAGCTTATTTGGAGTGAGAGTGAATTATAGAGATTATTTTTTACTGTCATCAATACTTGAAATTGAAGAAGTTGAAAGTGGAATCAGCTAAATTTAGATATTACCACTAGCGTGATGAGATCAACTCATGTTTACCTAATGGCATAATGAAGAGCATTCCATCATCACCTATGAAGAAATACGTACCACCATGAGGCATTGATTTGTACCTTCTAACAATCGTCGAGAGGTCAATCATCGTCTAAGATGATAAGTGCAAGGTAGTAGAAATGTAGAAGACTACTATAAGGAGATGTAATTTCTAATTATTCAGTTTATAGGTGATCTCAATTTTGACACACAGGAATTTATGAAAACTCACTGTTATGCGGATATGGACAACGTGTTGCATTTGGCAGTAGAAATTGAGAAACAATTGAAGTGAAAGAGCGAAATGAGACACAAAGCTAAGCAAAAAGTGGAGGTATCGCAACATAAACCAATAGTTATCATGTACACGTCCTTAAGAAATCATGATACTCATAGTTTCATGGGTTCGAGTCGAGGTCACTTCGCTTGAAACTTTCCGAACAAAAAGGCCATGAACATATGAGCTGATGGAGAATACGAGACTACATCAGAGGTGAATGAGCCACAGAATCATAGGTATGGGCATGATTCATAAGAATAATTTGAAGAGTATAAGTCAGTAAATGGGTGGTTTATTAGTAGTACATAGAGCTTTAAATCTACAAGCTAAAGAAGAAGTCATCGTACAAAGAGAAATATCTTCTACATATGCAGGCATGTTTAGGATAACGTGTGTAGCTTCATTGTAGATAGAGGCAATTGCATTAAAGTGGCTAGTGCATCTCTTGTGAGAAGTTTGCATTGATCTATACAAAGCATCCTAAACCATATAAATTATATTGGTGGAACGATAGTAGTGAAACCATGGTTCACCACCAAGTGAATGTTGAGCATTGGAAAATACAAGGATGAGATGCTATGCGATGTGGTATCAATGCAAGCAAAAGATTTTTTGTTGAGACATCCATGGTTTTTCTGAATTTGAGCACAACACGATAGGTGTACCAAAAAATACTCCTTTAACTTCAAAGGACTATACGTTCGACTAGCTCCACTTACATTAAATGAACTATTCAAATATGAGGCGTGATTACTAAAGAATGAGAAGATAGTCTTCTATGTGTAACCGTGAGGTAGTTCACAAAAAGAGCAGAGAACAAAAAAACACCTTTGAGAGACACAGCGTAATCAAAATGTTTCTTTCTATGAGAGTGAGGAAATTCAAGAAGGCTTGACTTTTAAACCAGCCAATGCTTGTACGATTTTTCAAGGAATTGTATTTCACTAACGAGCTCACCCCTTATTTACTAGTGTTGTTAGTGATTTATTATAGAGTAAGATGTGTTCCTCGATGAAACACCCTATAACTTAAACTCCACTTCGTATCAAACACCAAATTGACTTTTACTTTCCGCAAGCATTCCAAACTGCTCTACTTACCAAACTGATCCCGAGGAGACTAAGGAGCATGTGAGGCAAATCAATTAGCTCATGTAGAAGGGATACATGTGTGAAAGTATGTGACTTTGTGTTGTACTGGTCGCACTCATGCATAAGAAGGATGGCACATGGCGAATTGGTGTTGATTGTTGAGCAATCAACAACATTGCGGTAAAGTATCGTTACCCTCTACCACGTTTAGATTATATGGTTAATTAATTTCATGGTTTTTCTATGTTTGCTATGATATATTTGAAGAGTGGATAGCATCAAATTCGCATGAAGGATTATGATGAATGAAAGAGCAATTTAAAGAAAAAAAATTGTACTTTGCGATTGATTAGTCATGCCTTTTGGATTAACTAATTCATCTAGTACATTTATACGACTAATGAATCATATTATTAGAAAATTCATAGACAAATTCATGGTAGTATGTTTTGATGATATCTTAGTGAACAACAAGACCTTAGAAGAACATGTAGGGCATTTAAGATTAGTTATAGACGTGTTGAGAAGTAAGACTTGTATGGTGATCTTAAGAAATATATTTTATGTACTAACAAACTTGTGTTCTTAGGATATCTACATTTTGGAGATATATTCGCGTTGATGAGGTAATATTTTGGAGTGTCCAAAATATTCTCCATGTTTCATGAACGTTTGTATTGGCCTCACTTTGAGAGACGTCGAGTGCACGAGTAGAAAGTGCCCCTTTACCACCATCAGAGGTTACTAACCTTGATGGTAAGAAAAAAGCCAAGTTTATGAAACAAATACATGAGAAGACATGAGCCAATATCGAAACAAAGATGAATCAATACGCCAAATATGCAAACAAGGGATGGAAGAATGTTGTCTTTCAACCTAATGATCTCATGTGGATTCATTTGCGCAAGGAACATTTTCGCAGCAATTTCAATCCAAGATTATATCTTATGGAGGTGGAACGTTCAAAGTGCTCGAACGCATCAATGACAATGCCTAGAAGATTGAGTTACTTGGTGAGTACAATGTTGGTTTCACCTTCAGTGTTGCTGACTTGGCTCATTTTGATGTACAAACGATCCTAATATGATGTCAATTTCTTTTGAAGAAGGAGGGGATGATGAGGATGCCACTCCACCTAACACACTAATAACACACGAATAGGTCACAATGGCTATAGCTAAGAATATGCAACACTTATTCACTCGAATGGTAATGGAAGAACTTGCAAATGCATCACAAGAGCATCAACAGGCGGAAATGGAACCTTATGGGATCTACCAACAAGTGGAAGTAGCCGAGAGGAGCAAGAAGCTAGAGGAGCCAGAGGCGTTCAGCCTCGGCATAGATTCGCTCAACACAATCAGAGATTCATTCAACCCAAGCGAATTCTATAGACAAATGGCGCATGTGGAGCACTAAACCACTTGACCCGAGCATCACATAGCTTGTCAAGCATATGTGTTACTCAACCAAACTATTTAAGATTTCAAAATTAGAGTTTAAGACTTATATGGTGTTCGATATAACTTTTATTTTTTTAATTAAGTTATTTTGTTTTAAGACTCAACCACTATTTTTTAAGTTAGTTATTTTGTTTTATTCAGTTTCAATTATTATTTGGTTCTTATAAATAGAGGATACATTTATAATATTTTAACCAAACATTGTTTAGTTTATACTGCCTTGTTCTCGTTTATTCTTGAAATTTAGCTACCGAACTCTTCGTGAGATTCAGAGTGTTCACTAACTTATCAACACTAATTCACAAGTGTTGAGGTGTCATTCGCTCAATCTGGGGTTTTCTATTCGAATTTTTGTTGGGGTTAAGGTTGTATTTTTTTAGAAGACAAGTTCTAGGTTCTACTATCGAGTTGTTAGGGGGTTTGAGTTTGTTTTCACCCATCTAACAAAAAAAATGTCAGTCTAGGAAATGTTTCGATAAATGCTAACTTCTTTCTGATTTTATTGTAATTTATATTAAAAAAACTTTAGTTCCTTAGATATATTGCGTGCCAATGTTATTCATATTTTTGCTTAACAACGCGAAGCTGTCCTTGGTTTTCGAAAAAATACATCCTTCACAAAGAAAATGCAAACTGGTACCACATGTGAATTGAAAGGAAAAGGTTAGCAAATATTATTTACATATATATATATTGTAGTTACTTATTAATAAGTTACATCCTTCACACAGAAAATGCAAACTGGTGCCACATGTGAATTATGAAACAAGTTTTATGTACGAAACATTTAAATTTTATATGGTTCTGTATACTATTTTATAATTGTTATTGTGATTACATTCGAGCGGTCAGTTTATTATATATTACTTAAAGTTCAAATACATTAAGGTCATCTTTATTGAATTTTCATTGCCAATAAACTTAAAAGCAGAATGGAGTTTAATGAAAGCGATATGTAGGAGAGGGAACCATTCCATATAGAGCCTATTCTCAAGATATTCAAAAGATACAAATTAGATAGAATATTACAATAGGTTTTAATACCAAATAACATTTTAATAATTTTCAATATTTAAAAATGGGGACAAACGTCTATACACCCTGAAAAAATTCTATTTACGCCAATTTCCTTCGAATTTTTTACACATCCCATTTCCCCCATATTTTGCAATTTTCATCCAATTTTCCCTTTACATTTCACAATTTTATTCGATTATTTCATCCATTATATTAGTCGTCTAAATTTGTTAACCCGCCCGATTACCCGATCCAATTGTTGACTCAATTTAATTTTGATCCGATTCAAGCAAAAATCTGAATACCAACCAATTTCATCCCGAAATTCAAATTAAACCTAATTTCAACCCGATTTCAATCCAATTTCAATAAAAATCCGAATTTCACCCATTCCTGACAAGAATTTAAACCCAATTCCAATCTGAAATCCAAATTCAATATGAATTTCAACCAAAAATTCTAATCCCACCCACTTTTAGTATGAATTTCAATCCAATTTGAAACCGCTCGATTTCAACCCAATACCCAAATTCGATCCAATTTCAACCCGGAATCCGAGTTCAATCCAATTTCAACCGAAAATCCAAATTTCACAAAATTCCAACAAGACAACCCAATTTCAACCCAAAATCCAAATCCAATATATTTCAACCAGAAATCCAAATCCAACACAATTTCACCAAAATTAAGCTGAAAATCCGAATTTTATCCAATATCGACAAGAATTTCAATCCAATTTCAACCCAATTTCAACTAGAACATCAATCCAATTTCAACTAGAAAATCAATCACATTTCAACCGAAAAATCTGGATTGAAATTTTTAATAAAAAATTGAAATTAGATTGAAATTATTACTAAAAGAATTTGGATTTAGGTTTGAAATTGGATTGAAATTCTTTCTAAAATTTGGCAGAATTTGGATTTTCGGTTGAAATTTGGTTGAAATTGGATGAAATTCGGAATTCTGTTGAAATTGGGTTGAATTCAGATTTCAGGTTGAAATTGGGTCAAAAGTCGGATTCCGGGTGAACTTGGGTTGAAATCGGGTGGGTTTCAATTGGAATAAAATTCTTACTAAAATATGGTGGAATTCGAATTTTGGGTTGAATTTGGGATTGAAATTTTGTTCAATTTGGATTTCGGATTGAATTTGGTTTGTAAATCTTGTTGAAATTATGTAACTTCGGAATTTTGGTTTGAATTAGATGGAAATTGGGTTGAAGATTTCGAATTCGGATTTCAGATTCAGAATTGGGTTAAAACCGGTTCAAATATGGATTTTTGGGTCAAATTAGATTGAAATTCTTACTAAAAATAGATGGAATCCGGACTTTTAATTGAAATTAGATTGAATTTTGATTTCAGGTTGAATTCGGATTTTCGTTTGAAATTAGATCGAAATTGGGTTTAATTCGGATTTCACGTTGAAAACAGAATAAAATTTGTTCGGATTCCGATTTCGGATTGAAATTTGATCAAAATTAAATTGGATCAATAATCAGGTCGTAATCGGGCAGGTTAGCGGATTTACATGACAAATGCGGGTGGGATAATCAAATGAAATTGAGAAAAGTAAGGGAAAATTGGATGAATAATACAACATGTGGGATAAATCAGATGTATCATAAACTTGATGGGAGAATTGGCATAAGGCGGAATAGTTCAGGGGTGTATACGTGTTTGTGTCGCATGATGTACGAAACATTTAAATTGTACATGAGTCTATATAGTATTTTATAATTGTTATTGTGATTATATTTGAGCAATTAGTTTATTATATATTACTTGAAATTCATATTTATTGAATTTTAAAATCCAATTAACTTTAAAACTGAATGGAGTTTAACGAAACCCAATATGTTGGAGAAAGAAGCATTCCATAGAGAGCATATTATCAAGATATTCAAAAGTTACAAAGTACATAAAATATTACCATAGGTTTCAATACTAAATAACATTTTAATAATTTTTAATATTTAAAAATGATTAGAATGAAGTTGAATTCATACCTTTATTCTTCAAACTGATGTTTTAAACTTTATTTTTGTTAGATTTACAAGTTTTATTAGTGTGGTGTAACGAAAGTGTGGGCCGAAAAACCAAATAAAAAGGAATTCACTACTTATTTTTTGTTTTGCACATGGTCGCACTTGATTATCAAAGGTTCTCAAATTGTTAGCTTATCTTGAAGAGTTGTTCCTTTCAAACAAACATCAGGGCTTACAATTCAATGGTAGCATTCACATTAATTGGTGCGAAGATAAATCACTCTATATCATTAGACAACTGTTCGTACACCTTTCGTACCCATAAAGAAAATACTATCATATAGGATCACTTGTACCAATTGAAGGAAACTTTCTTACTTTTGTATAGTTATTGAAAATGAGGTTCATAACCGGATATATACGCTAAGTCGATCTCCTAAAGCGAGAAATCTAGATGACAACATTGTTGGAAAACTTATAAAAATGGTTGATAATCATAACCACCTCATATAATTTTTGTCACGAGATATAGAGTCGTGAAAGAATAGACACAAATATGATTTGATTGTCAGAGATCTTTTAGCAACTATAGGAGAAATGTCATCTTATAGTTGAAACGTTCATGTCATGTTTATAGAATCAGATATCTCTATCCGTTTGTTATGAGTTTACAATATACATTGTTTTCTTACGATCACTAAGAGTTTCATGAGGAGATACTATACATTTATTTGAAAGAATATTAAAAGAGCCTTTTTAACAAATTCAAGCGCGACTCTTTAAAGGGGTATTATAAAAAATATTGTTTCCAGATATATGTTATTGGTGCATATACTACCAATGAAAATAAAAGAATATGTTGGTCAAAAGATAATGAGAAATCGAGATCAGTTCTTTACAATAATGTTTTTTGATGCACTTGAAAAGGACGATAAAAGCACTAAAATTATATGCAAGAGAATTATATTGTCATCTTATATATGGGGGACTAAGTTATATTATTCAAAATTAGCATGACATAATGGATATATGTATATGGTACTATAACCCAAACCTTTTGTTAACAATGAGTGTAAATCCAAAATGGAAAGAGATATGAAATCACCTTGAGTGGCACGATAGAAGAATTTCAAGTGATATGTTTAACATTAAATGTCATGTCTTTAAGATATTATATGATATTTGGATAGTTATCAACGAAGGAGATTTTACTCCTAACGCCTATAACAGGTACAAAATATGCCATTTTTGTAAAACATTTATTTATTAGTAATCATTATTAAAGTAAACTACTAACATATTTACATAAACATTGTGTTTTTGTATTCTTGCTTCATTCTTGATTTTCCAAAGAATGGACTACCACATGCTCATATTTTGATATGATTACAACCCATGTTCAAGAATCCTTTGATTGAGGACATCGATCAGTTCATTCAAGCGGAACTGTCTGATGAAGAAACTGCCATGAAGGATCCCAATATCTAGAACAACTTATGATGTATGACCCATGTGGTTTAGATATACCACATGTGTTGTATATAAACAATTATGTGTGCATGAAAAAATATCCAAGGTCATACATCTAGTATATTTATGTGAAAATTTCAAGTTATTTCCTATAAAAACGTGGAAAATACGACTGAAAGTTTGTGATTAAGAGTAGTATAAAATTGGAGAAACGCTATGTTGTTCCCTATAACCTAGAAATCATAAAGAAGTATAGGACACATATCAATGTTGAATAGTGCATCATATCTAATACAATCAAGTATTTGTTCAAATACATCACAAAAAGAGTGGTCAAAGATTGATTGAGAGAGGGACCAATAACAACAATCCTTCTTTTATGGATAAGGCACTTGTCATTAAAAAGATGAAATAACTACCTTGAATGTCGATATGTATCTTCATGCGAAGCTATTTAGTGGATCTTATCATTTCACATACATCACCAAAATCCTTAGGGATGTGGGTATTGTTGCATCTATAAAATTTTTAGAGTTTAAATTTTGTGGACTTAACAAATCTAGAAAGAAAATTTGCGTGTAGAAAACACAATGTTTACAGAATTAATAAATATGAATTGAATATTCGAAGAGACAATGCTTCTTTCCACGCACCGATCATACGGTCCTAGATACCTCTCTATATCTGATTTCTAATTTTTTTGTGTCTCTTATTTCTTACCTTGTTGTGGAGTTTACTTGTAGCAATGTTTCAGGTTTTGAGCCATAGACATATTCAGAGTGTTGGGTTGATTTCAATTGCGGAAACGTGTTTTATCAACCCGAATTTTAGATCTAGTCATGTTCGGATTAGTTTTTACAGATTTCAACGACGAACAAATACAGAAAAAATTTCAGGGTACCTATAGCGTTGAACGTTCAGTCGTCGGATGTGAGGCTTGATGGTACAAATCCTCTACGCGTATCCACGCCGAGATCGGGATTGCTTTGATGTGGAAATCGGAAGAACGAAAACTGTTTTTCGTTCTTCGGGTTTTTCCTTTATGACGGCTAGGGTTTCTAGGTTTAGAATAGTCTGTTTTCGAAACCTCATAATGCGTTTATTTATAATTATTAACTCTTTAATAATTACGACTTAAACCCAATTTATAATTATTAACTGTTTAATAATTACAACTTAAACCCATAACTATTCAAATATTACATAATTGGCATAGGACTTTCAATCTCCCACTTGCCTTTACGTAATATCTCAAATAGTCGAAGTACATGTATCTCCATACACATACTTGCCTGTACATCTGATGTACTAACCCCAAAAGAAAATCAAGTACAATTATATTCTTCGGTGCTAGCGGATGAATATAACTGTATCCCACACTGATTGTCTAACAATCATAAGCAGATACCGAGACACTCGTATGCGTGTGACCTCGTAGGTTCATCACTAAACTGGTAGTCAATTAGTCTTACTAATTAACTAATCGAGGTTGGCGTCTAGCAACACTCCTCAACGACCAGATAGTGTGAAGTAACATCCTTACTCTATAGAACCATGGTGGAAGGATAATATTATTATTTCCCTCCGTTTTTACAGCTCCGGATAATCCTAGGACATGGTCTAACTATCAAGTCCTAATAGATTATAAACTATGTTTCATGCCTAACATAACTGACTGGTGAATGATCGCAAGAAACTATCTTTTTTCAGTCATTATGTTGTTGACAACATAGAGCTCAAACTCTTTACCTAGAGTTGACGGATTCCATCTTGATCAATCACTAACTGCACAAGCATCTAATCATTCCCAATATCCTTTCAACTTACATCCCAAGGCATAAGGTGTCCAGTATCAAAGAATGATAGATAACTTGTCAGTTACCATGTTGATCTCAGGTCTAAGGAAATTTTAATATTCCAATCCTTCCAGAGAAATTCCTATTGACAGTTCAAAGGTAATGTAGCCATTAGGAATTCTCCCTTAGGGTCAGTTCAATGATCACATCTCTATGTGCATCATCCATGCATGTGATTTAGTAAAAGAGATCTACTAATTTCTATCAAATATAAACCATCACATCCATGTTGATCTATCCGGATTACTAACGTCCAATTAGTTATCCTATGATCAAGAACGATTTAGATTAAGTTTTACCAAAACTTGACTCTCTTTATCATGATCTCTATCATGATGACAAGTTTCTAAACTTAATCATGGACTCTATCATACTAGCTATGAAAATATATACACATATATATTTACAATTATCATTAAATGATAAAACAATGACATTTTATTTATTTATAAGTGTTCAGAATACAAGACATAAAATAGTCCTTAAATAGTTACAACAGTTGCACTATTCCTAGAACTAATTCCAACATGCCATGTCTTTCAATCCAATCTTCAACTTGTGCTTGTCAAACTCATTTGAACCAAGCGCCTTTGTGAGTGGATCTGCTGCATTCTCTTTTCCTTCTACCTTCTGGATTTGAACGTCCCCACGCTCAATGATTTCCCTTATTAGATGGTACTTGCGCAGAACATGCTTTGATCTTTTATGAGATCTTGGTTCCTCCACCTGGGCTATTGCCCCGGTATTATCACATAATAAAGGAACTGGTTCCTTTATCGAAGGGACCACCCCAAGTTCAGTTATGAACTTTCTCATCCAGACCGCTTCCTTAGCAGCTTCACAAGGCGCTATGTATTCTGCTTCAGTAACCGAATCAGCTACAGTAGCTTGCTTGGAACTTTTCCAACACACTGCACCCCCATTGAGACAAAAAACATACCCCGATGTCGATCTGGAGGCAAAAGGCATACCCAGATGTCGATCTACTATCATCCTTACGGGACATAAAGCTGGCATCCGTGAACCCTTCTAACTCTAAGTTAGAATCTCCATAAACGAGGAATTGGTCTCTAGTCCTTCTCAAGTACTTGAGAATGGTTTTCACCAATTTCCAATGTTCCTCACCGGGATCTGCTTGATACCGACTCGCTACACTTCGCGCGCCGGCTACAATCAGGCCTCTACATGTTATGGAATACATGATGGCTCCCACTGCGCTAGCATATGGGATCCTACTCATGCGTTCTCTCTCTTCTTGTGTCTGAGGACAATCCTCTTTGGAGAGAGTAATTCCAGTGCCTATCGGTAGAAAGCCTCTCTTGGAATTTTCCATGTTATACCTCTTCATAATGGTATCAATTTACTGGGACTATGATAGTCCAAGCAACCTCCTTGATCTACCTCTATAGATCTTTATTCCGAGAATATAGGTTGCTTCTCCCAGATCTTTCATGGAGAATTGTTCGGATAACCAGAACTTCGTCTCTTGCAACGCCGGAATGTCATTCCCTATAAGCAATATGTCATCCACATAAAGCACAAGGAAGACAACTGCGCTCCCACTAAACTTCTTGTACACACAAGGCTCTTCTTCGCATCTAACAAAGTTGAACTCTTCAACTGCCTTGTTAAAGCGAATGTTCCAGGTTCAAGAAGCTTGCTTGAGTCCATAAATGGACCTCTGAAGCTTGCATACCATAAGACATTGAGTTGGCGACATGAAACCCTCAGGTAGAGTCATGAAAACTTCTTCCTGGAGCTCTCCATTAAGGAAAAATGTTTTCACGTCCATCTGCCATATCTCAGAATCTAGGCCTTGTATAGCCTCTTGGAAAGTCAACGGGTCGTCATCTCTATGACCGACCACGTCCTCTTGCACCATCAGATTAAGTCTGTCAGGTGCTCGACGAGAACGTGTTGACCTTCTCAAGAAAGCCAGTGTAGCAGGTTCAACCTGCACTAGGATATCTTGTTGGGCTTGTTCCTGAATAGGTTCCTGAACTTGTTACTGAACGGGCACTAATACTTCAACATCTGAAGTTGAAGTGCCGGAGCCTAACACTGTATCACCCTGCCAAGTACGATCATTTGACATCTCATGTTCAGGAGCATGTGTTGGTTCGTCGGGTTCTTCAATCTCGTCAAGAACTACTTCCCCACCATGAATTCTTTCCTCAAGGAATTCCCTTTCAAGAAAGGTTGCCATTCTAGCCACAAACACTTTGTGCTCAGACGGGTGGTAGAAATAATATCACATAGTTTCTTTGGGATATCCAATGAACCTACACCTGTCAGACCTAGCATCAAGCTTGTCTGGCTGAAGTCTCTTAACGAAAGCCGGACATCTCCAAACTTTGATGTGTCTCAGGTTTGGTTTCTATCCCTTCCATATCTCATATGGAGTCTTAGAGACTGCTTTAGTGGGAACCTTGTTTATGATGTAAGCAGCTGCTTCTAAAGCATAACCCCACATGTTTATTGGAAGATCCGTGAACCCCATCATGGATCGGACCATATCCAATAAAGTCCGATTTCTCCTTTCGGACACACCATTATGCTGTGGTGTTCCGGGAGAAGTCCACTAAGACAAAATCCCATTTTGCCTTAGATAATCGACAAATTCATGACTAAGATATTCACTGCCCCGGTCAGATCTCAACACCTTGATACTCTTTCCGGTTTGTTTCTCCACTTCACTGCGGAATCTCTTGAACATTTCAAAAGATTCGGATTTGTGTTTCACAAGATACAAAAAATCCATATCTAGACATATCATCAGTGAAAGTTATGAAATAAGAATATCCTCCTGTGGCTTGAACTTTCATAGGTCCATATACATCTGTATGTATGAGTCCTAGAAGTTCGGTAGCTCTATCTCCGATTCCGGTAAACGGAGATTTGGTCATTTTTCCAGTGAGACAAGACTCACAAGTTGCATATGATTCATAATCATATTGACCAAGAAGGCCTTCTTTATGCAACTTGTTTATCCTTTTCTCGCCTATATGACCAAGTCTACAATGCCAAAGAAAAGTCTGATTTACTGAATTATCTTTCTTTCTCTTCAAACCAGAAATATGCATGTTAATCATATTAACTTTTGCATTGGGTAAAACATAGATACCTTGACGTAAACAACCATTTGCACATAATTCATCATTATAAAAAATAGAGCAAATTTTATTATCGAAGATTGTTTTATAACCACATCTATCTAAACAAATTTCGGAACATAGTAACAATCTTCTAAAACCAAGGTCTTGCCCAAAGGCAAACAAAGAGAAATCGATCCTACAGCTAATGCCGCAACGCTTGCACCATTCGCAACTTGTAGGTTGACTTCACCTTTCTTCAACCTTTTATTGATTCTCAACCCCTGCAACACATTGCAGATGTTAAAA
>CM071863.1:31759100-31773338 GCA_036759665.1 Gynandropsis gynandra | reverse complement strand
GTCTCGCCTCTTTCCTGTAAGAAAGAATTAATGCGACTCTTGGCGAGAAGTGTTCTATGATCCGGGAAGAATTGTTGCATGAACCGTTGCTCCAAATCATCCCACGACGTGATTGATGTAGCAGGCAAGTTGAATAGCCAACATTGTGCCGCATCTTTAAGCGAGAATGGGAACGCCATCAAATAGATATCCTCCCGAGTAACTCCCGTTCCAACCTTAGTAGTGCTGCAAACCATCTTGAAGTCCGTAAGGTGGGAGTTCGGATCTTCATTCTCCATTCCTCTAAAGGCCGAGTTGTTGAGCAATTGTATGAAGGCCGGTTGTAGCTCAACCTGATTATCGATCGTACGGGCCATGCACGAAAGTAATTGCATGTGCTTCGGAGCGGTGTATGCTCCGTAAGTCTCATCGGCAGCAGCCATGTCGGGGTTACTTGCGTTGTTCTCTCCGCTGCTTGCACTAGTGTTTTCTTCCTCCTCAGAGGCGTATGTCTCGTGATTGCTCGCTCTTTCTACCTCGGACTCTGAATCCGCTATTCCAATCCTTCTCTTCTTGCGCAGGCTCCTTAATGTTCGTTTGACCTCGGGATCGTAAATGAGGAGCTTTTGAGTGGAGCTTCTCATGCAAGGCTCCTGCACAACAAGAAAAAAAAACACCAAAGTGTAAATCCGCGGTAGATAGAATAGACTCGATAAAAACAAAACGAAAAGAAAATGCGAAAAACAAAAGAAGACTCCGGAAAGGACTAGATCTTAATCTAGCTAATTCCTAGTCTAGGCCGTTATTAGTCCCCGGCAACGGCGCCAAAAACTTGATGCCGGAAATATCAAGCTATCCTCAAGCAATTTTCCTAGACCACTTCACCGCAAGTATACAGATCGCGTAGTACCAGGGTCGAACTCTAGGGACTAATGCAGCCTTATCCTAAGAATATCACTAAATTAAGATGAAGGGAAGTAGATGAAGGCGTGATGCGAAATATCTAAAGAACTAAACTAATGGTGGCAACAATAGAAGGTTGGGAAAAACTTGGCTATGACGAACACTACGAGTATTGGGATACCGAGAATCGTATGGATGTAACAACTAAAGATCATAAACCTAACGAATTATCTTGATAACGGGAAATTCATGCTCTAAGGTGAGGAGTGATTCTTCTGAGCCTAAACCTCCTAACCATGAGTACGTGCAACCCTACCTTCCAGCAGTGATTAACCCATACTATGGCAGCTTTACGAACGCAATCCTAATTCCTAAGTCGATTAACCGACCAGTCAGATTCTCATTAGTCGAACTTAACCTACAACTCAACAGTTCCGGATTCATACTTTAACCTTCCAGCAAAATATGAATTCCTATGTTTCAAACTATGAATTCCTATGTTACTGAGCGGGCAGTACTAGTATAGGAGTTATGAT
The DNA here is from genome assembly GCA_036759665.1 of Gynandropsis gynandra. Lineage (NCBI taxonomy): Eukaryota > Viridiplantae > Streptophyta > Magnoliopsida > Brassicales > Cleomaceae > Gynandropsis > Gynandropsis gynandra. The sequence continues at coordinate 31,771,920 of CM071863.1, read as the reverse complement.
GTTGATTGTAGGACCGAATATCAAAACAAAACGATAGATCTAAGCATTAACGCATAAAATTGTACATCCATTACAATCCGATATCCCTAACCCATAGTTGGGAACCTACTCACTCATGGAGATTACAGACAAAGGAAATAACACAACCCTAAACATGATAAACCCTAGGAAACTCGATGCCTCGATCTTCCCTATTGTGTTACCGATGTATGGATTGATGCTTTTCTCCTTCTCCAGCGTCTCCCAAGCCTTTCCTGATGATTTCCAAGCCTTTCCTTGCCCTGTACGTCGCCCCCTTGCCTCTAGATCCATTCTGGTCTATTAATTTGTTCGTTTGAACTCAAGATCTAGTTTGTTGCAAGAAAGGCGGCCCGCTCGGGTAAACCTTTTACGCAGTCGTGTACAGCCTCGCCCGGTCGTGTACTCCGTCCTGCCCGATCGGGCATCAGCACCCGATCGCGTGGTTGAGCAGCCCGAGTCGTGTAAACTCTCGGGGATCTTAAGGAACAATTAACTGCCCCGAGCGGGTACCTTGTTGCGCCGGATCGGGTATTACTACCCGATCATGTTGCCTTCGTGCCCGGGTCGTGCAAGGTGTCGTAAACAAATCCTGTAGGTTTTACCCGAGCGGGTAGACTTTAGTGCCCGATCGGGCACTCATCTATCCTCGTTTTTGCTCTTTTCCGCTCGTTGCTCGGGTGTTCCTTTGAGTTCTGAGGCTTGATTTCGGCTCCGAGTGAATTATACCTTCAAATGCGTGGTTTTACTCAGGAATTCATCTTTATGCTCGTTTAGGCCTTGTCGCCTTAAAACCTGAAAACCAACAAAATGGGCGTATATAAACAAGAATCGTATCGGAAGTGTAACTCTAACCAAGAAATATATGCGAAAATGATACTAAAACCTAGCCTAAATTTGATCCACTTTATGTGATATCAAAACACGTACTATACGGGTGGGATAAATCACCTAAATTTTAATACAACAACAATGTCAACATGTAAAATCCACCGCAAAGTATGAGTCGCAATCATTCCCGAGATAGCCCTAGAATGAGAACTTTCAAAATAGACCGACACAACACAACCCCTTGTACTAGTAGACGGGAGCTCCTTTGGCACCACAACAGCCCAAAGCGAACGAAGAGATCCATTCTACGTTCTCACAATTAATACTCATAATGCGGTGCTATCTGAAATAAAAGCTGATTACAAACACTTCAAGTGGGTCATCCTAGAGCACATTGAAGAAAACAACACGCAACTCAAGGTGTTAGATAATCAAGACTCTTAGCTTACAATGACGTGTTCACGAGTAGCGAGAAAACTTCTGAGGAAGCCTAATCAAAATCTTCAAGAGTATAAGCTGATATGGTCAAGCTAAGAACTATAAATGAACACTTTTGAGGATGCAACCCGAGCCCATTTTTCATACTATTCCTATTTTTCATTTTGTTTTTTTCGATTTATTTGTTTCGAAACTCGGATTTTTTCAGAGCATGTTACAAGGAATCCATCTTTACGTATATTGATAGCATGAACTCTAAAAATAGTAGACAACATTTTTGGAGGAGTGAAAAAGGAACAGAGAAAATGCTTGAAGTGGCCGATCATAGCCTTAAAATGCTCAGTTGAGTGGTGGTAAAGGTAAATGGCCCCTCTTGTCTGAACGAAACGTTGTGCAATGAGTATGTTTTCCCATGCAATGATTTTTCTAAGCGAATCAAACAGGTAAATGGTTCCCCTTGTCTGGACGAAATAGAAATAAGAGGACCTTTCTAAGCGATGGAAAAACCAAGAACAAAACACCACACTAATGTTTTTTTTCTTGGAATTATTTCAAAATTATTCATGTTTGTTTGCATTCTATTTTTTGTAGGGAAAAGAACAAGCTAGTGACCGAGTGCTTGGACAAAATTAAGGTATTTTCTATTTGTTCAGCCATGTTAATTTTGGTCGAGCGATTTTAGGCTTTACTAGAATCTGCACCCTTGAAGAATTGGCATTTCCAATTCTGACCTTTCTCCAATTCAATACTTTTCATTTCTTCTTTATTTTTCCTCTTTTCTTTTTATAAATTTTTGTATGATATTTTATGTTTATCTAAATGTATGGAACTCGAGACATTTCTTATTGTAATTTTAGATTCTCATATGAGTGAGTGCAACATCAAAAGACAGCAAGGTGAAACAATGAGATATGGGATGGAACACTGGAAGACACGTCTAGCTCAAACACGTGCAAAAATATATCATTACTCTGAGCTATATCTAGGTTATGTGTTCCTATATTTCTTTTTTTATCAATTAGAGTTGTCTCTCACGAGTTAAATTGACACTGAAGACTGTGTCGAGTATAAGTATAGATGAAGTATAGATTGACATCATAACCACTATTTAGGATTAATTAGGATACATTTTAAAATGTATTTTAGTATGCATTTTAGGAGTAATAAAATTTTTTTTTTTCAGAATTTGATAGACATAAGTGAGCATACACTTAGCTTAGTCACAAAGTAATCGAATGATGTAAGGAGATTATAGAAATGTCCCTGCTTGAATGAATTGAAACTATAATTGAATTGGAGAATTCGAACCTAGATTGATTTTATTGTTCTATGGGATAAATTGAAATTTAGTCATCTTAATATCTTTTTCACCTTGTTCAACTTTACAGTAAAAAAAATTCACACAAACAAGAGTCAGGCATCTCGCCTTCGCCTGGGGGTGACGGAAATCATCATATGTGATTGTTAATCATAGTTTCAATCCTTTTACCTTTTTTAACAAGCACAATTCCATACAAGCAAAACGATAAAAAAGAGACGGAAAATGAAAATAGTCTAAATTTCGTATATAAAAAAAATAAGTAAATCATTAATAATAATAATAATAATAATAATAATAATAATAATAATAATAATAATAATAATAATAATAATAATAATAATAAGAGAATGAAAAGGTCAAGTCTCGAAAAGACAAAAAAATCTGCGAACAAATATCGAGCCTTACCTAAATCATTTGGATAGAAAAACTCTTTAAGGAGGCAATAAAAAACTCAGGGAATATGTTTGGTAGGATTTTTAGTTCCTTCTCTAAAGAATAATTGTGTTATTGTAAATCTCATGACTTAGAATCTTTCTGTAGATAGTAGGTTGTAAAGAAAATCAATTTATTTCATTCATGATTAACATAGTCTAAGTCAGCGTGAATGTTCTTCAAATCGTTGTGGATCACAGTTTTGCCTTATGCTCCTGTACCAGAGCTATTAACTGACTACCTTTTACTCGAACAAGAACAAAATCCAAATCTTGAGGAGTTTGATCACACCAATGTTACTCTATAATTTCCTGTTAGTTTCTATTTCACTGAATTGTTTTAATTCTTTTTACACATTTTTTAAATCATTTTGTTATTTTGCAGATAATAGGGATTACAGAATATACTTTGGAGAACAATAAAAACAATCTGCACACAAATGAGCTCCGTAAAAACAAATAGTAGAAACACATGTTTCGAGGACCGGGATCGGTCGGTTGAGCATATTGGACTCGCTTTCTCAAAAATTTCTAGAAAATTCACTAAAGCAAAATGATCAATCACTCGGTCACTATAGGGCAACGAAAGTTCCATAGAATTCGCTCAACCTAATAAGATAGTAATTTGGTCGAGCACTCATCCAATTAGAGGTGTCGTTTGTACCACTGTGTTCGCTCGATCCGAGCGGTCTTTTGCTGAGTCAAACGATCTATTCAAAATGGTGAAAATCTACTTTTATTTACACGACAGAAACGCAAACCAACCAATTGCTCGACTCGAGCACAATCCAACTCGACCTAGCGATGTACTAGATTCACTTAAAAATTCAAATTTTGAATTGTTTATGTGAGGATAAATTTATCTAATGAAAGGGGTGATTCTGAATATGGAGGACAGAAAAAATGACAATGAACAGCTATAGAGAGTTTTAGAGCGGATTAGAGATTAGAAAATATTAATCAATCTTTGTTCCTCACTTTCTAGCATTTTTCCCAAATTCATCTTATTCAACACGAATTATTATATATAGAAATCTAAAATAACTACTCCATACAAACTTATCATTTGTATTCTCTCGTATATTTTTGTGGAGATAATCTACTAGATTTTAAAATACAAACAAAAATAACAAGTGAATCATTCATAAATAAACATCCATTTTTTAAATGTTAATATATCTATGAACACTCTGAAATACTATCCGGTTTAATCCTTAATACATTGAGCAAACTCAAAGTATCATATTATTAACAAACCACGTGGAGACTCCATAAAGCCAACATTCCAATCTCGTGAGTTAATCATTACTACAAATTTTTATGAAATATCTTTGTTTAGAATAACAATTGCTCGAGTAAAAAAAATACTTTTTTTGTCTAAAATTATGTAGTGTTGGATAAATAATAGACATAATAAATTCCTAGCAAGTCTAATATTTTAGGAAATTGGATATTGAAGATCTTTATACTACTATATGAAAAATAAAACAAATTTATTTTTTTACAACATTATCATTTCTCATGTTACTTTTCATAATTACTTTTTAAATAAGTTTAAAAACTCGTTATCAATGTATTAATATATTTCTAGCCAGTCTAAGCATGACATTGTAAATTACAATGTTTACGTTATACCATACTTGAGTATGACTTTGCAACGGTTGATATTTACTATGATTTTTTACATTTTATTTTAGGTATATGATCTTGTTTTACCAAATCGGATTGTGAATCTCTTCAAAGGAAACCTGTAGAGAAAGCACAAAAAGCTACTTCTCAAGACGGAGGGGCAACGAAATGCTAAAGACATCAAACTACAACAAGCCATGTTTGAATTCGAATGGAGAACACAAGAGGCTTTCAGTATTTTTTTCAAAAACTCAAAGCATTCACAAACAAGTGTTTTGTTATCCTCCTTGTGTTTTGCTAATTTATTTTGTTTCTTTGTTAACACAACAACTTTTTGTTTAGTTTAAGGTAATCAAATATGGAGGAAAAATATTCATGGGTGTATTGTGGGAGTTTCAGCTAACAAACTTGTCTGAGACTCCAACATAGAAGAAAAGATCAAAGAAGGAGGAGAAGAGGGAGGCTCGTGCAGGTGGGCATAACAAAAAAAAAATCAAACAAAAATCCATCTTTTGTTCATTTTCCACCGTAATCCTGGATTCTCATAATCCACTTTAATTATATTTATTAAAAATAATAAATAAAAATACATAAAAATATATTTAAAGAGTTATTATGAAAAAATTTTAAAAATAAGAAATAAATATATAAAACAATATTATTTAATTATTGTAAAAAAATATGTGAAAATTATTTACAAACATTAGATTGTTACTTAATTCGTGTAGTCCATCAAGTAATCAATCTCGTATTATCAATTTTTTATGATGTTGATCATTCTTTTTTTATTTAAGAGGGAGTAATTTGGAAATTCCAATTTTGCACATTATCTTCATATAAATTAAATCTTCAGTTTTATTATTTTTATTCGAATATCTAGATATCTTGAAAAAAAATATTTATCGAATGTCTATAACTGAATTTAAAAATTATTAAAGACAAACCAACAAAATGAATTTCGATGGAATAAATTGATAGTTTAATTGTTTAAAGTTTCATATTTTATAATTCGTATTTGCTTATATAAAGCAACATATTATTGATAAAAATAATTATTTTACATGTAATGTATTATGAATGTTATCTAATTAATAAGCAAATATGAATTATAAAATATGAAACTTTGTGTTATAAATTTTCTTATATAAAGCAACATATAATTTTTAATAAATAAATAAAATAAATAACTTTATTTATTTTTCATGGAAAAATAATATTATCCATTAATATAGTTATTTCATATTATTATTAAAATAATCATGTAAAACAAAAAAATAACAAAAAATTAAAACAATTAATATTACTGTTTTACCTGATATAATAGAATGTTTGAAAATATATAATATAAATTTGATATCAAAATATTGGATATATTTCTTCGAAAGCATTAATGATTGTGAAATAAAGTTATCATATCATATAATATTGTCACTATAAATGTGATATCATAAACAATTAGTCTACTATATTTTAAACCTGATTCAACAATACAACATATATAACGTACTATCTTAATATGAACATATAAATTGAAATTTATAAATACAATTGATATGGTAATAAACAACAATTTTATAATGTATTAAAATAAATATTGCTTAGAAAGTCTTTTTTTAAACGAATTTTGTATTACATATAATTATATTAATCATTAATATACTTAAATGACTTAAAATTTTTAAATATCTCTTTTAATATCTTATTAGTATCTATAAAATATTTACATAAAAATATAAAAAAATGATATATTATACAAATATAAATATGTAAAATGTTTTTAAATTTATTATACTTAATCAAATATTAATATATTCCTTATAACTATATATTTATATAAAATAATATACATAAAAATTCTTGTAAAAGGAGGAGACTTGTGGTGAAACCACCTCAACAAGTCTTTTATTTTTTAAATAATTTTTATTAAATATAATTATATTGATCATTAATGTAATTAAATGGTTTAAAATTTTTAAATATCTTTTTTAATATCTTATTAATATCCACAAAATCATATGTCTAAAAGTTCTTACAAAAGGACACTTGTGGTGAAGCCACCAAAGCAAATTTTTTTTACTAATTTTTTATTACATATAATTATATTGATCATTAATATAATTAAATGATTTAAAATTTTTAAATATCTCTTTTAATATCTTATTAGTATCCATAAAATACTTACATAAAAATATAAAAAATCTGTATATATTACACAAATATAAATATTTAAAATGTTGTTACATTTATTATACTTAATCAAATATTAATATATTATTTATAACTATATATTTATACAAAAATCATATATATAAAAAATTCTTGTTAAAGGAGGAGACTTGTGGTGAAACCACCTCAGCAAATCTTTTTATTTTTTTAAAACTAATTTTTTATTAAATATAATTATATTGATCATTAATGTAATTAAATGGTTTAAAATTTTTAAAAATCTCTTTTAATATCTTATTAATATTCACAAAATCTTTATATAAAAATAGGAAAAATCTATATATATTATAAAAATATAAATATTTAAAATGTTTTTAAATATATTATGCTTAATCAAATACTAATATAGTATTTATAATTATATATTTATATAAAAATTGAAAAAACCTATATATATAAATATAAATGTTTTCCCTCTTTTTATTAAGATTTAGTTATAAATAATATATTAAACCTAACATTCTAATATATCGCATAAATTATTTTAAATTTTTTTAAGTTTATTATATTTAATCAAATATTAATATATTATTTATAAAATCTATGTATATAATGATTTTTCGTAATTTTTATGATTTGAAGAATAAATATGTTTAATTTTAAAATTGTATATAACTTTTCTATTCAATCTTTAATGTGTGGTCATAATCACATAATTTAATTATTAAATTTAATAAAATTAAAAAATAATGGAAAAACATTGGATAAAAATATTAATGGTTGGAGAGAGAATAAATTTTACTAATTTTGTTATCATTATTGTTATAATTATTGTTTTACATAACATACACTTTTTTATTCTTAATTTGTTTAAAATATAATATTATTATGAAAAGTTAAAACTATTTTTTATTTTATGAAAAAACATTAAAATATGATGGAAGTTAAAAGATATTTCTCAATATCAATGTCGATTTCTACCGTCATTATATCCACTCCTTTCAAACTTTAAAACAGTAACGATTTCTCATTTATAAAACATGATTTTAAAATATTCATATAAAATTGATATGGTTATTAATTATATTTTATTTTCTTAACATTCATGCATTTTCATTTTATTCAATGATACTAATAAAATTTATGCGGATCGAATATCATTAGAAAATTTTTAAAAAATAATATTCAAATAATTTCTACACAATATGTTTTTAAGCTAGATGATACACAGTTTTTAATGGAATACTCGGATAAAAGAATATCAATCTCTTTATGTCTCTAGTTTTTATTTGCGTACATTTTTTAATATATGAGCTTTTAAAATTGATTTTTTTAATTTTATATAATAATCATACAAAAAATTTTACATATTTTTAAAAATTAATGTCGTTTTAGATAATATAATCTTTTATGATGCTATAAAATTTTTCTTAGTACACCAATTCATGATAATTAATTGTTTTCTCCTTATTGATCATAAATAAATTTAAATCTTAAAAAAATAGTTTAAATACACATTCATTAAATTATATTAAGTCATAATGATTTATTATTTTTAGATAAAACTATAAAAATAAAATTACAATTTTTAAAAGCTCGCGCATCGCACGGATTTATAACCTTATCATTCATAATAAACATCCATCTTTTAAATGTTAATGTATCTATTACATTCTAATTTACTATCCGCTTTAATCTTTAATATACTGAGCAAACTATCATATACCATATTATTACAAAACCACATGAAGATTCCATATAATCAACATACCAATCTCGTGAGTTAATCATTATTACAAATATTTTCGAAATATCTTTAGGTTTAGAATAACAGTTACTCAAATAAAAAATAAATAAGTTGCTCGAATCAAAAAATAAATATGTTTTTTTGTCTAAATTTATGTAATGCTGAATAAGTAATTGACATAATAAATTCCTAAAAAGCCTAATATTTTAGGAAATTGGATATTCAAAATCTTCATATATAACTATATGAAAAATAAAATAAAAATCATTGGTTACAAACTAATTATTTCTCGTGTTACTTTTCATAATTACTCTTAAATAAGTTTAGGAACTTGTAATAAATGAATTAATAAATTTTTAGCAAGCCTAAACATGACATTGTAATTAATTCCCTTTCTACGAAATTAAAGAGTTTAAAACCATACCAAGAGCACATATTTTCATTAAACATCAAAGGAACAAATATATATATATATATATATATATATATTATTCATCTAATTCAAATATTATATAGAAATAAAATATTTGTTCCCAAGGAAAATGGATTTCCTCTCCGCCGTAAAGTCATCAACGCTAGTCATCTCCATCCGTAAAAAGGTTGAGACCCTCTTCTCTCTCGTGAGAATAAATCCTTTCGGTAAGGTAACGATGAGTGACCTCAATAGGGAGGAACCACCATTGCTTGACGTTTTTCGAGCCCAACAAGATCTCTACTCGTTCCCGGCTTCCGGGGAGGAAGCTACCACTAGAGTTCAAGAAAACGTGAAGCTCTTCCTCAAGAACTACATCGTTCTCTTCGTCTCCATATTCCTACTCACCATGTAAGCGCACTTCATTACTATATAGCTTGAATTGATTTACTTGAATTGGTTTCCCTCCAATGAATTTGTTCTCTTTATAAGTGTTAAATGGACTACTCTAGTCTATGCCAATCTAGGCGTTGGTCAATCCTATCCGTTTTATTTTAAAATTGGTTGGATTTATTAACTTTAACGTTATTCATAACTCTAACCCAGTACATATAATTCATGGTAAGTCTATTTACTTTCAAACTACAAAACTTTGTGTAACTAAATATGAATTCCGAGAGTATGTATTATTTATATGGTGTGGGATAGGTATAAGCAGCCATTAGCTTTCGTGACTCTGATTAGCATCACGACAGGACTTCATGAATTTCCGGTGGTTCGTCGAGTGCTATCCATACTTTTACGTGTAGGTAAGATCTCTCTCCCACCAATACATATTCTTCACTCCAAGTTTAGAGTTAAGTTTGACACTAAGACATGGGTATGTTTGAAGCACTGGTGGTTGTCCTCCTACGTTCTGGCTCTGTTCTCGCTTTCTCTGCTTCTCTTATCGTTGGTTACATTGGTAATTTTCCTCTCTCTCTCCCCTCTCTCTCTCTCTTCCCTTCCCCCGCTCAAATCACATGTGTGCACGACATAGGCCTAACGGTTTCTATATATGGTCTACAGCTATTTTGTTGCATGGAGCATTTCGGAAGCTCAACTAGAATAAGGAATCTTACATAAGATTATGACAAATCATGCTCTGCTATAAGTTTCACAATTTACCTTGTAAAAGAAACTTGATTATGTTAGCATTTGAAAAGTGGATGGACTTGAAATTGCGAATGAATTGAATGAAATGTTTGCAAAATTACATTTTTTGTCACCCAATAAAGGCAAATCCCATTATTAATACAACTAATAGTATGCTTAAGTTTGAATAAAAATATAACAAAAGAAACAACAATAAAAATAAATGGGACATATATATATATACATTTTTTTTAACTGAGTTATTCACAAAAATAACCAAAATCCAATGCATCGATGGGAGACACTACAAACAAACATGGGTCCAAGCATTTTGTTCTATCTCTGTCTCGAGATGGAATAAGATATCGCAAAGATTGAACTTGCCATCTTCAAACATAAAGAATCCATTTTAACTCTTCGTCTTCAAAGTGAAATTTCCAACCTCCCGGTTCCAAATTCAGAATAATCCAGGGCTAATATAATCACACAATTGGAAGAAGCTCGTCCAATCAACATTCGAGTAAGAATATCACAACTGTTATTTAGTGGTTCACGAGCATGTTTATAGGTTGTTTAAGATCTCAATAACACTTATTAGGAGACATTAATATTTTCGAGATTAAGGATTGTTAATATTTACAGATAGTAGGAGTTTGTTAATATCTTATAAATATTTAAGTTGGTAATAATTTTTTGGATTTTAGAGATATTAAAAAAATATTAAGGTTGTAAATTTTATATAAATGGAAGGCCTTTAAAAAATAAAATAAGAAAGCACAATTTATATGTTTTTTCATTGTACTAGAGTGTGGTGGAGATCATTATTTATCAATCTCCCGAAACAATTCTAGATTAATATTATCTTTCATTCTGTTTCCGAATATTAGAAATGTATTTAATTATTCGGTTTGTGAGGGCAGAAGATGGTAAATCTGATCCCAAGAATTATTGTACGATAAATCCATATCAGCTCTTGTCTTAAGTTCTTCTCGTGGAACATTAGTATTTTACGAAAGTCAATTGGATCTATGATGATCATGGCATTGAGTTTTTGTGGTTTGAGTTTCAATTAGTTTGTGTAAACATAACTATGTTTGAAGGCAAAGACAATCATGGTAATCCTTAAGAAGGATGATACCGTGCTTCATTTTCATTTTTACATTTGTTTTAACTTTTTTATATCATTGCGACATATCTATGAATGATATCTAATTAATAAGCAAATATGAATTATAAAATATGAAACTTTGTGTAATAAATTTGCTTATATGAAGCAACATATAATATTTTAATAAATAAAGAAAAAAATAACTTTATTTATATTTCATTGAAAAATAATATTATCCATTAATATAGTTATTTCATATTATTATAAAATTAATCATTTAAAACAGAAAATAACAAAAAAATTAAATAACTAATAATTCGTGCATCGCACGACTATTTTATCTTTTATAACATATTGTTATAAAATATATAATATAAAATTGATATCAAAATATTTAATATATTTCTTTGAAAGCAATAATGATTGTGAAATAAAGGTATCATATCATCTAATATTGTCAATATAAATGTGATATCATAAACCAATTAGCCTACTATATTTTAAACCTGATTATAGCGTTTGAAGAATACAACATATACAACGTAATACCTTAATATGAACATATAAATTGAAATTTATAAATACAATTAATATGATAATAAACAACAATGTTATAATGTATTAAAATAAATATTACTTTGCATTTAAATTATTTGATATTGTATTTATAAGCTTACCGTTAATATGGTAATAAACAACAACTATTTCATACAAACTTATCATTTTCATTGTCTCGTTTTTTTTGTGATAATCTACTAGATTATAACAAGTAAATCATTCATAATAAACATCAATCTTTTAAATGTTAATGTATCTATGACATTCTAAACTACTATCCGCATTAATCTTTTATAACTGAGCAAACTATCATATACCATATTATTAACAAACCACATGGAGATTCCATATAGTCAACATACTCATCTCGTGAGTTAATAATTACTACAAATATTTTGGAAATATCTTTAGGTTCAGAATAACAATTGCTCGAATAATAGAATAAATAAGTTGCTCGAATCAAAAAAATTATTATGTTTTTTCTCTAAAATTATTTAATTCCGAATAAATTATAGACATAATAAATTCCTAAAAAGCCTAATATTTTGGTAAATTAGATATTCAAGATCTTCATATATAACTATAGGAAAGATCAAATAAAAATCAATGGCTACAAACTAATCATTTCTCATGTTACCTTTCATAATTACTCTTAAATAAGTTTAGGAACTCGTTATAAATGAATTAATAAATTTTTAGCAAGCCTAAACATGACATTGTAATTAATTCCTTCTCCATGAAATTAAAGAGTTTAAAACCAAACCAAAAGACACATATTTTCATTAAACATCAACGTAACAAACACACATATATATATATATATATATTTCATCTAATTCAAAGATTATATAGAAATAAATATTCGTTCCAAGGAAAATGGATTTTCTCTCAGCTGTAATGTCATCAACGCTGGTAATCTTCGTTCGTGAAAAGGTTGAGACCCTCTTCTCTCTCGTGAGAATAAACTCTTTTGGTAAGGTAACGATGAGTTGCCTCAATAGGGAGGAACCACCGTTACTTGACGTTT
>CM071863.1:31728656-31758495 GCA_036759665.1 Gynandropsis gynandra | reverse complement strand
TCTTTCCCGGCCTCTGGGGAGGAAGCCACCACTAGAGTTCAAGAGAACGTGAAGCTCTTCCTCAAGAACTACATCGTTCTCTTCGTCTCCATATTCCTACTCACCATGTAAGCGGAGTTCATTACTATATAGCTTGCATTGATTTCCTTGAATTGGTTTCCCTCCAATGAATTTGTTCTCTTTAGAAGTATTAAATGGACTAGTCTAGTCTATGCCGACCTAGGCGTTGGTCAATCCTATCCGTTTTATTTTAAAATTGGTTGGATTTATTAACTTCAACGTTAATCCTAACTCTAACTCAGTATTGATAATTTATGGCAAGTCTATTTACTTTAAAAATACAAAACTTTATATAACTAAATATGAATTCCGAGAGTATGTATTATTTATGTGGCCTGGGATATGTTTACGAAAGTCAATTGGATCTATGACGACCATGGCATTGAGTTTATGTGGTTTGAGTTTCAATTAGTTTATGTAAACATAATTATCATCTATAATTATGGTGAAGGCAAAGACAATCATGGCAATCCTTAAGAAGGATGATACCGTGCTTAATTTTCATTTTTACGTTTGTTTCAACTTTTTTATATGTCTATGCGACATATCATAAACGACTGCATGCATAAGCATAAATGATAACCAAATTGGGTTAATTTATATCTCGTTGTTCTTTGTACTCGGCTCTTTGAGACATATGACTTCAACTCCAACCAATGGAGATAAAATTTCGCCCAATGAATCCGATTTGATCGTATTGGACGTTCACAATTTTCACATTCCAACTTGAATGAGGTTTTAAGAGAAAAGTTAATATTTTCGAAGTTATATATTATTAATATCTTAAAAATATTAGGAGTTTGTTAGTATTTTAAAAATATTGGATTGTGTTAATATCTCCAATAGTTTAGGAAAACTCAAATATTTAGTTAAGTTATAAACTCTATATAAGACTATTAAAGGCGCTGAAAATAAAATACTGAAGCCAACGTATGTTTTTTCATCAACACTTTGTAGGATTTTGTGCACGCAAAAATAAATTTGCTTTGATGCTTAGAGTTGAATCTTTTGGCTCTGACTTGGTTTTTATTCTGAAAATTATTTAACTTCCCTTTATTCTATGCTCATTCATATAATACTCATTATAAAATTATGTTCTTCAACATGTCTCTTTTCTTTACTCTAGATAAAATATTGATGCTTGTTCATAGCTTACTAATTCTAGGCATTACAAAACATGACTTGTAATCCTAAAAATGTTCATAACCATTGTTGATTAATTTTCTTCAATTTATAAAGTTTCGTGGACTATTACAATGTTGTTGGGGTGAGAATGGGCTTTAGTGACTATGCTCTTCACGTGAGTCTTGAGTTGGGACTTGTTATCTTTGTCTAGGCTTACGCTTTCTTTGATTTTCTGTAAGCCCATTTTCCTTCGGCCTTAATTTTTTAAACAATCAAATAATCCTCAATAACGAAAGGCCTTTTCTAATCCCCTGAGCCGGAGATATCTTCAAACCACTAGTACTCAAGATTTCACGAAAAATAGTATTGGATCACACTATTTTCATTCTATAATTTATTGTAACTTTCTACTAAATTTTCAATTTTTTTTATTTTACGTTTTTTGGACCATTTGATGATTTTACTCGAACATATTGAAATTCAATGCTCAAAAGTTCCAAAGCAATCACTGAGACAGGACTTAATTCACTCGATCGATACAATATACTAAAATCTCTCTAGAAGATTTGCTCCACTCGAACAGGGACCAGCTCAGTAGAACATTCAACAGAAAGGAGAAATGTTTCACACCCATAGTTTCGCTCGACCAAAACACACTTTAACTCAGTCAAGTAGTCTGCCTAAATATGTCATAGTTAGTTTCTTTTTGTATTGGAAAAGCGTAGAACAACCAATTTCTTGATCTCAGCATAGTCGAACTCAATCGGACCGTTTATCAGATTCACTAAATAATTTAAACTTATTATTGCTTAAGTTATACAAAGTTTTTTCTATAAAATATGGATGATTCTAGAAATAAAAAGGACACGAGGAGACGAGTAGAGCATATTCCATTTCCGAAGAACTGCACTCACCAATATTATACCAATATTATCGGAAGAAGCACTAGAAGATGGAGAAACAAAATGACAAGAAAAGGATGGAGGTCAATGACACGTGGTCAAAAGTACCAACAACAAATCAAATAGTTAGAGAAGATTTTCAAGAGCAGGAGGTGCCGCCAACGGTTATGTACTACAGATCTTTGGGTATTTTGGGAAGGGATTCCGTTAAGCAGATAGTAAGAGTACCATATCTATATATATAGTAAGAGCGTAGCGGGTAGAATCATCTTGTGGGAGGTGACGTATCCCATTTGTTGCCCTCCAGATCGTATGTTGCCCACGTGTAGGGCTGTCTTTCGCCGGGTTTGGGTCTTGGTTTGGGTCTGGCCTACTCCAATCAGCCGTTCGATTCGCTGGGAGGGTTTTTCTCTCGTCGTCTATTATTTTCTGCCTATTGATCGTCTCATGTAGAAGTTTGTCCGATGGCTAGATTGATTCACCGACAAATCCTCTCAATTCTCCACCGTTCGATCTCGATTGTCTCTGTCCATATTTTTTTTATTCTGGGTTTTCCTTTCGTCTCTTTCCACCACTGCATCGCTCGGGTTTGTGCTCCCCTTTTCTTTGCTTCGATTAGGGTTTTCCTTTCGTCTCTTTCCACCACTGCATCGCCATGTGTTCATCATCGGTTTCCTGGGTCTTTAAATCTTGCTCAATGTAGTTGTGTGTAGCCGTTTCCTATTTCCTAGGTTTAGGTTCGAGTTTTGTCTGGTTTCGTGGATTTCGGGTTGGGTTTCGTTGTGTTGACAATTCTCGCATATTTCTGTGCTCTCTTTTAGGTCTGTTATTTTTAGATTCGAATGTATATGTTGTGTATTTTTCCTTGGAATTTTTTATTCCGGTGGATTTGTTGTTTTCACGCCTATTGTTGCGTTGACAATTCTCGCTTTCGTTTTCCTCTGTTTTCGTGTTTTTTGTTCGGTTTGGATTCTTATCAAGTGTAGTTGTCTTTAGATGTTTTTTGGTTTAGAGTTTGTTTTCTGTCTTCCCCTACTGCCTTCTTCTAGGATGCATGCGTATTTTCCTAATTGCTTGAATGATCTGTTTGCTGGGTATTCTGTTATCGACTCCCCATTTCTTAGCTTTGCTTATGAGTTTGGGGTACCTGTAGATTTGCGGTATACGTTGTTTACGATGTATTGTTCCATCGATTTGGTCTGTTTTCTTTGTTTCATTCATTCATTTTATGCAGAAACCATTTCATGTCTTTAAATTCTCCGATTTTCACGGTACCTCGTCTTACTTCTCATGGCTAAAACAACAGATATTTCCCTCTATTTGTTAAACTTTTTTGGTAACATTTGAGGCGTTTGTGTTGTCGTTGTATCTGCATTTGTTTTGTTGTGTGTTTGTGTTGTTCTTCCATTGTTAGAATTAAAATATCTTCTTAATGGTAATTTGTTAAACCATTTGGTTTTGTTTTGATGTTCTTTTGTAAAGAGTTCATATTTTTGGTTTTCGTTTTCGGCCGTTGATTTAGGCTTATATGGGCTCCTTCCTTTTATAGATGGTTTTTTATCCAAGTTTTTTATGTCCTCTCTGAATATTGTTGTTGGATACGATTGGGTTGGGCTTTAATGGGTTAGGTCATCTTGTTCTTTTCAACTTTCATTGTTATATTCGTGTATCTTGGTATAAATTATATGTTGTTGTTACTAATGTGTTTTGGTAGTTGTTGAGGTGGTTTTTTATGTGTTTATGTGGCGGTTTTGTAGGCAGCTAATATGGTTTTCCCTCTTTTATCTCCCCTATTTACGTGGCTCTTTCATATTGATATTTACGGTGAGTCATCGCATTCATTTATTGCTTATGTCAAGGTAAATTCTACGTGTCACCACTGTTAATAACGTGTACTGCTCCTGTTGTCCTCTGTGTCTGAGTCAGTTAGGTTACATGCACTGTCGATATGCTCTCCTGGAATTTCCAGCTGTACATTTATTTTGGAAACAATTATGTCTTCTGTATACATATAAATACAATACACTTTGTTAACGTTTCAAATCACATGAGCATAATCCCATACCTCTTAAACGAACAAAAAATCATGTATTCTCCTCTTTCTGAGATACGTCCTTCGCAGGAAATCTCTTTCATAATTCGGGTTTGAATTAACCGAGTATGGAACTTTGATGTTATTCCAGTTCCATGGATAACTTCGAATTGGGAAGTGCTTGTGTGTGACGAATGGGTAGCTATCCTTGACTCTCTTTTATATTTTTTTTTTTGCCTTGCCGTATAAGGTTTTTGGGAATTGTATGGGAGCTGACATTTGGAAGCGTTTTTTTATTTTTTTTTTTGTAGGGTAAGGGTAATCACTGTTCTGTTAGGTCTAATTTGGTAATCGGATTCACTGTTCTGTTAGGTCTAATTTTTGGTACCGACATCAGCCTTTCCATGTGAAAGGAGCATGTTGCATCATTACAAATTTCGACTAACTTCGGCGAATACAGAGCGTTAGCTTTCCCGTTTAAGATAATATTTACCTCGACTACGGTTGTTAGGTTCTGCAGTGACCTAGCAAACTCGGACAGATATTTCAGTTTTACTTCTTATCAAGATATAACTTCAGGTGTGCTTGAAAAATCTGTTCGTGTCGGTAAGTGATGTTAGATGTGTAACCTAAAGTACGGATATTGTACTGTATATGTTCGGATTTAAAATTATGTCTACCGTTTTAACATATTTCCCCCTCCATCCCAGATGATACAGGCGAGATTGTTGCTACCGGTGAACTCACAGAAGTTACAGACGCCTAAAAGTTGAACTCCGCAACAGCGAGTATTTCTCTTTTTCCATTTCCGATTGTATGGAATTGTCACTCAATATCACAACCCCTGTCTTGATCATTGTATTGATTGAATTGCAGTTTTGATATCCTTGAATGCACGGTGTGGGAGGTGTTTTTTACCAAACCTACGACTGCATATGTCTCCATCAAGACGGTCCACTAGTGATCATTTGCCAGTTATTCAAGATAAGAACTTGGGGCGGTAATGGTTTCTATGCTAGCTTTTTCTGTTATTATTCTCTTGGCTATGCCTGTTTGCAAGCATTTGGTTCTTGGTACTTTTGTCCTCTGTTTCAATTTGTATGTGATTTATTTAGGTTATGTCCAGTTGTATCTGTTAGTATACGTACTTCTCTCTCTATACTCAGTTTAACTTCTTTATGAAATGTGCGACTAGATATTTCTCGGGTAGCCTAATTGCTTTCAATTTTATGTATGTCGCTACTTTAAATTCTTCCCGTTTTTAATAGAGCTGAGAACAATTCGGAATGTTTCGGAATTTTCTGTTCTCAACCAAATTCTTCCTCGACCAGAACTTCCCTGCCATAATGGAATACAAAATGAAGTATGTTTAGTTTCCTTTACTAAATTTACAAACACAATCATTTCGTAGTAATATGGAGTTTACCATTTGATGTTGCAGTTTCTATGAGGCTAAGTAGATCACAAAATAGTTTCTTAGGCGAATCCTTAAACACACCGAAGAATATCGCTTTGTTAGCTCCACGTCCATAACCCAACGAATCGATTGATTTTAGGAATGCCTTTGCTGTTAAGACAATTGTGGTTGTCAGAAAGGTCACTGAGGGAAGCGATCTATTATTTATCTTGGATACAGCATACATAAATTATTGTGATATGTTAATCTTCGTTTTGTCATATGTGCAGACTTTGACTTGCATAGTTCCAGCCTTAATCACAGAAGTACTTGATAGACGGATGGTACTATTTGGGGTGCAACACTTGCTCACGAAAGGTTAGTGCGATTGTAGATGGTAGCTTGGCCTGCGTTACCGTTAGGCAGTTTTTCTACGATTCGTTGTTTTTGTAAAACAAGGACTGAAAGCCCATTTCCAAAGTACGTTACTTTTCTGAAATTATAGTTTCTTTTACCAATACAAAATTCCTAACAATTTCCTTCTCACAGGTTTCCTGTCTACGTGAAAGACATTGATGAAATCGGCGAAGCTATGTTCCTCATATTCGATAAAGAGGTTGTGCAACTCTTGCATAAATGAGCTCTCGATATTAGGAATGAAACTCCGGAGGCACGCTGCATTTATTCGGGTTATGATGTTCACTATTATTAACAAGTTGGTCTATTCATTCCTATGTTTTAATGTCATGTATATCATATCATTGAACAGAACACTTCAAGTGAAATTCAAGTCGGCCTAAGGACTTAAGAGAACCGAAACTGTGTATTCAAGATCACGGTTTCCCCAATACATCAAACTCTACGACCCTCCAGTTGACAGAGCATGGGTATAGGCGTTTTGCCTATTTACCGCGCCAGCCGATTGACCGATAACAAAGACATACTCCACTCCATATCTAAAGGGTAAATTATAACATTTCCATAGATATAGATTTTGTGTAACAATGCTCTTCTGATTGCGTGTTCTCATTTTTTTATAATCCGTCTTTTGTTCTTTTCGCTCTGGTAATGCGTTATTTATTTATTGCAAAGGTTTTTGCCGCTGATAAATTTCCATTCCATTAACAATGTCTTCAACTTTGTATGTGTAATAAGTTTTCCCAGTTTTCACTGGACAACAGCTCCATGGGATCTGTTTCGAGCTTGCCCTCTACTAGCCATTCCTACGGTAAGAGACATGTCGAGGACAGCGACAGCCACACGACTGTGCAGTCAATTACATCTAAGGTAAAGTCGAGGGATTTGGATTCTGGTTCCACCGACCGTCTGGAGTAAACACGTTGATATAAATCGTAGTTCCCAATTTACCTGCTTTTGTTCCAAACATTTTTTAGCTTTGTTATGGATAGAGCTTGCTTCCATGTGTAATATCATATTCGGATACTTGATGCAAACATTTTGTTAGGACTAAGTCTGTTGTGCTTTTTAACAAACCGTCCATTTTGAACTTGTGATATAATTGTTGGTCCTCATTACCTTTGTTGCTTATATATTGGTTTCCAATTCCACTTGAGTTTCAAAAGGGAGATCCAATGTTGTTGCCTTTTTTTACATTGATTTCAGCGCATGCGCAAAGGAGCAACCGTTTGTAAACGTCCGCTTTTAAGGGGCGAACCTTCAAATTGTAGGCAAAATAATGGCATATTGTCACTGCCGAATAACAATGCGTTGGTACATACCTGTTAGCATGATATTGTAAAATCACATGTTATTATACACATTGTTTATCTTAGATGGTATTGTACATATAATTTTACGCTATTACTGAACTAACATTGTTGTTATGTGCAGGTTATCTTAGATGGTATTGTACATATAATTTTACGCTATTACTGAACTAACATTGTTGTTGTTATGTGCAGGTTTGACATCGTATACATATAATTGCCCATATTATTAGATCCTCTATTTAAATGGCCTTTTGAAAACCCATCCGCAAAGTGACCATTTTAAAAGGCACATTCGGGTATATAATATGATATTCACATTTGGTGGTCACATTAATAATTCAATCAAAATTTGTCAAAGTCCTATATATTCAAAATAAATGGAAAAAATTATTATAGAATTGGTAATTTGCTTTCAGAATATGGAGAGGCTGTTCAATTGTATATTCATGATACGGATAACAAGGTTACCAATAGATTACATGCAATCAGGTATGTTAAAAATTTCTCAAGATAATAGGTTTTTTTTCTTTTATTTTATATTATTCATACAAAGTATTTATTTTGCAGTAACCATTCACAAGATAGATCCTCAAACCATGAAGATACACTGCATAGAGATATCGTTAAAAACATACAACGAATGCTCGATGAATATAATTCTTATGTAAAGATATTCAGGATGGTCCGTGATAGATTTACAATTTCTGATCAACTAGAAATGAGATTAAGTTTAATAGCAGATCGCAACACCAGTAGACGTACATATAATTTATCCGAGGTTCCAGAAGTGGTTGCGCTAGTAGTAGGTGATTTAGATAAAAGATTAAACTCTAGGGATGTTATTTTACAACAACACACCAGTGAATACATACGAATAAGTGAATTACATTCATCCTATCTTCCAGTTCAATATCATTTGTTGTTTTCGTACGGCGAAGACGACTACCACCTTGGGTTAATTTACGATTAACAGCCACTTTATCGTAAAAACAACACAAATTACCCTACAAGAATTTATGGCATACTGTTTACAGCAAAGAGACATTAAATCTTCTAATATAATGCGGTTGTTTCAGCAGTTTGTTGTCGATGGTTTTTGTATAGTTGAATCAGAAAGGATTTCTTATATAAAAAAATCCTCAAAATACATTGTGTTGTGAATCTTATAAGGCTATAGATGCTTCTATACAATCAGGTAATATTTTGGGATCTGAAATTGGGAAAAACATATTACCTTCGACATTTATAGGTGGCTCACGATATATAAAACAAAACTACTTCAATGTAATTGTTTTATGTAAAAAATTTAGGCTTCCCCGATTTATTCTTGACATTCACGTCTAATCTGAAATGGCCTGAACTACAACGACTTTTATGCCACTATAATGATGTATCGGAAAATAAGCCTGATCGTTTGACAAGAATATTAAAATCAAACTCGAAGATTTATTAACAGATTTGAAACAAAATAAACGACTATGAGAAATTAACGCAAGTAACATATACTTCCTACTATATATATATATATATATATATATATTCTGATGGCTATGAAAAAAAATTGATTCCATTTTAATTTGGAGTTATCTACACAATCAAATTCCAAAAAAGGGACTGCCTCACTCACATATATTGCTATTTCTTAAAAGACAATCAAATTTGCCGACTGTAGGCGATATTGATTCTCTTATATCAGGTGAAATTCTAGACAATATCACGCACCCCGTTTTGTACACAGCAGTACAAGAGACAATGGTACATGGACCATATGGTCTTGCTAATAAATATTCCCCATGTATGGACAAAGGCAAATGCATAAAACGATTTCCCAAGAATTTTACGGATTCAAAATATATTAACACTGAAGGATATCCAATTTATGAAAGACCAAATAATGGAATATTCATTGTAAAAGACGAAATCAAATTAGATAACAGGTTAATCGTGTCATACAACCCTTATCTTCTTTTGAAATATAGAGCTCATATCAACTTAGAATGGTGCAATCAAACAAAAGCGATAAAATATTTATTCAAATATATAAACAAAGGATGTGATAAAGTCGCTACTACAATAACCACGCCTAAAGACATGCAACAAAACAAACCTCATGATGAAATAAAAAACTATTTTAGATTTTGTTATATCTTAGGATGCGAAGCTTGCTGGAGAATATTCAAATTCGACATTCACCACAGAAGTATATCAGTAGAAACATTGAAATTTCATTTGCCCGGTGAACAAAACATTGTGTTCGACGAAGAAGATGAACTATTTGATGTCAAATCGGATGTACATCATCAACAAACAATGTTAATAGGATTGATATTCTGATGCTCGAAAATTGACGTATTGCAATTTTCCGACAAAATTTATATGAAACAAAAAACATCGAATTTGGACAACACGTCGATGTGGAATTTAGCAGATTAGAACATGTTAATCCAGATGTTGGGGAACTGTATTATTTACAAATGTTATTAAAAAGTGCAGGGTCATACTTCATTTGAAGATATTCGTACGATCAATGGTATTTTATATGAAACATTTAAAGACAAATGTAGAGTATTAAGACTTTTAGATGATGATGAAGAATATATTAACACTATAAAAGAAGCAAGCAATTGGGCATCTCCGTTCTATCTGCGACTATTGTTTGTCATTTTATTAACAATTGAATGTATTTCATGTCCGCAACATGTATGGTTTATGACTTGGCAACTCTTGACCGACGATATATTATACAAACGTTGGCGATTGCTAAAATTACCAGGTTTAAATATTTATGAACAAATCATCACATTTTACTTAAATGGAGTAAACAATATCCTGACAATTTTTTTCTCAAATGACAGACTTCGGGATTTCTGATGAAGAGCTCAAAAATACGACACTTGGTGAAATAGAACAACTACTACAAAAGAACATTTGCTCTTTAAAACAGTGCCCCTCAATGCCTTATCCTAAAGAAGCTCAAAACCAATCGTTGATGAATAGACTGATATAGAAAGAATTATCTTATGACCAGAAAACATTGGAATTGAATTTAGTCATTTGAAATCGCAACTCACAATAGAACTTATGTTTATAATAAAATTACAAAATCTGTTAATCAAAACAGAGGAAAAATATTTTTTATACGGATATGGAGGAATTGGAAAAACTTACATATGAAAAATGTTATCTTCAGGGATAAGATCTTGGAGGTAAATTGTTTTAAACGTTGCTTCAAGTGGTATTGTGATAACGTCTATTTTTTTATAGTATTTTAGTCTCGTTTTATATTTAGTTTCATCATTCATTTGAACTTTACCAAGCATTAAAGCATTATTTAGTCCTCTTTTAGCATTCTCTTGTGTTATTGCAGGAAATGAAATATCGGGATACAAACACGAGTAAATGAAGCAAAACTAAGCAATACCACTCTCCTATCAGCTATGCACGGTCAGAGTCCAAAGAATCATAAGCAAGAGAAGAGAAAAGGAAGAAATGGCCGCTTACAAAAAAATGGAAACAATGGCCGCTTATAAAAATGGAAACTTTCGGTGGTTGGAGACAAAATGGAAAATTTCGGTTCCTAGAACAAAAGTAAGAAGAGCACGGTTGGAACATGAAAAGGAAACATGTTTTATATAAAATAAAAGCACAAGAGGAAAAGGAAATACAAGCTGCTGAAGAAAATAGAAACCGAGAAAATGGAAACTAGCGAAAAAGGAAATTTAGCAAAACAAGAAAAGGAACGCGTTGGCTACTTAAACCAAATGGAAATATGGTTAGAGAAGAGGAATAGGAGATACATGATTGGAAAATAAAGGGGAAACGTTGACAATTACACATAAATGGAAAAACTCGGAAAAGGAAAACTGCAGTGGCTGTAACAAAAAGGAAATTCCAGCTACTAGAGAGGAAGGAAAGAGGACGGCCAAAGAGGAAAGATTAGAAAAAGGCAAGAGGAGAAAGAGGGCTAAAAGGGGAGAGCTTCAGCAGCAAGAGACGGACAGAAAAGTAGAGAGGAGAACACACGTAGAGGAGGAGAAGGAGAGCAACACGCACACACAAGGGCGAAGGACGGAGCGAGGAAGCCGAAGCGCGGAGGAGCTATTGAAGACATCGGTAATAGAATAGGGAGGGATCTCATTCTTTATCCATGTTGAATATAGTTATCTTTTGTGTTTCTTTTGCTGAGTTCATGTCCGAGTAGGTCCATAGCCATGGGTTAGAGAGCTTTACCGATATGTAATGAAGTTTTGTTCTTACTGCTTGGTTATAATATTCGTTCGTTTCGGATTGATTGGCTGTTCATATTGCTTTTATTCTTGTTGGTAGCTTGAATGAATGATTATAAAAATCTAATTGCATTGGGAGATAAATTGGATTTTGGAACGTAGCCATGATATGAAGTCTCAATTGATTTAGAACCTTGGCCGGTCGGTTGATTGAATTTAGGAATTAGGATAGCGATCTTAATGCGTCTAGTAGGTGATATACACAATTGGGAGATTGGTATACGCATGCTAGATAGTGGACAAGTCTACGCCAGTCAGTTCCTGTATAAGAACTTGAATTCCCTGAACTCGTGATAATATCTGAGACCATGATCTCTCGAAACCTGTGGTGTTTAGTTCATTGAGTCTTAATCCGATAGTTAATTAGATTAGTTTAGTTTCGTTCGCATTCCTATCATTCATCGATTTCACACGTCTTATTCATTAGTTTACTAGCTTTAGAGTTGCATCAATTCCTTGTGTTCGACCCTGGTACTATACGATCCGTATTCTTACGGAAGCGTTAGTCTAGGTAAATTATTACTTGAGATTAACCACATCATATTGCATCACTCCTATTAGAAGGAGGTCGTACAACGCATTCAAGATTTGCAATACCATTAAATATTAATGAAGATTCAATTTGTAACATTAAATTAGAGATAAATTTATCATATCTTATAAAACAAACACGCCTTATAATATTGGACGAGGCATCGATGATTCATAAATACTATTTTTGAAGCTCTGGACAAAAGTATAAAAGATATAATGGGTTCAATAAATCCTTTTCTAAAAACAAAACCCTTTGGAGGCAAAAAAAAAACAGTTGTATTTGGAGGCGACTTCTGTCAGATCTTACTAATGATCATGAAAGGAAATAGGCATGAAACAATCTAAGCATGTATAAATTCCTCATATCTCTGGAATTATTGCCGCGTATTGAAATTAACCAAAATATGCAATTGCAGATGAATGCTGATTCTTCAAACTTAGAGGATCTACAAATTTTTGCAAATTGGATACTACAACTATGAGATAGAACTTTATCTGAAACCTAGCAACGAGGAATGTTTAATAGATGTGCCTAAATAATTGCTAATTATTGAAACAACAAATCCAATTAAAAGTATTGCAACTCATGTATACCCAAATATTCAAACTAAATATCAGAACCATTTTATTTTTCCAGGAGCGAGTAATATTATGTCCTAGAAGTGAAACTATTGATGAAATAAATAGAGCACTTTTAGCTAAAATTCCAGGTTGTTCAAAATAATATCTAAGCTCTGATTCATTATGTAACGTTGATCCTAATAACAATGAAACGTGCGAGCTATACAGTATAGAGTTCTTGAACAGTTTAAAGGATTCGCGAATTCTTAATCAATGTCTAACACTGAAAGAAGGGGCACCCATTATCCTTTTACGGAACATTGATCAAATTCGTGCAATGGAACTCGACATCAAATAACGCAATTTGGAACGAATGTAAATAATAACATGAAATCATGCAGGCAATAACGTTTTCATACCTCGAATCCTTTAATCCCAACTAATACAACATTTCCATTTCATTTCAAACATAAATAATTTCGTGTTATGTTATGTTTTGCAATGACAATTAATAAAATCCAAGGATAAATCATTAATCGAGTAGGTATATATTTGCCGAAGCCACTGTTCAGTCATGAACAATTATATGTAGTCGTTTCAAGAGCAAAGAGCAAACATGGGTTAAAATTTTTTAATCTAGATGATCATGGTCAATGTACAACTAAAACAACGAATGTTGTATACAAAGAAATTTTTGCAAATGTATAAAAGCACTAGACATTTATGTTTACAAAATTATGTTTCTTTCGTTGTCAATATCTTATTTTAAACAGTATTTAATACATGAAAGTAATAAATATCATATATTACCCTCACCCCGCGTAAAGTGCGGGCACTCTTCTAGTGTAAAAGAAAAGAGAAAGGAAAGATCCAGGAACATTGTGGGGAAAGTTGTTGTGAGAGGAGGTGATGTGTACACCACAACCAAACTCATTGTATCTACTTGTTCTTCAATATATATATATACATATATATATATGTATCTTTCCTTATTGATTGTTTTGATTTTTTTACAGTCTTTAACTTAACATTTGGTATGAGAGCGTTGTCATTTCAAAGTGCTATACTGATGAACGCAAAAGCTTTATTTCTCGATTATTGCTCCTTCTATGTAGCGATCTCGAATTTTATGCAATGATCTCGGTTTTGTGCTCCTCAATATGCATTCAATGAATCTCAATGCGAAGCATGCTTGTGCATAGCCATCGGTGCTCATCACCTTAAGTCTTGATGACCTAAGCCCAAACAAATAATTTCTCCCAAAAATTCTAAATGGATTAAAACCATCAATGCAAAGGTAAAAAAAATGTTGCGATTCTGAGTTGCAAAGTCATGATATACCTTGTTAAAATATTTTTATTTCTCACCATCTGAGAGATGAAACATTTCCCTTTCACGATTTGAGTGTTCAACATGTCATCGCATGTCGTGTGCGGTCTTCTTAGATTAATACAATCTTTTGATTTTGTCTGTAGTTGGTAAATATTAGTAACAATGATACCAAACTGATTTTCTCTTTCTTGTCAAATAAAACCAATTTTTTCTGCAAAATCAACAATTATTTAAGTTCAATGTCTCCTTCCTAAAAAGCATGCAATTATTTTGACAAACATCAATTTATGTTTGCCATCTTCTTTGTCTCATATCATGTCTATACTGCATTGTTATCTTCAGACAAATAATCTCTTACTAATTGTGATATAGAATCCATGCAAATTTTAAAAATATTATTTTATATCTTCAAATTCATCAAACGTATGGACAAAAAAAACTGTTAAAGTCTCATTCTATGCCCATCATAGAGTGGATGTGTAGCATTTTCTAACATATCAAAAAAATCTTTTTGCATCTTCATTCGGATCATCTTCAATATTTTTTCATTTCTTTCACCGAAAATATTTTTCTCCATTTCCATATAATGGTTCATATGTAATGCCCCTACTAAAATCTTCCAAAACATTACTAAGTCATAGTACAAAATTCTCCCCGTGGGATAACCACATGAAGAAATTTTGAATAACAACTATTAAACAAAAATAACTCCACACAATTCTCATGTTAACAAATTTTTTTATTGTTTTCATTTAACGCAAGGATAAACCAACTTACCGCTTTCATTGTAAACTTGTTGACTTTTTACAATAATCATAAACTAGTAGCATATGACATAAACTCATTCGATACACCTTGAATTTTTAGACGATCCTTCTATACATCCATTGTCTTGAAACATAAATATTTGATCTTGACGATGATGACATTGTAATAAGAAATAAAGGAATTATATGGAGTAGAATGTTTGATGATTTTATGTTGAAAATGAATGAAGATGTAATGTGGTTTATATAAGTAATTTTCAAACCAATTAGGGATAGATTAGACACTAAACACATCAACATTTTCTGACGAGTCATCTCTAAACCGTCTAAAATTCTAGACATTGTGTTTGGTTTGAAAATTCTAGACGAGACTATTACCCGTCCAAAAATTTACGGACAGACGAGAGTGTCATCCATACATTTTCAAAAGGTTATCGCGTCCTTCTATAAATTTTTTAATGTTCTTCTTGTCCATCCGCAATTTTCAAGGGATTCAAGAATCTTCCGTAATTTTCACATGGACTAGATGACCATCTGGAATCCATCCTCAATTACGGATGGATTACAGACGTTTCTTATGTCCCTAAATTTACAAACGGATTGCAGTATTCTTTAAAATCATCAAGAAAATCCATTCAAAATTTTTTTGTGTTCTTCTTGTCCATCCACAATTTTCAAGGGATTCAAGAATCGTTCAGAATTTTCACATCGACTAGATGACCATCTACAATCCGTCTTCAATTACGACATTACAAAAGAGACGTTGTTTTAAACGGACAGATCAACGGATCTGTCCGTTGATGACTCTTTCTAACAGATGCCAACGGACAAACTAAAACTATCAACGAACTAATATCTATTAGAATTCGTTGTGATTAGCAATGGATATCCAACGAACTATATCTGTTGCCATTGTCCGTTAAAGGGCCTTTGTTAACCCAAAAAAATGGCCAATGGATGCCCGTTACATGTCACGATGGACGTCCGTTGCAAATTATAACGATGCTCGTTGGAATTATGACTTTCGAGGTTTTCATTGGGATATTACAACACGGCTTTTCAACGGGCATCTGTTACAATTTTCAATGGTTATCCGTTGAAATTCCTAACGGATGTTCGTTGAAAAAGACAATATTTAATGATCAAAATCAAGTCTTTTACCACCAAGCTATCAACAAACAAATATATTTTCAAAAAATGGTATCTTCTTCAAATAGAGATATAAATAGATCGAGAGAGTGGATGTATCGAAGAAAAGATCTTGAAACCAAAGAAATTACTTAAGAATTCTTACACGGATTGGAGCAGTTCATGAGTTTTGCATCGGTTCAATCTTATTGTCAAGAACGCGGGACAATGTTGTGTCCCTGTAAAAGATGCAAAAATATGAAGTATCGAAGTCAAGAAATTGTTTGCAAACATCTTTACAAGGTGGATTTCGTAGAGAATTATGAAATTTGGTTATTTCACATCGAAAATTGTGGATTAGATACATTGTGCAAGAAGCACACGAAATAGAAAAAAATGAAGAAGTTGTTTATGAAGCATCGACGACCAATTCATATGTGGAAATGATGTCAGATACTTTTCCTAGAGTTGTTCATGATAAACAATCGCACGAAGAGATGCCAAACATCGAGACACGTCAATTTTTGAACCTACTGGATTCGGCGAAACAACCTATATATGAAGGTTGTCGTGAATTTCAGTCTCGTTTATCTTTGTCATCCACATTGACGAGTATAAACATAGACTATAATGTTGCTGAAAATTGCATGGAATCATTTTTCAAGACCATGTGTGAATATTTACCTGAACAAAATCAGGCCCGTGAGACATACTACCAAACAAAGAATGTTTTAAAAGATTTGGGAATACCACATGAGAAAATCGATGTTTGTAAAAACAATTGCATGTTGTTTTGGGAAATGATAAAGACTTGTTGGAGTGCAAATATTGCTATGCATGACAATTTCGGCAAAAAAACATCTTCACGTAAATAAGTACCGTACAATAAAAATATTCTATATGCATGTAGCAAAAAGGTTGAAAAAGTTATTTGAATCGAAAAAACCGCTGCGGAAATGAGATGGCACGCAGAACACTCGACAGACGAAGGGGTAATGCAACATCCATCAAATGGTATGGCTTGGAAAGATTTCATCGAAATATTTCTTGAGTTCGCGTATGAGACGATAAATGTTTATCTTTACTTGTGCACCGATGATTTTAGTCCATATGGAAAATCTAGAAGTCAATATTCATTGGGGACGGTGATTTTGTCTCCTTATAATTTGCCCCCTGATATGTATTTGAAAAGAGAAGTAAAGTTGTTGTCGTTGCTGATTCCAGAACCAGAACATATGAAGAAAAGTTTTGATGTCTTTTTGCATCCATTGATTCAGGAATTAAGATATTTGTGGAATGATGGAATTATTGCTTATGATGTCTGTACGAAGCAAAATTTCACATTAAAAGCGGTCTTGTTGTGGACAATTCGCGATTTTCCTGCATATGAAATGTTATCTAGATGGAGTACGCACGGGAGATTGGCATGTCCCTATTGTATAGAGAACACAAATTCATTTCGACTAGTACATGGGAAGAAACCATGTTAGTTTGATTGTCATAGAAGATTTTTTTCCCGTGGACATGATTTTAAAAAAGATAAAAAAAATTTCAAAGAACGTTGTACAATAAGAAAAGGCACCGTGCATGCAAACCGGAACAAAAATCATTTACAAATGATTAAACACAATCGGAGATTTAAAAGAATCGATAGAATGCGGTGGAGATCGTGGTCATAAAAAACCAAAAGGCCAAATTGAATGGCATAATTGGTACAAAAGTAGTATCTTTTGGAAATTACCATATTGGACATCACTGATATTACGTCATAATTTGGATGTTATGCATATCGAAAAGAACTTTTTCATAACATCATCAAAACTGTTTTGAATGTGACGAGAAAAAATAAGGATAATAAACAATAAAGAAAAGATTTGAAGACAATATGTCGAAGACCTGAATTGGAGTAAAGAGATGGAAAGGCACCTATCCCAGTATTCAGATTGTCTAGGGTGGCAAAAACCGCGTAATTAAGGTAGTTAAAAGAAGACGTTAAGTTCACAGATTGATAAGCATCGAACATTGCTCGGTGTGTTGATATTGTTGGTTCGCGGCTGGTCGGGATGAAAAGTCACGATTGTCACGTTTTCATGCAACGACTCATTCCAATTGCACTTGTCGAGCTATTACCACGAAATGTTCATGATGTGCTATGCGGAATTAGCATATTTTTCAGAGATATATGTTCTAGAAATTTAGAAAAGAATGACTTGGAATCAATGAAAAACAATATCTCCGAAATATTATGATCATTGGAAAAAGTTTGTGCCTCTTCTTTCTTCAATTTCATGGAACATTTGCCAATACATTTACCACATGAGGCATTACTCGGTGGGCCAGTTCATTTCAGATGGATGTATCCTTTCGAAAGGTTTTTCTTTCATCACTTGGTTGAAGAAATCACATATTTCATCACATTTTATTTCGAGTCGCATATTCCAACAAAACAAAAATGCTCAGCGAAAGATCACACAAATTATCTTTATCAATATAATCCGCAACTTCGCATGATTCCAGATATATTTACATCGGCTAGACGTATAGGAGTTAAATCCGAAAAATATTAGCTAACACCGGAGGAGTATAATTACATCCACACATATATATTATTAAATTGTCAAGACCTATTACCTTTTGAAAGGTACATAACAATGAAAATCGATCTTATAAACACAAATATATATATTTATAAATATATGTGCTAACGTTCTTTCATTATAGGATATTTGATGAAGAAGTTATGGGTACATATCGTCATCTAAATGCAAATGAACTCACAATGAAACTTCAATATTATGGGTCGTGGTTGAGAGATTACATAAGTAAACGTATATTTTTATGTTATATATATAGTAATGGTCCTGCACAAAATGTTATGTGTTGGCAGATTATGTTTATTCGTGGATACACATTCCACATGTACAAACACGAAAAACATAGAAGCACATACAGTTACGACGTTTGCGTTAATATTTAAATAGAGGGTGATAATTTCTACAATATTTTTGAACCAAATCCTATAGGTTGAATATCTCGGTCTCGTTAGAGTGAAGTAATGCTTTTAGATGTAAGTGGTTCGATCCAACCGTAGGACATGGTACACGAAAAAATTGATGGGGAGGAATTGATATCAATCCAGCACGACAATATTGCAAGTATGATCCATTCATCACAATAGATTAAGCAGACCAAGTATGTTACATGCAATATCCAACAACATTGAAACATCGAAGAGATGAGTGGTGGTCCGTTGTAAAGATCAAACCACGAGGAGTTATAAGCGCAGATGAAAAAGAAGATCTATTGAAAACCGATTCTGGAACCGATACGATTAATTGATACAAACAATCAGAAGGAGATTCTTGCAAGGACTAACGTAGATGGAGAATACATATGCTATTATGAAGAAGTTGAACCAGAAGATGTAGAAGATGAAAACTGCGATGAATTCAATGAACAAATGAAGGAAGTCTCGACAATCGAAGAATCTACGAAGAAGAAATGTGAATTATGTAGTTGTAATGTATAAATTTTTGTAATTTATTTTTATTGAACTAAATATATTAAAATATCAACGCGCACTCGTTGCAATTTGCAATGGAAACCCATTGAAACATTAAATTCGATCAACACTTAGACAAATTTGAGGTATTATAATTTTTCAAGGGGTATCTGTTGGAACATTGCAACGTATGCTCGTTACCACCTTTAAGCGACCAACGGATGCCCATTAAAAATATTCAGACCACTAACGGATGCCCGTTAGAATTTTCCGACGGGTATCTGTTGCCTTATCCGACGGATGCCCGTTGGCATGTGTCATAATGGCTAGGCTACGACTGCAACATTGGTTAATGTTCTCAAGTGGCATCCGTTGGAAATTGCAACGAATACCCGTTTTAAAAGGAGACGAAACGATATTTTGGTGTCCGTTGCCTCAGAAATGAGATTTCCAACAGGCATCCGTTGGAAATGCCAACGGATGCCTGTTGGAAACTCAAGAGTCACGTCAATTAACT
The DNA here is from genome assembly GCA_036759665.1 of Gynandropsis gynandra. Lineage (NCBI taxonomy): Eukaryota > Viridiplantae > Streptophyta > Magnoliopsida > Brassicales > Cleomaceae > Gynandropsis > Gynandropsis gynandra. The sequence continues at coordinate 31,738,623 of CM071863.1, read as the reverse complement.
GTGTTCGTTGAGTTGACATATTTTAAACACTTATACACAATACAAAATGAGAGCGAGACGATTTATTTGTTGTGGTGGTATGATGGCGGGTTCAGCTAGAGCCCCACCACCACCTCCACCGTTGATATTTGATGAAGAAGATGATATGGTGGACGTGGACGCTTTGATCGATAGTTTCAACGAGTGTCCTACAGTCCCGATCATTGATCCTGAACGTTCTGATAGGACGTTATGGTAAGAGAGTAATTATATAATTTAGATTGTATTTATTTATAAATATTATCTAATAATTTGATTTTCACTTGCATGTTTGATGTGGATGATGTTCTAAAATATACGAACAACAACTTCATCCAAGGACCACTACAAGATCGTTTGCAATATTCCTGGCAAGTGACGCCATTGATAGGACGTATGGTAAGAGAGTAATTATATAATTTAGATTGTATTTATTTATAAATATTATCTAATAATTTGATTTTCACTTGCATGTTTGATGTGGATGATGTTCTAAAATATACGAACAACAACTTCATCCAAGGACCACTACAAGATCGTTTGCAATATTCCTGGCAAGTGACGCCATAAGTCATATGACGCCGATAGTGGTGTACATTCATTGTAAGTAAAATTTTATATAGACAATATAACTTTTCAATCGATATATACTTTGGTAACTAATTTATCTTAATTTAATTTTGCAGCGCGCATATAGACGGCGGAAGAAGGATACATCGCGCATCTACATTGCTTGGATGCGCGACATGCAAGCCCGATTGCGCTTGATTATGGACGACGCCAAGTGTAACTATTACAAGAAGAATGCCAAACCGGCCTAGGCAACGGACGGGGTGTTCAACCAACTCGTCAAACATTGGGAGTCCAAAGATTTCAAGGCCAAGAGGGAGAAAGCCAAAAAAAATATCGGTATGGCGAAAAAGTTCCCGGAGGTGGCCCGCATCGTTATACCTCGGGTTCCAAGTCATTCCCAAAACGAAAAAAATTGGTATAATTTATTCAATATATTGTTTAAATTTATTATTATATAAAATTGTTATCTAATTATATAACTATAATGTTACATATGCAGAAAATCAGACGAGAACCGACTCTTCTTGAGCTGGTTGTAGAAACCCATGCCAAGAAGAAGTTCGTCGTCGGGGAAGAGAGCAACGAACCAACACTCATCGACCCTTGGGCAAAACGGACCTTGAAAGCTGTGACAGATAATATCACACAACAATCACAAGCGTGCGGTTCAACTCCCGATGATCTCAATCATCTAAAAAGGATAAAATTTATTTCGAGGTAACATTGTTTGTGATTAAATATTTTTTAACGGTGCTAAATTTAACGTGTTTGCTTTTTAATCAGTTAGACAGTATAAGGGGCATTTATACAGTCTCGCTGCGCTTCAAAATGATATCGTCGAGGACGCGAGGACGGTAACCCCCCCTCCCCCCGTGGTTCAAGAGACTTACAAGCAAGAACGACGTATCGAGCATCTGGAAACCATGCTTCGTACAACAAAAGATGCTATTGAAGAAACTCGTGCGAAGATGCGTCACATGGAGAGCATTATCAAGTTTCTAACCGGTCATTTGTATCAACCGCCAACAACGACGAGCGAAACAACGCCGCGACAAGATCCGGTAATCGACTCTGATGCAACACCTTCACGAGGCGTTGACGACCACAGGGATGACGACGACGCAAGTAATTTAGACGATATGTAAAATTATTTACGTTTTTTATTTGTAAAAAATTTAATATTAATTAATATTTTTTAATTTTTTAATTTTCTTTTTATTTTTTCATTTTTCACATATTTCAACGAATGCCCATTGATATTTTTAAAAAAAATCCAACGGAAATCCATTGAAATCTTTATTCCCGCCATTTTACAAATGATGTTCGTTGCCAGCTCTCGCTAAACTAGCAACGGGCTTTCGTTGGCACGAATTATTTCCCGCCATTTTAATTGTCAATGGACGTGTAACAGATATCCGTTACAATTTTGCAATGGGCATCCGTTGCAATTCTCGTAATGGTCATCCTTTGCTGCATTTTTAACGACCATCCGTTGTCGAGTCTAACAGAAATTTTCGTTACCAGTCCATTAACATATTTTCAACGGATTTTTTCCGTTGCACGCTTGTTTCAAATCGTAACGGATGTTGATTTGCAACGAGCGATTCCCAACAGCTCCAGATCCCAGCGGATGGTAAAGACGTTTTTTATGTCCCTGAATTTACAGACAGAGTGTTGTATTATTCCTAAATCCGTCAAGAAAATCCATTCATAAATTGAAATTTGCTTGTTGTGAATGATTTAGCTCGACAATATACAAAACAAAATGATATTATTATTTGATGACTATTATTAAATTATTAAAAAATATTCAAATATATTATATATATATATATATAACAAAACTCTTGTTGTTACGCAAAACACAAAAAAAAAGATTAACATATATATTATATAACAATAATATGTTTAAAAAATGTATTTAAAAAGTTATAAAATATTTTGTTGAATGGTTTCGTGCCGAGAGTATGTGTGAGCGGTGCGGATCTGGAACGATAAAGGTCTTTCGGTTTGTCTTTTCTTTCTTGTTATTCTTTCAAACCTTTTCGATGTTGCGAGATAGTCGTTACCAGTCCATATAAAAAAGTGTTGTTATACACGAGCTATGAGATTCAAATTATAGGCAAGGACAAGGACTTATGTCAAGAAAAACAAAAGACAATCGAAATGGATAATCAAGGGGATGTCAAAAAAATCCAATTGAAAAAATCTAAATAAGACAAGAATATGAGCAAGAAATCTTCATAGGTATTCAAGAGCAAATATATATTCTATAAACAGAGTCGTCTATTTTTTAAAAAATCAAAGAATCGTCGAAAACGAATAATTTAGCGGTTTGACACCTTTGATCATATTAATTTTTACATTGCTATTGTGATGACACTTGGGGAGCAAAGTGAGAGATGGTTCTAGTGGTGAACTGTGTGGTTATGAACAACAAGTATTTATTGGATTTTCCACAAAATTTAATGTCCATGATGAAAACGGCCTGCGCTTTACTTTGTTTGAAGCCGCTCTCATATGATCTTCTTGGAAGAGATATTATGCATACATATAAAAATTAAAATTAATATTCAACCCAAAACATCGCCATAATATTAGAGCATTTGTTGATTATTTATTTATAATATCAATGAGTATCCATTGATATATTTAAATTTCTCACAAAACATATCAATAGATGACCATTGATATATTTAAATTTTCCGAAAAAAGTTCCAACGGATGTTCATTGATTATCATTTGTTCATACCAATGGATGCCCATTGATATGTCTTGTAAACAAACCAATTGATGTTTGTTGATATATCATGTAAGCAAACCAACAGATGCCTTTTGAACACTTCAATAGATACTCGTAGATACTTGCAACGAATATTATTGTGGATTTCCAAGATACTTTGCATTTATCATGCTCATTACCTCTGTATTCAATGGTATTTTGTAACTCATAAATGATATATAATCTATCGTATTTCGTCAATATGTGTTGTGCATGTTCAACAACCGTTTTATTATTCTTAAAGTATCTCTTATTGAGTGTCAAAGAATTATCTAATGCAAGAAAACAACAATAGCAATCAAACCAGTACGGTTTTCTACCGTGTTTAGTATAAATGAATTTATATCATCCATACAATTATAAAAAAAATAAGTTTGTGTATACTTCAAGCACACAAGATCTCATAAACAAGAAAATCTCTTGTTGTCCATATCCATAAAGCTTAATGTATAAATTTGGTTTTCTTGAAACAACATATGCTTCAACAACGTATTTCTACAAATGATTCAATTTATCAATAAACCATTACTTAATATGTTGAACTTTTTATGATTTGGACCATGTATGAGGATATCTATACAAAAATTTCAAACACACATTGGTGGCAAATTATTTGACAATGCAAGTACAGTTCACGACGAATATTGTTATAGGATGCATTATAGACACAAACCATTACTGCATAACAATAGGTAAATATTTCTACTTTTTGAAATAAATTCCAGATATAGCTTGAAAATATATGCTTCCAAGTTTTTATCTAGAGAATTTTTTATATCTCTAGTTATTTATTGATATTCTCCATGTCATATCAGGCGTGGCGTTATAGATCACATGTAACAAACATTTGAAAACCTTTAGATTATTATGTTAGATTTGGTGTTATTGAGTATCCCGTATTCAGTTCATCCGTTAAGACATCTTGCAGATAATTTGTGGATAAGATAAAATGTTGTGTATCTATTAGAAATTAATGTATCTCTTTTAATATTTGTAGTCTTTTTTTTACTTTATGATTTATTATGACATCTAACATCTTATAAATACACAAGCTCTCAATTTCGGATATATATATTGAATATTTAATTCTTTTTTTTCAAAAATAACACGTCATATTATTGAAAATTTTAACATATATTAAATATCGATACAGGTACATAGAGAATGATCAAAATCTATTTATTGTTTTAGGTGCAAATTGATTTCAATGCAAACGTCGCGCTTGGCGACGTTTTCAGTTTCTAACAAGACAAACGATTGATTGTAACACAATTGTCGCAAATGCAATCATTTGTAGGATTTTAAATTGAAGTATAACCTTGCGTGACAATTGGATGATTTGAACAGATGATGAAAATACCTTTATCTTTAAATATTATGCATTTACGTGCATTTAAATAATACATATATATATATATATTTATATTCAAATATACATATACATGTATATATACATAAATATACATGCCTATACACAAATGTCTACATTCAGATATACAACAAATGGATGTACAAAAGTATATACACATATATATCCAATTTTTTCTTATGTACAAAATATATATATATATACACACACATATAACGCATATTCATATAACACATATTCATGCATACGCATCGATATACTTTCATATAAAACCAAACCAAATCTATACATGTATATACATACAATATATAAATATATATATACTATATAAATATATAAATATCTATATACTATATAAATATATATATATATACTTACATATAACCAAAACAAAACACAATCAACCAACAACAAAAATATAATTAATCGTACGCAAAACAATATATAAAAATGTTAGAAATTACTATATTTTTAGTTTTAAAATTTAATCAAAAGTTAATTTAGTTTAGTGGTTTTAGTTTTACGATTTCGTAAGTGTTTCTACATTCGTGCATTTTTACCTAAGTTGAATCAATGATTAGAGGAAAACAAATTTATCAATATGTATGTTCTGGTGGATTAATAGTTCAATACTATTATTTAAAGGGTTACCTAAGTTGGGCTTTCGTTAAGGAGAGAATCCCATCCTATTTTGTGATTGAGTAATATGGTTAGGGTCTCACTCATACCAAATATATTTCTAGCTAAAGATAATGATCTATTTATTATTAGTCCAAAACAATTGTATGTATTTGTTTTCTTTTAATTATTTTAAAAAACTAATTTGAGATTTGTTTTTTTTTCTTTTTTTTTTATAAATAAAGAGTGCAAATATGTGGCGCGAAGACCTTTCCTCTGAAAATAAGCTGCGAATATGACGGCGATGGAAGCTGCATGCAGAACTTCGTATTCGTGTCATCCCTTAAATCTTCACACCTCTCTCTCTCTCTCTCTCTCTCCCTTCCCATCACTCTCTTTCTCTCCGAGTGACTATCTTACACGCGTACAATCACTAAATAATTAATTTTGGATTCTTCTTCGTTTTGGGTTTTACATAATCAATTGCGTATCGTCTTCGATCGAGCCATGACAGGCAGAGAAATTCTCCACAAGATGAAGGAAACAGTCAAGGTAACGATTAATCTGATCTATTAATCTCTATCTGTTGCTCGAACTGATGCTCTCCGTTGTTGAGTTTTATTTTTTCTTTCGTCGTTTGTTCTCGCTCAATGGGTCGTATCTAGATTTTTCGTAGCAGAGCTGTAAAACGTGTGTTAGATCAACATATGTGCTCATAACTGAGATATGTTTCATTAGTTATGGCTGAAGTGCAATTTATTTTACGTTCATTTCTGTTCAATTGTTTGTTTCTAGAGTCGCTTTTTGTAAGAGGTCTCTGATTTGCATCCTCACAGTCTCGGATTCCGAGAAATTTCTGTTCTTATTTGTTTGAATGCGTTAAGATTGATTCTCGTGGTATTAGTTGGATTCAACTGGTAGGGTTCTAATGGGTGATGTTCGGAACCATTTTGTCTGTGATGATTTTTTGTATTGTGCAGGAGAAAGTTGGGCTTGGTTCATCTGCTTCTGCAGATTCAGGTAAAGGGAAAAGCAAGATGTCCAAGGACATAACTCATGGTTATAACTTGGTTAAGGGCAAGGCTTATCACGAGATGGAAGATTACGTCGTTGCCAAATTCAAGGAAGTTGATGGCAATGAGCTCGGGCTGTTTGCGATATTCGACGGTCATTTGAGCCGCGAAATTCCTGACTACTTGTGCTCCCATCTGTTTGAGAACATTTTGAAAGAGCCTAATTTCTGGGAAGAGCCTGAGAAAGCCATTAAGAAAGCTTATCGTATAACAGATTCAACGATACTGGAGAAGGCTGCTGACTTGGGGAAAGGGGGTTCTACTGCTGTGACCGCAATATTAATCAACTGCCACAAGTTGGTTGTCGCCAACGTTGGAGACTCTCGAGCTGTTCTTTGCAAGAATGGTGTCGCGAAGCAACTCTCGGTTGATCATGAACCGAACATGGAAAAGGATGAAATTGAAAACAGAGGAGGATTTGTTTCAAACTTTCCCGGTAACGAATTCGATTATGTTCAAGCAGATATCCTCCTCTTGTTTGTATTCACGGTTGGATCCATTATATTTGTTAGGGGATGTTCCACGCGTGGATGGCCAACTCGCTGTGGCAAGGGCATTCGGTGACAAGAGTATAAAGATGCATTTGAGCTCAGAACCAGATGTTTCAGTGGAGATAATCGATGATGAAGCAGAGTTTCTTATCCTCGCAAGTGATGGACTGTGGAAGGTTGGTTTAATCACACTCTTCTCTGCATAATTTATTTCGTTTTCGTAGTTCATCGTAAACTTGTAATCTCGTAGGTCATGTCAAACCAAGAAGCCGTCAACTCAATTAAGGAGATAAAAGACGCTAGGTCTGCAGCTAAGCGTCTTACAGAGGAGGCTGTTGCAAGGAAAAGCGCCGATGACATCTCAGTCGTCATAGTGAAACTTCAGTGACCTTGGCGACCTGTTGGTCTCGTGCACCTGTCCTAGGTCCACTTGGAAAATATGAAAAGGCGAGGATTTGAACCCAACACCAATAACAAGATACAACATTTTCAACCACATGGATCGTTGGGTTAAGTAAGGGGTTAACTAATGTGTTGATGACAGAACTCTTTCCTTAATACATTCCCACTAGACCATATGGCTATATCGTTTGTGTTATTTCTATATCAACTAGACGTTTTGTTTTATTGTGCATGATTTTACTATATTTGTTATATTTTATAAAATAGTTGGATGGTGAATTAGAAGTGGACTTTGAGAGTTCTATTAAATAAGTAATAAAATAATTTTTTGTATTTATGAGTCAAATTTGGATTTTTCCGTTTTAATGATTTAAAAATTATTTAATATAGAATCACTGTGAATTTTTGCAATATTTATGGAGTCTAATTGATTATTAGAATTATTTCGTAGTCAATATGGATTTTCATGATATGTATGGGGGCCAATTCTCCTTTTTATTTCACCTTACCCTAAAAGTGGTATAAAGAAGGCTCATAACATAAAGAAAAAAGTTCACCAAAACAGAGTTTGGGTGTTCATCGTTCATTGAAAGACGTTACATTAGTGCTTCCATCAAGCGAAGCACTAGACTCACTATATAGGAGACATCTAATGGAACTATTCTTGCTTCATTCAACTCCCATCATGCGAAGTACTAGACTCACTATATAGGGGAACGTCTAATGGATCTATCCCTGCTTCATTCAACTCAAGATAATTGAGTCTAATTCTCACGGATCAATTCTCGTTTGAGCTCACGACTGCAACCAGGCTTTCAAATCCGAGTCTACCGCTAGTGAAACTTACTTTCTTCCCGACTCGTCATCTTGCCCCTAAAATAAAAGCCATTAAACTTTCTAATATAGATAGGTAGAGGATAAGGGGATTTTTCCAATATTGTTTAACTAAATGCCCAGTTGTTGCATCCAAGAGAGGTTTCCATGGAATCCCACTTGAAAGAGCATTCTCTACTGAAAGAGCATATTCTTTTATTGCAGAATCCCACTTGGTCACAAATCCTAATTCCTAACTCGGCTTTTAGGCAAGATCTTCGACTTAACCTCCCAAAAGACGTCATAATATTGAAACTAAATTTGTTTGGCGGCGAATCATGAAATCTTGGCGATCTTGTCTATATGAATGGAGAGTCCGTTTTGAATTTGTCCTCCTTGTTATGCTCCTTGCTTTGCTACCAGGGAATCACTCACAAAAAGAAGATCGAAAACCGTAGACAATGACCAGTTGACTTGGTATGGAATTCAGATCTTCTTTTTGTACTGCGCTTTACTTTGTTTGAAGCTTCTCGTTATTCGTCCGTAGCAAGCAAAATTGTATCACTGACAAAAGGCGGAGGGAGTGCATTCAGGTAAGGTGTGGGCAATACAGACTATGCTTCTATTACACCATTGTTCATAATGGCGAAAGAGAGTGAAGAGTAACCAACAAAATTTCCTTCATAGGCAGGAAGGATGCTACTCCAAACTCGGTGTGGAGACGACCGAAAATCGATGGCTAATATTCCCCTCAAGCGGTACTAATCATATAAGAAGTAATATTCGTAGCGCTTTATTTAAAATTGGGCAACATAGTTTTGCAGCAATATGTTACACAACCTAAAATTTTTATATTTTATTTTATAATTTAAAAGAATGATCACTTTGTTATTCTCACGTGAGTTATGATGAATTTCAATTTCATTTATTGGGAGCTCATAACCAAATCATTCATAATTAACCACAAATGTTATTATGCAGTATACAATATTGTGAATCCAATAGAAAACCTCGGTGTGTATATCTGAATACAAATCTTTAAATTGGTGTAGAGGTTTGAAACCTAGTTACTGCTCATGTTGATCGTGCTGGTTGTGAAATTCATTGCACCACTCATTGCACAAGCCTTGAGTGGCTGTCTTTTATGATATTTGTTTTAGTACTAATATCAAGAAGTAAGGCTAATAGATCTAAACCATGTAAAAGTAAAAGTCAAAATTTTAAATACCGGCAATAGAAGATAATGGTTTTCCTATCCTTGATAGGGTTAGCATGGTTCCATAATGTGGAGCAACTTATAAAGTATGTCCAATATGTTCCCAGTGTTCAATAGTGGAAGTCTTCTAACTCCATAAGTTACAACTTTATGTTGAATTATTTTGGGGGATTATCAAAAATACTCCTATAGGGTTAAAAGTGCTTTAAAATACCATTGACTGAAAAAAAAATTTCAACTTCAAATATACCCTTAAAATATTGAAAATCTCATATTACCCTTGACGATAATTTTTCTCTCTCCTCTAGAGCACCTGTAATTCTCGCGCGAAAATTACTGTTCCCCCACACCACAACAGATTCGGCGAGAGTAGCTTGCAATCGGCATCAGATTCGCTGCCAATAGGTTGAAATCCTTTGTTGTCAACAAAGAAGCTTGCAATTAAGCACGTTCCGTAGAAAAATCAGGTATGTATAGTGAGTTTTTCGTGTTTCTCTTGTGTTTATTGCAATGTCAAAGGTGACAGAGTGGGTCACAGAGTCGTACGGTCGTACTGGGTCACAGAGTCTCATCGAGGGGTCAAAGGGATCAAAGGTCATCGCAGGGGTCCAA
>CM071863.1:31682804-31725298 GCA_036759665.1 Gynandropsis gynandra | reverse complement strand
TACGACCCATACGACCCATTAGACCCATACGACCCATACGACCCATATGACCCATACGACCAGTGCGACTCAAAAGATCGTACTTTGGTGGAACCTCCTTATCCTTAGAGGGGGCCTCTTCGACAGGACCGAGTGTAGGTTCCTCGGAAGGAACCTCCTTAGAGGGGGCCTCTTCGACAGGACCGACTGTAGGTTCCTCGGAAGGAACCTCCTTAGGGGGGGGGCCTCTTCGATAGGACCGAGTGTAGGTTCCTCGTGAGCGACCACTGGAGCATCTGTATAAAATTACTTCATTCATTAGATGCGTCTTTTGCGACCCTTGCAACCCTTGCCGACTCTCGATGGAAATTGACTCAAATGAACTTTTTCACTATTTATTACTTACTTGGTGGAACTTCATCAGGATCAACGACTGCAGTAACCTCTCTGGAAATTTATTCAGTTAGAGGAATTGTGGCGGCAGATGCGATATTTTCAATTAATATCGAAATGTTTGCCAAATCCTCTTCTGAGCCATCTCCACAGACATTTTGAGACTCTGACTCAACCGGCTCTTCGTTAGGCACTAGATATGAACGTTGAAGGAATTCATTGTCTCTAACACTGTTGGAAGATTGGTTTGCGGTGCTCGCATCTATCTCGACAGATTTTGATTTTGCCTTTTCAGCACCTTTGGGATTTGCCGCCTCTGCTTTTGTATTAGGCAAATGAAACCCGGCATCCCTTAGAAGATCTCTGACAGCGTTGATGATTCTTTTCTCCGACTTCTTTATTTCCTTCACTAATTTCTGCTCCAGTGTCAGCCGGACTGGAGCTTCTTTTCCTTCAGCTTCATCTTCATCCTCGCCTTCTCTTTCAGCATCAGCTTCAGCATCACCATCTCTTTCTTCATCAGGTTCAGCATCAGGTTCAGCATCAGCTTCATCATCTTCAAGCTCTATTATTTTTCCCCCACGCTCTTTTTCCTCTTAGTCCCCTTCCCCTTCCCTTTCCCCTTCCCTTTCCCCTTCCCTTTTTCCCTTCTTTTCATCGCCAAGAACTGCTTTCCGCGTCAGCAGTTCTTGCTCACGAATGTCCTCCCAACAAAGTCCCTTCGGATTTCTACGAATATGTTCCATCCATATCTGAACATCGGGATCGTGGCATCCCTCATAGTCGTCCAGATCAAGACGTAAAAAGTATTTCCTGAAAAACAAAAAATAGCCATTATTACCCTCTGTGATCCTTGTTTTCCTTGTGACCCTTGTATAATTATTACCTTAGAATCTCCGATCAGCCTTATGACTTCTGCGTACTTCAGGTTAATACTGGGTTTAACCATCTTCTTGCACATTCTTGGGCATGATGGATCCCCATTCTCTACATCAACATACCATCCCTTTCCGTCCAAACGAGAGATGGTTTCGAAAGGAAGTAACTGCAACATTAAAAAAAATAAGAATGCAAAAAGTATGAAAAAATTCAAGTTATTCGAATAATATATACAACTTACCATTAGTGGGATCATGAAACCGCTACAATACCATTTTGGTTTCGGGGATTCCCCGCTAACGTGCTTGCGGCAAGTATCCACAATCTTCTCGAATGTGTAACGCCCCCATGGAAAGTCTTCACAAAATTCCAAATCATCAACCATGTCAATGAGATCATGGCTGATAGAGTTGTCTGATGAAGGCTTGTGAGCAATAACTTGCGCCAACAACAACAAAGTTGCCAACCTCTTTCGGTCCTCGTCATTCTTCGCCTTCACAAGCTTTCCAATGATTTGTACGGGGGTCACCTTTCCACGGCCGAAATACTTCCGCCTGAATGTATCACCCCTTTTGGACTCCCATCCTTTGGGATATGGTCCGCAGTTCAATCCGGAAATTAGTGCGTGCTCCACTATAGAGTACCGGATGGGAACACCGTTTAAGACGAACCACAACTCCTTCTTGTCCCGTACAATCACGGAGTGATTTAGGAGGATAGACATTTGAACCTTAGTCAATGTGGAATCACATTGGAAATGGAATAAATGCTTAAATTGCGATTCCTTCTCGAAGTAATGCACGTCGTATTCATCTAAGATTCCTCTCAGCTTCGTTATTGTCTCGTGAGGATAACACTTGGTGGTGATCTTTGGCATTCTGTCCATGTGTTTGAATTGATACACAAACTTCGGCTTTGGGGCCACCTGCAAGACCAATTAATTAAAGAATACATTATACTTCTACCAACTCAAGCGACTCAAGCGACCCATGCGACCCACGTGACTCATGCGACCCATGCGACTCATGCGACCCATGCGACCCATGCGACCCAACCGACCCTTTGGCTCAACCGACCCATGCGACTCGACTGAACCATGCGACCCAAACCGACTCACTAAGAACACCGACTCAAACGACCCTTAGACCCCCTGCCACGCTCAAGCGACGATTGCGACCAAACCGACTCACTGAGACAACTGACTCAAACGACCCTTAGACTCCCTGCGACGCTCAAACGACCATTGCGACCCATATCGACTCACTCAGACTCAACAGACTCACTGACACTCACACCCATTTCAAAACAATAAACCATTCTGGGACTCGACAGCCTGCAAACCCTAGAAATCTACGCTCAACCGACCATCGCGACCCAAACCGACCCACTGAGACAACCGACTCTTGCGACTCAACCGACTCAGTGAGACTCAACCAACTCATTGACACTCACACCATTTCAAATCAATAAACCATTTTGGGACTCGACATCCTCCAAAACCCTAGAAATCGATCTACTTACACTTATTCACGCCATTGAAGATTGACTCGTGCTCTCTTCTCCACCGCTGCTGATTCTAGCCATTTCCTTCTTGCCAACTTCGAATCGATCCCTCTCAAGTTCGAAATCACTTGTTCTTTCTTGGCTTTTACTCTCCCAGAATACGGGTTTTTTCACGTTCGAAAATTAAGGGTAAATTTGTCTTTTCTCCAGTTTTTTCGATTAAATAATTATTTTAGCAAAGGATATTTTTGAAGCGTTTTAGCCCTACGAGGGTATATCTGATATTCCGCCAATTGTTTGGATAGTGTGTATATATTGGTTTCTCTTTAGCACGGAGTCAACCAAACATCTCTTGGAAGCAATTGATTACACTTATATACAATTCAATTTTATAGATAATACGGTTCATTATTATTTATGACAACTCAATTAAATGGATTTTTTTTTCAAAATGAAAATTTGAACATGATGGAACTAATAGTTGAATCAATTTTATAATTTATATAAATCATACATTATTTTTACATAACAAGGCAAATAAAATTTCATTTTTAATATATATTAGTGATTAAATGGACAAATTAACGTTGAAAATGAAGAATACGAAAACATGAAATTATGCAGTTAGAAATTAAATATTTGGATTATTATTATTGAAGTTAATATTAATGAAATTATAAAGAATATATATAAATGTTTGGATTAAATGAAGAATTTAACGTAGAAATAAAATTATGAAAAATATGAATAAATATTATTTCTTTCGATTTTTAATTTATTTTTATCTATTTTTCCATTTGATTGAATATTAAAAATTTAATTATTGGATTATAATAGTTTTTAATTATATAATATTATATATATGTATATATATTTGTCTCTAGCCGCTAGACACCGTTAGGCTCTTTAAACAGTAGAAGTTGGGTGGTCACCCGCCTTATGCCTAACTTTTCTTAAATCTTAGTTTTCATAAATCAATTAATTATTAAAAAAACAGAAAAAAATGAAAAAAAAAACCTAAATGGTTCCATTGAAAAATCATTCGGAGCTATCGTGTAAGAGAGCTTTGACTATGGTGTGTCCAAAGTGGAAGGCAGGTGCATGCGTGATTTTTGTAAAGATGACTTTTGGTAAAATATTATCATTCATCTACATGTGCTAAAATTCACATGAACGTGATCTTAGGATTAGTCCTTTGCACGAAGAGTTATAAACTATGCTCTTAGTCTAAGAGGTTTGTTGTGTTGAAAACGGGCTTGTATCTCGGAAAAAGGTTATTTTACAAATGGAATGTTCAAAATGAATGTGATGGCCATATAATACAAAAAGATACGAAATTTCAAATCAAAACTGCGTTTACACGCTTTTGCAACGCAAATGTAAGGCAATTGTTACACGAAGTTTACGCTACAACATAGTTGCAAATTGTAACACAATTCATACAAAGTTTTAATGCTTGGAAAACAGGGATATTATGTTGTGTAACTTAATTTTCTCAATAATTTAACGCAATTGTATTGGAAATTTTGCATAGAAAATTGCATTGGCACTTACAACACTATTGTAATGCAAGTGGAATGTTTGGCTAACGCAAATTTTTACGTGAAAATGATGTTACAAATTTTTACATCGATACAACACAATGTAATGCTAGTCTTTTATTGCAATTTGCGTTACAATTTCGTTACAAATAGTAACATGATTGCGTATTGACTGTTGTTTTACTAAGCTGACACAAAGTTGATACGTATTATAGGTCAAGAATGTCATAATATTTAACCGGATTGCATTGGTAAATTGGGCACAATAACGCTAGATCAATGCAATTGTGTGGACAATTATGGAAATATGTCGACTCACTCATATCTGAAATACAAAATTAATTTAAACTCTACTAGTTACCGGTTTAGATATTTGGTCACTCCGAATGTAGTGTATGAGAGGTTTGACTAAAAGTAAACAATTATTCTGCCGAATTTGAAACTGAATTAGACAGTTTTATAGCATTTGCTATGGATCAAGTTGGATATGCAAAGAGCGATAAGTTATATTTTTCATATTGTAAGTGTAGATATGAAAAATGTTTATCATGGGGAAGATAAAAGCATAATGACAACTTATACACACATTATTCAATAACTAGATGATAGTTATACTAGTTACAAACGTATTACAAATGAAAAAAATTTTGACGATCGTACTCGTCATGATGGATATATAGAAATGATTAATGATGTTTTTTCAGGATATCAGATTATGCATGATGAAAAACATGAATGAAGAAGTGTTAAACCCTTAAACTAATAAGTTTCACGAGCTACTTGGTGCAGCCAAACAATTTTTGTATGAAGGTTGTGAGGATCACTCAACTTTGCCACTTGGAGATAGATTGATGGAAGTCAATAAAAGTTTTAATGCCACAAAACATTTCATTGATCAAATTTATTAGAAGTTGCATGATGTTTTTTCTAAATATAGCACCGCACCTAAGTCCTTTTGTTATATCTCAAAGCTCAATGTATCTCTCGGAATGCGACATGAAAACGTGTGAACAATTAATGACTTTCATGCCTATGAAATGTTATCTGGATTTAGCACACACGAGAGACTGGCGTGTCCATATTGTATGGCGGATACAAATTTATTTCTTCTAGTACAGGGGAAAAACTATGTTTTTTATTGTCATAGAAGATTTTTTCCTTGTGGAAATAAATTTCGAAAAGATAAAAAATATTTTTGAAAGAATGTGGTACAAAGAGAAGAAGAACCATGTATGTAAACATGTATACAAATAGTATATGAACGACTAAATACAATACGTAGAAGATCTCAGTTGGATTTATGCGATGGAAAGACATCTATCCTAATATTCAGATGTTTTGGTACTGTGAAAACAACATTATTGAGGTGGTTAAGAAAAATTAAATTTTTATATAGATATGCATCAAACATTTTTCAGTACGTAGATATTGTGGGTTCAAGGTTCATTGAGTTGAAAAGTTATGATTTTCACGTTTTCTTCAGCGACTCATTCCCATTGTGTTTGCGGAGCTATTACCACGTGCACAACATTTTATACTAAATTAACATGTTCTTCAGAGATATATGTTTAAGAAAGTTATAAAGAAAGTATTTGGAGTTATTGAATAATAATACCTCAGAGGTATTATGCTCTTTAGAAAGAGTCTTTCCGCCTTTCTTCTTCGATATCATGGAAATTTTCAATACACTTACCAGACGAGGCAATACTCGGTGGCTCGGTTCAATTTAGGTGGATGTATCCATTCAAAAAGTTTTTCGTTCATCTAAAAAATATACTAAAATAAAGCAAGGGTTGAAGGATATATTGTTAAACAATACTTTTTGGAAGAAATCAAATATTTTAGCATATTTAATTTCGAATCGCATATTTCGACGAAACTGAGAAGATAAAAAGAAGATCACACAAACTATCTATATCAATATAATCCTAAGTTTTGTTCAAATCTTGAGATCTTTACACCAATTGGATATACGAGGATGGAAATTCGACGAATATTGTCTAACACCAAAGAAATATAAATACGTCCACACACACACACACACATATATATATATTATTAAATTATCTGCAAAATATTTTCTAACACCAGAAGTAATGGGGACATATCCTTGTTAACATATTCTCATTACGATATCTTTAATGAAGAAGTAATGGGGACATATCCTCGTATAAGCGTAGATGAACTCAAAAAACTGAAAGTTCAACATTATCTCTCATGGTTGAAAGAATATATAAGTATATACATCATGTCTTTTTGTATATGTATTTGTCCATAATGTATATATAAGTAAACAACCTACTTGGTTAAAAATTTTGACTAATGGTCCTACAATTATGAAGACGTTAAACCAAAAAATGCAAAAGATGAACATGGCGACAATTTCAATGCACCATCGAAGGAAGATTCACCACTTGAAGAATCAACGTAAGAAGAGATGTGAATTATGTAACTATAATATCAAAGTTTTGCAATATAAATCCTGCATTGCATTTTCAACGAGCATCCGTTGAAAAGCGCAACGGACACCCATATTCATAGAAACATCTATTCGAGAATTAGAAAATTTTAAAGGTTTTTTTTATTTTCCAACTGTCATCTGTTGAAAAAATCAACGGATGCTCGTTGGAATAAATGAACAGTATTATAAACTTCCAACGGACATCCATTGGAAGGCAAATATACAATCGGTTAATGATGTTTTTTACCTTGGGAACATAATTTTCAACGGAGATCAATTGGAAATTCCAATGGATTCCCGTTAGAAATTCTACCATACTATCGATTAATTATTTCTGTTGATTCAACATTATTTCCAAACGGTCATCCATTGGAAATTTTGGTATTTACAACGAGACCTCGACGATTTATTGGTCTTTGTGGATTGTTGGTAGGTTACGTTGGATCCCTATCACCATCTCCTCTGCAACCATGCCATTCTCCCTCGCCTATATCGGTGCCATCAATATTTCATGACAAAGATTATATGGTGGATATTTATGCTTTGATCGATACCTTCGAGGGTTTTTCAGATGTTCCCAATCGTCTTGAATGTCTTGACATAACGCTATGGTATTATATAGTTCATTTACATGTATATGTGTGTACATATAAATATATATATTTGTATTAGTTTTCTAAATCATCTATTTATTTTTTACACGTGTAGGTTTTATGTAGATGATGTTCTTAAACACACAAACAACAACATCATCCAAGGTTCTTTACAAGATTGTTTATACTATTCTTGGCAACTAATGCTAGAGGTGATACGCCATCGATGGTGGTGTACTTTTATCCTAAGTGCTATAATATAAAATTTTAATAAATTAATTACTTTATATTGAATTTTTTAGCGAGTATATAAATGGTTGAAGAACGACACATCACGAATCTATATCATTTGGATGTGCGATATGCAATCTCGGTTGTGCTTGATTATGAGCAACACTAAGCGCAACTACTATAACAAGAGCGCCAAATTGGTATGGACAACGGGCGAGGTTTCTAACTAACTCATCTAGCATTGGGAATCATAGGATTTCAAGGCCAAAAGTAAAAGATAAAGAAGTGTCGGTATGGTGAGAAATTTCCCAAAGAAGGTCTGCATCACCCTATTTAGGGAGAGAAATTGTTCTCCAAAAGAAAGAATAAATTGGTAAGAAACTTTATTTAATAGTATAAATGTATTTATATTTAAAAAATTTATCGAATCATATTATTTTAACGTTAGAGATGTAGAGGATGGAAAGAAAGTCATTCTTCTTGAGCTGACTGTCGAGATTCATGCCAAAAATAAGCCCGTCGCCAGGGAAGAGGTCGAGGAACCCGAGCTGGTCGACTCTCGGACGATCCAAGAGACATACGCAAAAAGACAATGCATCGAGCAGCTCGACACTTCAAGAAACACGAGCACATATGAATCATATGGATAACGTCATCGAATTGATGATCGGTCAATCATGTCAGCCCTCATAACCTTCGGAAAAAACACCACCGAGAAAAGAATCGTTCACTGACTCCGACACGACCCCTTTGAGGTATTGGAGAAGACAAGTACGAAGATGCGGTTTAGATGACATGTAGACTAGCTTAGTTTGTTATGTATTTTATTTAGTTTTAAATTTTTTATTAAAATTTCAACATATTAAAAACAATATTTTATTTTATTTGAAAAAAAATCGCAATTTATCAACGGATCTTCCTTGATAACGTAACAACATTATTAATGGCATCAATCAAAACATTTTAAATTTTTCCATAAAAAGCCAACAAGGATTCATTGGTAAATCCCGCGAAGATTCCAATGGATGCTCATTGGTTCCCAAACCATCTTCCAATGGATAGCCATTGGTACTTTCAACGGTCATCCATTACAATTTCTAACGGTCATCCGTTGTAATTTCCAACGGTCGTGTCTGTTGCAATCCCTTGATAATTTTCAACGAATTTTTCGCATTAAATGTCGTTCCAAATTGCAATGGATGTGGTTTTTCAACACTTGATTTCTAAATGATAGAAAAATGTTGCAATGTCTTATACAACAGTCGTTGCAATGTCTTGATCATTGGAAATTGCATGTTTTTATAGAGTGTTGCATTCTCTTGTACAACGTAAATGACGATGAAAAGTATTAGACTTAACAATGTGAAGCTTTATACTGACTTACTTCAAGATTATTATTGCTACCACAAATTATATATAACATCTAGAACAAATTTTGCTACACAGATGTCTACTCTAAAGGCGCTGATCAACGCAACGTTGTTAACCTATTAGGCATTGTAAATGCAAACATACAATGAGGTCGTATTGCAATTTCTTAAGCTAATCAATTTTTCTTGTTTAAGAATGGTGCCCTAACAAACACCATTTTTGTGCTCAATTTTGTTTTTAAAAAATGGTGTTTCAAACGCAAAATCGGGCTTTTCGACGCCAATTTGTGTTGGTATGTATTTCGTGTTTTTTTAATGCAAGAAGTGGTGACATTAAATTTAAATTGATGAATTTTGTTAGATCAGCATATGATATATATTATCAATGAGATTAGGGTGGATATTTCGAATTTTGGTTTGGTTCAAATTATTTGAGTTTTAAAAAAATGTAATCCAATTGAATTCAAATGTTATTTAGTTAAAATTCATCAGATTTCAATTCGATTTTGGATAATTCAGATATAAAATTATTAAAACCAAGATAAATTTGAATTCAATTTGAATCTAAATTATTTAGATTTCTAATTCATTCGAATCTAAGATTTTTTGGATTTTACCGAAAATAGTAAAAATCAAATAAAAACATATATGACAGAACGTATATTTCATACATTATATTCCAATTAATACAAAACTTAAAACTAAATTAACGAAACGAATTGAAGAAGTAT
This sequence comes from Gynandropsis gynandra, assembly GCA_036759665.1. Classification (NCBI taxonomy): domain Eukaryota; kingdom Viridiplantae; phylum Streptophyta; class Magnoliopsida; order Brassicales; family Cleomaceae; genus Gynandropsis; species Gynandropsis gynandra. Next base: position 31,715,617 of record CM071863.1, on the reverse strand, counting down.
ATGAAAAATTAACTACGTTTGTGAATATTGTTTATGTATACTTTTATAAGATCATTGCAAGATAACATAAAATATAATTAAACACATATATGTTCACTATATAAATATTGTAAAAAAAATAACACAAAATAAATTTACTTTGATTTAAAAAATTATATTTCTTTTTTATTCAGATATTTGGAATTTTTTCGAACCACAATCAAACCAAACAAACAACTAGAACTAAATTTAATAAAATACAAAATATAGTTGTTGTAATTAAAACATATATTTATTTTTTTATTTGTAATGTTCTAAATTTTCATGCTAGATTGAATCGAACCGAATTGGTGGGATCAAGGATTCAACCTATTATTTATAAATTATAATAGATCTAATTCGTTTTTTATTTATTTGGATATTCCAACTGTTTCCGTACCATTTAAATCATTTTATTATATTCGACTTTCGGAGTTGAATGAATATTTTATTAGGGAGAAAAAAGACTTCCAAGTTAAAAGGCAGAAATGTCCAAAGATTTTTGTCGTTTGGTCTTATTGAATCAATATCCATAATTCAAATTTATGATTTTTTTAAAGAACAACCAAATACATTAATTTACATATGCGAATTAACATCTCATAACATTTGGGATTAGTCAATAGCAAAAGACAACACGACAGTAAAATTCCCGAAGGCTTATCAATGACGAGGAACAATTTTTTAAAAGATAATGTTATGATTGTTAACAACATTAACATGATGTGATTAGCAAAACTATAATTCCATATAATGAAATTAATATATACACATTCTCTACAAAATCTAAGTCGATATATAAATGTTCAACATGAATTAATTTAATTCATAAATAGAATATCAAATGTTTTTTGACTTCAGTTCGAATTTTCATTTTATATAAATATTTATATTAAGTAGAATTTTGAATAGGGGGAAAATAATAAACTATAAGCTCGATTAATTTATATATATATATATATTTATCTATATATATATAGATATATGATATTTATTATTTATTGGTAAACTGCATTCAGTTAGAATTATTTTTCTCGAATTCACCAAATTCTTTTTAAGATGTTATACGTAATTATATTTATCATCTTGATTTTTTATATATGTACCATACATATATAATATATGTATTAAAAAATAAGTAAACTCACGAGCATATTAATTAAATAAAATATTATAAAACCAACCATTTTCTCTATATTATATGACTTTTAAATGGAAGATATAACTAAAATTCTGATAACTGATTAACCTTATAGCTAAGTAAGTAGTTATGTCAGTAACAAACATAGAAATAAATTCATGTACTGCCCAAGAGAAAAACACATAATAATATGTATAATTCATAACATATTTTCGAAATTTATCTAACAAATAATAGCTTTGATAGTATTTTTATTGTACAAGTGATTTTAATATAAAGTTTTTAGTATTCAGGACACTCAAGGATTAGTTTTGTTTTTGGCACATTGTTGCAAATAGTGAAAGAGAAATGGGAATGAAAATTATTAAACCAAATCATAAAGTTAAAAAGAAATTACAGTAGCACTAAATTATAAACATCGCTCTCCCCCCTTCCAATTAGATTCCTCTGGCGACACTTCCAGTGAAGTCACCGGAAAAAGAGGGAGCAGCTTCGGCTCCGAAACTCGCGGTGTTGAAATCGGCGATGAGTGCAGATAAAAACCCTTCTCCGCAATCGCCCTCTCTTCCTCCGACAGTGGCGACATCTTGTCGAACGGGTCTCCCTCGTTCTTCGGCGTCACGGGGCTGTTCAATCCCAGCTTTGGAAAATCAAGACAGCTAGGCGACAAAATCTCCGTATTTCTCTGCGAAAATCCCGGACTACAGTTAAATCCGCCGCCGATCACGAGGGTGTTGATCATGAGGTTGTTCTTGAGGTTGTGTCTCCTCTCATAGAGCTTGAATCCAGTCTGTTTCTTCGGTGGTGCGGTTTCGATCGGAGGATATAAGAAATTGCTTTTGCAGGCAGTGGTCGCTGGAGGAGGAGGTGAATCTGGGGATATGGGGGAGGAGGAACCGGTGAGCATCTGGACGACATGTTTGAAGGAGGAAGTATCGGCTTGGACGAATGTTGTCGGATAATGATCAGATCTGGCGATGATGTTGTGGTGTAGAGATCCAGCGACATTAATAAGAGAACAAGAAGAAGAAGAAGAAGATGAGTTCCTGGAATCTTCTGGTTTTGTTGAACTCTCCATCGAAAAAATCATCTCGGAAGCTTCTAAATTCAGTGAGAAATGGTAGTTATAAACGAATATACATTTACATAAATATATTGATATATAGATCTGCAGCAAACTCACAAAGGGCTTCTCTCTCTCTCTTTCTCTTATCTATCTTTCTGGTGACTCTCGCTCGATCTCTCTTTCTGTCTGTGCGTGTGTGTTTTGAGTGTAGGAGAAGAGAAAATTAAATGTGAGTGTTTGCTTCCCAAAGTTACTTTCAGGTTTTGGGATTATAAAAGGAGCATGATTGGTTGGAGTCTTTAATTTAGAACTTTTCTTTATGATAAAAGAAAGTTGACATTAGGATTTGGGCTTAGAGGATCAAAATATATTTTTGTTAAGCAGTTCTAAAATATACCCATCAAAGTCTGGATTTTAGAAGTTAAACACACCAATTTTCTTAATAATGATATTTTAGAAATTAAGCGCACTAAAATTTTTCTATTAATTTTAGACTTTTTAAAATTTCCACATATAATTGTATGTTTAAATAATATAAAATAATGATGTAAAAGTTAAGAAATTATTGATAAAGAATATTTCCAAGATAGATTATCCTTCGTTAATATTTGGTATCTTCTATTACAAAAAAAATCAAACATAAAAAAGACTCAATGTTGATAATAAATCCTGTAAAGAGAAACTAAAGACAAAATATCAAGTATATCTTTCTAGGATTTTCTTGTTTCACGTATATTTTCGAAAGTCTAAAGATTAAAAGGAAAAAATGGAGAAAAGACAAGTGTGATATTATTTTTTGTACGTGAAAATACACACAATTTGACATTTTTTGAAAGGAAACTTATTTCAAAGTTGAGAGTAAGGAGTGAGAGGCGATTTCGAAGTTAAGAGCAAAGATCGAGTTCAAAGTAAGGATGAAAGAAATTTCGAATTTGACCAAGAAAATTTTGAAGTAAGAAAGAAAGAAATAAATTACAAGGATCAGTAATGAAGAAGAGAACACGAGTCAATCTTCAATAGCATCTGTAAATGGATCGATTTCTAGAGTTTTACGTTGCAGATGACATACATTAGAATTATACTGTTGAAAGCGAAATTTTTTTATTGCTATCAAATGGGTATGAGTCCAATGAGTCGCTTGAGTCAAAGAAGGTCATGAGTCTGAATGAGTCGCTTGAGTCTTAGATGTTCAGATATGAATGGAACATCTACAAAGAAATCCAAAGGATATTTGTTGGGAGGACATCCGTAAGCTCGAACTTTTGATGGGAAAAGCAACTCTTGATGAGAAACTAAAGGGAAAAGAAAGAGGGGGTGTAAGAGGAAGAAAAGCAAAGGTGAAAACGTAATAGAAGTTGTGGATGTTCCACCTATATCTGAAGCTGATGAATATGAAGTATTTGTAGAGGCTGAAGTTGATGAAGAAGAAGAAAGTGACGTTGAAGCTGAAATTGAAGGAGAGACTGAAACTAAAAGAGAAGAAGATGCAGTCCCTCTGACACTAAAGCAAAAATTAATGAAGAAAATAAAGAATTCGAAGAAAAGAATCATCAACGTCGTAAGGACCTTCTAAGGGACGTCGAGTTTGATTTTCGTAATAAAAAATCAAACGCGGTAAATCCCAAAGGTGATGACAAGGCAGAAAAGACTAAAGGCTAAAAGGCAGCAAAATCAAAGGCTGCCCAGAAAGATACGAGCACCAGACACAAATCTTACGATAGTCTCAGAGATGATGATTTTGATTTCCTTCAATGTTCATATCCAGCTTCAAGAGAAGAGCCAAGAGAAGAGCAGATGGAGTCAGAGGCTGAACATCACTCTCGCGATGACTCGAAAGAGGAGGTGAAAAATATTTCAATATTTATTGAAAATATTACATTTGTCGCTAATCCTTCGATTTGGCTTTATCTCAGTATTCTTCTAATTGAATACATTTATGAAGAGGTTCTTCTATTGGTTGCTCTTGTCGAAGACGTTGCCGTCGATGTTGGTGCTGAGGAAACTCCAGATATTTCTGTCGAAGTTCCACTAAATAAGTAATATTAAGTCACAAAATTCATTTAAGACAAAAGGTCGTATGTGTCACAAAGGTCGCATGGGTGACAAACGTTGCATGGGTCGCATATGTCACAAGGATCGCGTATGTTCCATGGGCCGCATTTGTCGCAAGGCTCGCATAAGCTCCATGGGTCGCATATGTTGCATGGGTCTCATCGGTCACAAGTTCATCAATGTCACAAAGGATGAGTCTAATGGATGAAGTAATTTTTATGCAGATGTTGGCGTTGGTGTTCCTGACGAGGTTCTTACAGAGGATACTTCAGTGGTTCCTGTCGAAGAGGTTGCGGGTGATGTTGATGCTGAGAAAACTCCAAAAGTTCTAGTCAAAGAGGATGTACAGATGTTCCTGTTGAAGTTCCATCAAGTAAGTAATAATGAGTCACAAATGTCATTTGAGTAAAAAATGTCGCATGGGTCACAAAGGTCGCATAGGTCATAAAGATCACATGGGTCGTAAGGATCGCATAGGTCACATATGTCACAAGAGTCGCAAGGGTCACATTGGTCTTATATGTTGCAAGGGTCGCATATTTCGTATAGGTCGCATCAGTCACAAAGGTCATCAATGTCATGAAGGATGAGTCAAATGAATGAAGTCATTTTTATGCAGAAGTTGTAGCTTCATCAGATGAGTATGATGGTCCAATGATAATTAAACGTAATTTAAAACCATCGAAAGCAAGACATGAGTCTTATGTTGAACCTTCATCGATTGAGCCACCGGAAAAATGACCAAAAACACTCGGAGAACAAAACCCACGAGGTGGACGAACAACAAGGACATCGAGAGGAAAGGGGTGAGGGCGAGGGAAAGGTGTATATAAATTTGTTGCTGCAGAAGAACCCGTAAAAAAGCTGATTCAAGACCCTACAGAAAAGGTAATTCAAGAGTTTTCATGTGGAAGCCAATGGATTGGTACAGAGCAAGATGACTTGAACTCTTTCGTTCATGGAAGCTAGTAGTATCCATTTAACTAGTCTATATGAATTTATGATGAAAACTCACCAAGAGCGTTGGTGGAAATCTAAAATAGATTGTCTCGGGGGCTAGAGTTTTGGAAGATCATACCAAAGGATGACGTATGACTTGAAGATGTTGTAAGTTTTTTAACCTTTAGTCACGAAAGTCACAAAGGTCACATAGGTGATTTTGGGTCATATATATTCATGTGGGTCAATTTTTTTTTTTTGCAGCAATTGGATGATGCATTGTTCGAGCTATATAATCACATCCGAAAGTATTCCTTTCGATATGGTTCAAAGAATTATTACGTTTGTGATCTTGCTTTCATGTAGAGATGTCAATTGGTTGGTTTTGTACCCAACCCATTAAAATAAAATGGACTTTATAAGATAATTGGATTGGGTTCAACTTGATCCATTTAATAATAGATTATACAGGTCGGGTTAAACGGATTTACTCATATAATTAACATTTTGTATATATTTTTATCATTTAACATTTACGATATATATATATATATTAGATATTATAATTATTGTTTCAGTATTCAAAACAAAAATTTATGAAATAAAATCCGTGATATATATTAAAAACATCTGATATAATCGTAAAATGATAATTCATGAAAATAAATTTTTTAACAAATTTTATTAAAAAATATGTTCGATATAATCATCAAATCTTCATCATTTTTCTCGTTGTCCTTGAATTCAACATCACGATCATCGACGACATCAAATTTGTTGGCACAACTATCGTCACCTATCATTTATAAACATATTAAAAATAAAATATAGTTTAATTAAAAAATACTAATATATATTTTACCGTTTTTCGTAAATTTCATATCCAATCAACCAATTTTTTTGTACAAATCAATGCATCGACATTAGAAGAACAAATGCGGTTTCTATACTTGCTTAACAAACGAGAATCGATGCTAAAATGATGATTCTGGCGCCACGGTGGTGATTAAAATACTAAGTATATCGCAAGCTATCCGAGCTAAATCTCCATAGCGATATTTATGGCTTTCCCAAAACTGTAAAACATCGATATCATTAAATTCGTTCATTTCTAACCTTTTGTCCTCCGAATATATTTGCAAATACTCTTGCATAGTTTTAATTTTCGCATAGCTTTGAAAGCCTATATTTATTTAATCAAATTATATGAATTATAGAAAAATCAAAATAAAGATAAAACTTACATTTAAAGCCGTTAATGTTGTTCCTTTTCCTTTGCAGACACACCAGCGAGGACTTATAGATCCTCTTGAAGAACTTGGAGCCACTGATTTCTTTTATATTGATAAAAAAGAAACCCCAAATTTTTCTTCACAAGATCGATTTTTTCTCTAGAAGTGGTTGGATCAATTTCATTGTAAGTAAATTCCAACTTCATCCTTGGATCTATAACCGCTCCTAATGCAAAAGTCATATTGTATTCTTTCCAATATTTATCAAACTTGTCCTTCATGTTGTTGGCCATGACTTTTATCATCTTATTTCCACTATTCTTCTTATAATCATTCAACAAACACTTTATTCTCCAAACTTGAAAGAAATACAAATTGGAAGTCGGATATTTAGAACCAGATATTAAGTTTGTAATCTCATAGAATGGTTCCAAAAATTCACAAATCTTTTATCCTCTCTCCCACTCATCGATTTATGGACAATGTTTATAATTTTTATCAAGCAACTGCATGTTGTTAAATGCACGTTCATGTTCAATAACAAGTTTGAGCATCAAATAATTGGAATTTCATCTAATAGAGACATCGAATCGCAGACCTATTCCACTTTGAATATCAACTTGCTGACAACATTCCTCAAACATTTTTATCCTTTCTTCCGACCATTTCACATATTTTATACTTTCTCTAATCTTATGTAAATCATAATCGACGACTTTAAGGTCTTCATGCACCATCAAATTAAGAATATGGGCATAGCATCTCGCGTGGAAAAACTCACCATTGCATAATAAACCATTTTGTAAACAAAATCGATCACTTAATATATCTTGTACACTATCATTAGACGATGCATTATCAAGTGTGAGAGAAAATACTTTTTTCTCTATCCCCCAATCTTTTAAAATCTTAAAAACCTTATTGGCCAACTCAATTCCAGAATGCGGGGGATGCAAAGCACTAAACGATAGTATCAAATTGTTTAATGCCCAAGAATCATCAACATAATGTGCATTCATACAAATATAACCTTCCAAAACTATAGATATCCACACATCAGCAATTCAACAAATCCTATTCGAAACATTAGCTATCTCAACTTTTAGCTTCTCTTTCGTACTTTGATGTAATCTAAGTACATCAGCTACGAGAGTGTTTTTAGAAATCGGTTTGAAATCTGGATTCATATATTTGAGCAGTTGCCTAATTCCCTTATACTCCACAAAGGAAAATAGAAGATCATGCTCTAAGATATCCATAGCTAAAAACTTTCGAATCATTAATTGGTCAAACTTTTTAGATATTACCATACCTTCACAAGCAAATATCTCTATCAATTCAGAAAATTTGGTAGGCATTCGTTTGCATATAAACAAATGACGAAGGAGCGTAGATGTTCTATTTCTAATATCATTATCCGGATAATCCTTATTGCAATAATTGCAAGTAATACTATTCCCAATGGTTGAAAATGATCCCATGCATGTGAAGAACGTCGTCGTTTTCGAGTACTTACTTGATCATTTACTTCCATAGATACACTCGGTAATGATGACGCCTCATTGGTACTTTCTCCGCTCCTCAATGATAATAGCTAAAATTAAAAGATAACAATCATTCTGTACACCTAAACCAAATCAAAACATTAGAAATTTTGACACTTCGAAAAATAAATTCAGTCACTAAATTTTGATTTAAAATAAAATTCGTTAATAATATATGTTGTATATCTTACTGTAAGATATACTCACTCATACAAATCGTGTTAAAAATCACTAAACCATAATCAAGTCAAGACCAATAAAATCATTTGATACTGTCATTTATTCCCAAAATAACTTAAAGTTGAATTGAACATGAACTATTATCATCTCCCACTCCCGAAGTTTAAGAATCCTCATGATCCTTAAGATCTCAGATGTTGATTTCATCCTTTTTCCTTAGATTTCATTAACTTATCTTGAAATTTCTCTTGCATTCTATCGAATAAGAAATTCACGAGCATAACCAGAATCTTATAAATTAAGGCTACTATTGATGCTAACCCAAGATTCCTACACAAGATCCATAGAGCTAAACATATTTGTAAAACAATCATCCATGGATCATGCATATACCAACTAAAATCACTAATCCTTTTAGCAACCACTATCATGTAACTTAAAATCTCCCCACTAGTCTGGTTAATTATGTAATCTGAGAGAAGACATCTATGAGCGAAGAGTAATCGTGAGAGGAACGAGGAAAATGACTGAATATTAAGCGGTCTTTGAATTCCGAAGGAGTGATAGGCATGCAAGTTTTATGCAGTCGCTCACGATGTGGATGGACGAGGGCATGTAAGAATCTCCGAATTTTCTTAATGGTTATTTGGATGGTACATATCCATTGAGAGAGGCGTTAAAATTAGTGGTAGAGTATGATGGCTTGCTCTCGATTGTAAACATTCCATCACCTAAAAATTGATATATGCCTTTTCATTGGTTAGCCATGAAAGTAGATTTGAAAAAGTTATGCATCAGTATATGATTGCCAGAAACATTTGAAGGAGTCGCATATCGATCTAGTGATGGAGATTATAAGAAGATCTCTTCCTAAGATGTTGCAGGTCGAACGGTTTTATTGCTTGACTTCCAGAGAAGATAAATGGCTTTATGAGTATTATGAAGTTATATCACAGAACGAAACCTCGAATGAGTGTGGTGTTTTCGCCTTCAAATACTTAGAAGCCAGGAAGGGAGGAGAATTCTCTTAAATTTGCGGACGCCCAAATTGCTTCCATGTGTGAAAAAAATGCTGATGAAGTATTTGCGAATGAGTAATTATCGATGTACCCCAAGACCAACGCCTCCCATCATGTCAACCTTGAACTTGATTCATTTTGTTTTTAATTGATTCATATTATTTGTAACTAACTTGATTCATACTTTTTTTTTAAATTTGATTCATGTTTTTTAACTTGATTATTATGTTTTTTTTAATTTGTTTTATATTTTTTGAACTTAATTCGCATGGATCGCATATGTCACATGATTCGTATATGTCGAAATGGTCGTATATGTCAAAAGGGTCGCAAGGGTCACATATGTCGAAAGGTTCGCAAGGATTGTATATGTCGAAAGGATCGCATATGTCGAAAAGGTCATATAGATCAAATGGGTCACATGGATCAAATGGGTCGAATATCTTGGAAGGGTAGCATGTGTCGAAAGGGTCGCATAGCATGGATCGAAAGGGTCGCATGGGTCACATATGTCACAACGGTCACTAGGGTCACAAAGGTCACTAGGATCACAAGGAAATGAAATACCGAAATACATACCGATAATAAAGGTCACAAGGGTCACAAAGGTCACTAGGGTCACAAGGGTTAGAAAGTGTCACAAGGGTCATATGGGTCACAAATTAATGAATACCAAAACACATACCAATAATAAATCCGCAATATTAATAACAATTAAAATAAATTTAAAATAATAATAAATTAAAAATAATAGTAAATCTACAATAATAATAACAATAACAAGTTCAAGGCATTGAATACCAAAAGGACCGCATATGTCACAAGGGTTGCATGGGTCACTAGGGTCAACAAAGGAAAATAGAAGATCATGCTCTATGATAGTCATAGCTAAAAACTTTCGAATCATTAATTGGTCAAACGTTTTAGATATTACCATACCTTCACATGCAAATATCTCTATCAATTCAGAAAATTTGGCAGACATTCGTTTGCATATAAACAAATGACGAAGGAGCGTAGATGTCCTATTTCTAATATCATTATCCGGATAATCCTTATTTCAATAATGTCAAGTAATACTATTCCCAATGGTTGAAAATGATCCCATGCACGTGAAGAACGCCGTCGTTTTCGAGTACTTGATCATTTACTTCCATAGATACACTCGGTAATGATGACGCCTCATTGGTACTTTCTCCGCTTCTCAATGATAATAGCTAAAATTAAAAGACAACAATCATTCTGTACACCTAATCCAAATCAAAACATTAGAAATTTTGACACTTCGACAATTAAATTCAATCACTAAATTTTGATTTAAAATAAAATTCGTTAATAATATATGTTGTATATCTTACTGTAAGATATACTCACTCATACAAATCGTGTTAAAAATCACTAAACCATAACCAAATCAAGACCAATAAAATCATTTGATACTGTCATTTATTCCCAAAATAACTTAAAGTTGAACTGAACAGGAACTATTATCATCTCCTACTCCCGAAGTTTGAGAATCCTCATGATCCTTAAGATCTCAGATGTTGATTTCATCCTTTTTCCTTAGATTTCATTAACTTATCTTGAAATTTCTCTTGCATTCTATCGAATAAGAAATTCACAAGCATAACCAGAATCTTATAAATTAAGGCTACTATTGATGCTAACCCAAGATTCCTACACAAGATCCATAGAGCTAAACATATTTGTAAAACAATCATCCATGGATCATGCATATACCAACTAAAATCACTAATCCTTTTAGCAACCACTATCATGTAATTTATAATCTCCCCACTAGTCTCGTTAACTACGTAATCTGAGAGAAGGCATCTACGAGCGAAGAGTAATCGTGAGAGGAACGAGGAAAATGGCTGAATATTAAGCGGTCATTGAATTCCGAAGGAGTGATAGGCATGCAAGTTTTATGCAGTCGCTCACGATGTGGATGGACGAGGGAATGTAAGAATTTTCCGGATTTTCTTAATTGTTTTTTGGATGGTACATATCCATTGAGAGAGGCGTCAAAATTAGTGGTAGAGTATGATGGCTTGCTCTCGATTGTAAACATTCCATCACCTAAAACTTGATATATGCCTTTTCATTGGTTAGCCATGAAAGTAGATTTGAAAAAAAGTAATGCATCAGTATATGATTGCCAGAAAAGGTTGAAGGAGTCGCAAATCGATCTAGTGATGGAGATGATAAGAAGATCTCTTCCCAAGATGTTGCAGGTCGAAGGGTTTTATTGCTTGGCTTCCAGAGAAGATAAGTGCCTTTATGAGTATTATGAAGTTATATCACAGAACTAAACCTCGAATGAGTGTGGTGTTTTCGCCTTCAAATACTTAGAAGCCAGGAAGGGAGGAGAATTCTCTTAAATTTACGGACGCGCAAATTGCTTCCATATGTGAAAAGAATGCTGATGAAGTATTGCGAATGAGTAGTTATCGATGTACCCCAAGACCAACACCTCCCATCATGTCAAACTTTAAATTGATTTATATCATTTGTAACTAACTTGATTCATACTTTTTTAATTTGATTCATGTTTTTTTTAACTTTATTATTATGTTTTTTAATTTGATTCACATTTTTTGAACTTAATTCGCATGGATCGCATATGTCACATGAGTCGTATATGTCAAAATGGTCGTATATGTCAAAAGGGTCGCAAGGGTCACATATGTCGAAAGGTTCGTAAGGATTGTATATGTCGAAAGGATCGCATATGTCGAAAAGGTCATATAGATCACATGGGTCACATGGATCAAATGGGTCGCATGGATCAAAAGTGTCACATGGATCGCATATTTTGGAAGGGTAGCATATGTCGAAAGGGTCGCATAGCATGGATCGAAAGGGTCGCATGGGTCACATATATCGCAAGGGTCACTAGGGTCACAAAGGTCACTAGGATCACAAGGAAATGAAATACCGAAACACATACCGATAATAAAGGTCACAAGGGTCACAAAGGTCACTAGGGTCACAAGGATTAGAAAGTGTCACAAGGGTCATATGGTCACAAATTAATGAATACCAAAACACATACCAATAATAAATCCACAATATTAATAACAATTAAAATAAATCTAAAATAATAATAACAATAATAATAAATTAAAAATAATAGTAAATCTACAATAATAATAACAATAACAAGTTCAAGGCAATGAATACCAAAAGGGCCGCATATGTCACAAGGGTTGCATGGATCACAAGGGTCATAAGGGTTAAAAAGGTCACTAGGATAACGAGGGAATGAAATACCGAAACACATATCGATAACAAAGGTCACCAGGATCACAAAGATCGTAAAGGTAACATGGGTCACAAAGGGCACTAGGGTCACAAGTGTCGCATCGGTCATGAATCAATGAATACCAAAACACGTACCGATAATAAATCAACAATAATAATAACAATAATAGTAAATCCACAATAATAAGAACAACAAAAGTTCAAGTTCAAGGGAATAAATACTGAACATAATTACTTGAAATCAAATATTGTTGTTGGTAGACCCTGTTGTTGGGACATACCGAAGCACAGGTGTTGCTCCATTAGAGACCAGTTTGACTATGAGGGAACATCCCTCGTTTTGTCCATTTTAATGACTAAACTTTCTCCAACGTTTCCTTATGTAAGTTCCACCATAACTCAAGGGCCTCAAATCTAACGACCACGCCTTTCCTTGATAGTTCATCAGCATTATCATACATTTTCTACCGATAAAACCGTTCGACCTCGCAAACCCTATCGGAAGGTTCGGCACCATCATCCAATTTAAATCAGTAAAAATGACAAAAAAATGAATAAATAACCAAAGTGATATATGATGAATCGGTTTAAGATCACTTACTAATGCATCTACGACCAAATTTGAAAGAGTGACAGTTGCCATAAAATATGTCTGAGCATAAGAAGATGACCATGCTTCTGTATTTTGTAAATTTCATATATCATATCTGAATCCAGTGACGTGAAAAACCATGTCACCTTCGTGACGAAAAACTACGAAATCCCCAATTCAAAAATTATGGTCCTTCGAGAAGTGTTTTCATCCATACATGATTCTAGAGCCATCTAACTTGACTTCCCATATTTTGTTAGACGCATCTGATCTAAGATTTGATGTGTTGTTGTTCCTCGTTAGTTCTTCGATATGCTCATCAAAGAACTTCCTCGGAATGTCCTTCAACAAAAAAAATCATATATCTACATTCTCTAAATGTAATAGACAGACATAGAAACAAATGAATGAGATTACAAGGTATTGTTCCAGATAGCTAGAAAGAATCCCTTGGACGAAATGTGGGAAATGTAGGGTTTGAGAAATTTTTCATAGATAATTTTTCAAAGATTGTTTACAGAAGGAGATAAAGACGGGAGATGATGAAAGTTAGAGCGATAGATGGATGGAAGATTATGAGAGTTACTGAGAGACTGTGTCATTATTCAAGAAAAAGGAAAGGCTGGAATATGAAAAGACAAGACTCTGACATCACAGCGACGAAATGGTACAAAGTGTTGTATTGTACAACATGTGACCAACTTTGAACACACTCTTATGTTTTTTGAAATGTTGGAGAACATTTCGACGGGAATGGAACGATCACAAGAACACAAAGGTAACAAATTACATTAGATGTTTAAATTTTGTTTTCGATACATTTAAGAATATAAATCATGTTAATTCAGATACTTTACAATGTCAAACAATAATTAAAATGGATTTTTACCCATGTGTCACAAAAAATGTAGAACAGATAAATGTGTTTCAAAAGTGATAGTAGTGTTTTATAAACTCATTGGATGAGTAATCCGTCTTGTTTTAGAAATAGAAAGGATTCGATCTTATACATACGCGACGGAAATTTTAAAACAATACATTTAAAATTTCGTCAAATTTTGAAATTATTTATATTATTGTCTATATTAATTTTTAATTAAATATCTATAATTCATAATTTTTTTAATGACATTTCTAAAGAGTCACGCATGGGTCGAATGGTCACAAAGGTCACAATAATCTTTTTTCACATAATTAGGAACAATAGATGTGAACTCGATGAATTTATGGATTTATAAGGATGAAAGGAGAGAAATCATGCAAATAAGAATAGTGGCATTCGAAAAAACGCATGGCTGGCATTCGGAAAGACATAACTCTGACATCGAAATGACGAGTCACAAAGGTCACATGGGTCACTTGGGTCCCATGGGTCGAAAGGGTCACATGGGTCCCATTAGTCGAATATGTTGCAAGGATTGCATGGGTCGCATGGGTCACAAGGATCGCATATGTCGAAAGGATCGCATATATCACATGGGTCAAATGGATCGAAAGGATCGCAAGGGTCACATGGGTCGCATATGTCGCAAGGGACGCATGGGTCGCAAGGGTCGCATGGGTGGCAGAGGTCGCAAGGGTTGCATGGGTCAAATGGGTCATAAGGATCACAAAGTCACAAAGGTCACAGTAGTCCTTAATGTTATTAATGAACAATAGATACCAAATTGGCGAATGTATCGATTTATAATGATGAAAGTGCGTAAACCAAGGTTTAGTCCAAATAATACAAATAATATAATATTACAAACTAACAAACCTTTCTTTTTTTTAAGTTGGTGTTGTTTGGATTGTCACGTTCCTAACACTGTCACTGATACTGGTATTTGAACACGTTTGTCTCGACGAAGATGGGGTTTTTCTTCGAGCCTCACCAAGTCCATGATAACGATTCTCTTTAGGCCTAACACCTTGCCTTTTCACAGCCAACATAGGAGGTAGAACCGTAACTTTGTAATATTGAGGAGGAATGTTCCAATCACTTCAAACAGGAACCAGATACACGGTTTCTTGGTAAACCAAATGCCATGTATCCCGGAGGTAGTATGTTGAACATAGTTGTGGCATCTTGAGACCTTTATCAATCTTATATGCAGCCACAATTACGTGACTGCATAAATACTTATCCACATCAAATATTTTGCAGTCGCACGATTTTTTTGAGACTCACTACAAATCTTCTACCCTTCTCATTTCTCACCTCATACTCATACTCGGCTTGTTCAATTCAATAACCTCATACTTGGATGTTTTTCCAAACCATTCATGTAACATTTTCTCAACATACGATATTAACTTTTGAGAATCATCACCGGTAGCTGCTTCCAACCTATACCTATTGAATCATTCCACTGTCTTTTCCAAGCAAATATCTAAAAACACTAGGATCGAAAACTTTTTTGACGTCTTCAACGTGGAATTTATTGACTCGGCCCCATTAGTAGTTAATAAGTTGTACCTTTCCCCCTTAAATTTGCATCTTGCCCACTTAACGGGATCAAGTTCCTCTTCCTCCAAATAATTTATAAAATTAGGATACACTGCGCAAAGGTCACAACAGTCACAAAGGTCAAAAAGGTCACAATGGTCATATTTATACCTGCCTTCAAATCATTAAATAGATCTTTAAATTCGTTCATCGTGTATGTTGCTGCACATTTAAAGAACATTTATCACCCTTTGAACTTTTTATACCTTTGCCTTATTGACGTAGCTCTATATATTTTGTTATATATGACGTAGACAAAAACCATGATCAACTTCTTTGTACACTTGTTTTTCTACTTTTATCAAGATTTAATGAAGACCAGATACCACAACGATATCACGTCCATCCGGTATCACCTCTTTTTAACCTTGACATAAACCACGACCATGATTCGTCCTTCTCCCGGCCAACTATTCTCCTAGCAAGAGAATATTGGTGATGTTAACCATCTTGCGCAGTTGTGACAATCATTGATCCCTTATACTCTTCTGTCATAAATGTTGCATCCACAACAACCACATTACGCGTGTATTTAAATCCTCTTATAGTTGTTTCCACAATCTTAAAAAGGTATTTAAAGCTTTTTCCATCATTGTCCAACTGAAGGTTTGCGACAGATCCGAGACTTCATTCTGAAAACATGTGCAACCACCCTGGAAGTCTCCTATAATGTTCAAAGACACCACCATGAATCTCCTTTTGAGCACTGCATTTGCCTCTTAATGCCATCGAATATGATATGTTGGCACCATACTTTTCTTTTATACGAGCCAATTCTTTTGCTAGAGGTGTTTCATATTTCTCGGAATATTCTCATTCAAATAATCTTTAACCAATTGCGATGTACCCTCTGTAGCTTATGTTGGTTTAGATACAGGTGAACACTTATGAATGGGATAATTTGTTCTCACACTAAACCATTTACAATTTTGGATTGCTGCCATGTGTAATTTCCATTTACAACTACTTTCGATAAACTTGCATCGTACTTCCCACCCTTTCGAATCTGAACTCAATGTTGTATATCTAAAAGAAGCTTCAACTGAACCCTTCTTTACAATTACATGTACATCCTTCTTGTTGTCAAACTCTAGCCAAATTTTAAGTTACAATCCAGCTTCAAACTCGAAGACTGAATTTCGATTGCTTTTCTTCTCATAAACTACCATTTTCAAATTATTCTCACCATCACCATCCTATCCTTATGTTCTGTTGGTACCTCAGTATCAAACAGCTTCGAACTGGAAGACTGAATTTTGAATCCAAAATATGTACCATTTCCGTCGGATTACTCCGAACTCTACTTTTTTATTTTAACCTACAATAACACAATCATCATAATCTACAACACCTCCATTTTCACCTTCTCTAGCAGTGCTTCCAAAAGTAGGAATTAGAGGTTCAACATCCCTCTCAATTTCCATTTCACACTTCACACTTGTCGATTCTATCTCCATTTACATCAGTGGTCTAATTCCTTTTATACGGTCGAACAGATAACAATTAAGATATTTGTCATTCATTATATATGTCAGCTTCCTATTTTTCGTTGTATTTTGTTTCACCACCATCTTTGTGCATACTCATCAATAAGTTGTTGGTATGTCAGACTAATTGGAGGACAATAGAAAAATACTCTCTGGTTTTCTTGAATTCTACCAACCCATTCAGATTCTCCATTTGCATTTCTTCTCATTTACCATCATACAAAAAATAAATCAGTGTAATTTTTTCATCCACCGAATCCATTAAACTTGTAATAGAAACATAAAAAGGGGCAAATTATGAGACCTACTACGACCATGTGTTTCAATTTCAATATTACTCTATGGCTCAGTGAGATCGTGTGACGCGATGAGAATTTGTGATCGAATGTGACTCTATAACCCACTGTGACCATGTATTTGAATATAACTCTGTCACCTAGTGTGACCGTGAGACTCGATGAGGCTTTGTGATCCACTGCGACTCTGTAACCCACTGTGACCATGTGTTTCAATATGTCTTTGTGACCCAGTGTGACCATGAAACTCGATGAGACTTTGTGACCCACTGTGACCATGTGTTTAAATATGACTCTGTGATCTAGTGGGACCGTGTGACTCGATGAGACTTTGTGACACACTACGATCATGGGTTTCAATATGACTCTGTGACCCAGTACAACCGTGCGACTCGAAGAAACACGAAAAACTCACTATATATACCATGTTTTTTGCATAACATCCTTAATTCCAAGCTTCTTTGTTGACAACAAACGATTTCAACCTATTCACAGTGAATCTGATGTCGATTCCAAGCTACTCACGGCGAATCTGGTGCAGATTTCAAGCTATTCGCGGTTATCCGATGTGGTGTGGGAGAAGAGTAATTTTCACGTCAGAGAAGAGAGGGAAATCGGGGTTCTTTAAAGGAGAGAAAAATGTGGATTTAAGGACAAATGCAATATGATTATCAATATTATAAAGAGAAGTGAAGTTGAGATTGGTTTTTTAATGGAAAATTAGGATCGGAATCTTGATAACATTCCAAACTAAAAATTAAAGATGGTTTGATAAATAATAAGATATGACACTGTAATTGCATTCCCTTTGAGCCTTTTATTTAATGTGTCGTATTCTACGTGCCTCATTAATATATTGAGTAGTACACAAAAAAAAATTTTAACAAAACCTTAAAACTATATATAAAATATAAATATCAATTTTTCTTAATCTTACGATACTCCAAAACAATGTTTTAAGGTAAAATGTGTTCTCACGAAGATGCGACAATATCAAAAAGTAATTTTTTTCTAGATTTTGCTTTTATTTCTACAGTGTATCGTATGAGGATAATGAAATGTTGTTTGTCTTTTTTATTATAACAAATCTTCTATTTATAAAGGATGTGAAAGACTTTTGGAACCTTGGTGGAGATTTTCTGAATCCTGATGCGGTTTGAGTCACATGAATGTTTTATTTTGAAAATTAAAAATGTTAATCTCAACAATTAAAAAGTTAATTTCAAATTAATCAAATATGATTGATTATCCATTAACTCATCTACAATTCCATATGCAAAACTCATTGACAAACTCGTGTTATCCATTTTATCATTTTGATTCATTTGCAGAGAGAATCATTAACACAATGAATTAATGTTTCTCTAATTTCATACGTTGATGATGTCCCTTCATATACCATTGCTGTTCCATCTTCATTCTAAAATATTACCACGTTTATATCAAAATTTAATATACTAGAAAAAGTACCCGCACGATGCGCGGGATGATACTTTTTTATATAACGCTTTATAAACATGAAGAAATAATAAATGATATGTTATAGCTTTAATAGTTGTTGTAATTCAAGGTGATGTTGTAATGTTCGTTGTATATAAATTTTAAATATTAGTATATAAAGTATATGGTTGAATCCACTATTTAAACTTGGCGATAGCTCTAGTGGTCTAAGCAAGTTTGCACAAGATTTGCTTTGTTTATTTCAAGACATGAGTTTATTAGAAAGGGAAGAACAATGTTACTTCGTAAATGAACCATTCAACAACCCCAAGATTGAATAGAAAAACCTAAAATCTTCTCATGAAAGTTGAGAAGTTCTTCATAATTTTGCAGAGCAGACCAACATGGTAAACTCCAAAACAAACAAACATAACCTAGAAAATCATCGATCTCAAAATTCCTCATTCACCATTGCTCCCCACTTATATTTGGATTATCTCTTGTTTGTTTTTTCTCTCGTATTATTTTTCCCTTTAAATCCTAAACTTTAATGTTATTTCATGGATTTAGTTAGAGAATTATTTCATCTTTTATAAATATATATATATATATACTGTAAGATAAAATCTCATATCGTATTATTCATTTCATATTCCTAAATTACTCAACTTAAATTATTATTTTTAATAATTGCAAAAAATATCCTACTCAAAATTCCTCATTCACCATTGCACCGCACTTATATTTGAATTACCTCTTGTTTGCTTTCTCTCTCGTCTTCTTTTTCCCTTTAAATCCTAATTTTTAACGTTATTTCATGGATTTAGTTAGAGAATTTTATTCATCTTTTATATATATATATATTGTAAGATAAAATTGCATATCCTATTATTCATTTCATATTCCTAAGTTACTCAACTTAAATTATTATTTTTAATTATTTCAAAAAAAATATCTCACTCTAAATTCATAAATTTGTTAAGATTTAATTCAAAGACAACCTTTTTTTACCAATTTGAAAAGTAAATGTGATGAATTTAATTAAATTTCATGTTACAGTGAAAACAAATTATGAAATTTTGGTATGATTTTTTGTAGGTTAAACTTTTATCAAAATTAAATGGGATCTAAGTGGGAATAAATGGATAAAAAGAAAGGTTTTTTATGGATATATCCAATATATATGAATAATTTTAAAATTTTAAATGAAATATAGAAAAAGCAACATAGGTGTTAAAAAAAAACTTATTTTTTTAACATTTAATAATCCTTGTTGAGGTGGCTTCACCAAAAGCAACCTTGCAAGGATTATTATTAATTTTGTGAATAGACTTTAAAAACTTATTAATTTTTGGTTGTTAAAATGAAATGAAATATGAATAGATGAGATGAATTGATTTTTTTTTTGTGAAAAGAATTTTTTTTTTACATTTAATAATCCTTGCTGAGGTGGCTTCACCAGAAACAACCTCGCAAGGATTATTATATATATAATTTCATATTTGTTTAGAAAATAAAAAAAAACATTAAGGTTTTGTGTGGTATACATCCGAACATGAATATTTATTGTGAAAACTTTTAAGATCTACTTTGTAAGATAATGAACTCAAGTTTAAAACTATTTACGTTTTATTGTAAATCAAGACAACAAGTAATACATCTACCATACCAATACAGTTTGAGTTTTATGATTGTATTCAATTTGTTCTTGAACATATTCGTTCATGAGACTTTTAGATAACTTAGTCATTTTAGTTATAAGAGATGTTGATCACAATGTTTTCACTCTATGATTACTTCCATGTTTATATCGCGGTTTGGATTGTTTTAATCTATTTAGTTCTTTATAACGTCTTTCTTGGTTCATTTTATGATCTTGTAAGCAACTGAGATTAAATAGAATATTATGAAAAAACAATTGTGGTAAGTTTTCAGCAGAAAACGAGCATAAGAAAAAGAAATAGAGAACATGTTTGGCCTAAGTCTATAATCACTTAATCGAGCGTGTAAGGAGGGATACACAAAATTTCTTGAGAAATAGCTTAGGCGGAATGATTGACCACTCCGTCAATACAAATCACCAAAGTTACTCTCATATGTTTGCTCACTCGAGTGATAACCAACTCAATCAAGTGGTAAGCCAAACGAGGGTCACTTTTTACCCCTGTATGTTTGTTTGGCTCGAGCATTTTTTGACTTGGTAGAGCGATGAACCAAATTACATCAAAATTAGCTCAAATTTGCATGGAGAACATGCAGAATGACCAGCTACTCGACCTGAGCTATCACCAACTCGACCGAGCATTTAGTATTTCACCTAATACTTTTGAACTATGGAAAGAGAAAAATACTATTGGACTACATTGAAGGATCAAGTAACCAGCGAAGACGAGTCAAAAATAAGGTCATGGGGACAACGAATCGGGAGAACAATTGAGTTTTCCCTAACATTTCTCTCTACTTGTTTATTGATTTACTTCTTTCCTAAAATGTATTTCATAGGTTTAATATATGTTTTAAGCTAGATTCTTATGTTTTTGAACTCATCGTACATCATGAATGAATTTATTGTCCTTTGTTTTTATGGTTTAATGCATGTTTATATTCTTTCAATTTTGTATGACCATTAGAATTGATAGTCACATGGTATAATGCAGATTTGGACATCAGATTAGACTAGATCGTATGAATTAAATGTACATGAATGAATATATCAAGAGATAGATGAATTGGTTTAGGAATGATGATGTCAATGGTTTGAATGTTTGAATAGGGATCTAGACCTCAAGAGAAGGTAAATCTGTTGATAGTACGTTCCTTGTGTATGTCATTATATGGAGATGTCAATTATTGAAACACTCGATTAGGCTCTAGAGTTTGAGAGAAGGAAGATCAATATACGATGATTGAATTAGTGACAAAAAAATAGTGATACTTTCTGAAATCTTTAATGAGTTCATGTCATGAATATAATTCTTGAACCTAAAAGCATTGTCTCGCTTGTATATAATTATAATTGTAGTTCATTGTACTTGTTTGTAATTATAATATATATATACATATACCTTCACCCTTTTATTGTTCATGAACGTAGTTTTTTATAAAATCAATAGTTTAAATTCCTCTTAGTTCTTATGTTTTTACCTACTGTTACATGATCTATATACTTGTAGAATATCTATTCTAACAATAAATATTAAAAATTGAGATATATTACATTACACCTTTGCGACGCATCAGATGTGACACAATATCAATCTTATGTAGATTATTCTAATTAGTGATAGTCCGTTTCTATCACATTTTTCAAAGATAATAGCATCATTAAGATCAATGATTTATCCATCAAAATTCAATAGAAACACAATTGATTTTATGATAGGAATAGTTATAGTAGTGTGTAATACATCTTAAGTCTTCCTAGACTATTTTGTCTATTAAACCGAGATCATAAGATCTCCAATGTTGCTAGCTTAGATTACCATTATATCGCATATTGGCCCGAGTATAATCAATTTTCCATTCTAGATTTGATTTTTCGATATTGTAAGAGAACTCATACTACCACAATGCATGCAAATGGCAATAGTAATTTTTTCCATAACGTTATCTAGAGCTACAAATTTCTATTCTATCGTTGATTCGGTTTGTTTTGATGATTTCCGAGATACAACTATACCGCCAAATGTAATAACTAGCCACTTGTGGACTTAATACTTGTGTTAATAGAGTTCCAATTCCATATTTTTCTAACACAGAAGGATATGTCGTGTAGTGCAACATGTAATTCGTTGTGTGTTGTGGATATCTCAAATTCTCAATACACTATCACATTGATTGTTTTTAATGTGAAATGATGGATCATAGGGAGTTATTATTAGTTTATCATTGAAATGTCCAAATTTGTTGAGGACCTTTTGAATGTAATGAGATTGTGTTAAAATGCAATTGATCGAACTTCGTAAATCACTAAAAGAACACGTAAATACTAAGTTATATGAGGTTTGGAAACAACATTTTTGCGTTGAAAATATGGTTTCAATGTGGTGCTAATGGAAACTCTGCATTGGTTAGGGTACTATTCGTAAACTCTAAGTGTTGCATTTGTTGGTGAAAGCAATAAGTAATGTGATGCTAATGCAAGATTTGCATTTGCTCATAGCAAACCATGGAAAAATGTTGTGATTTCTCATTGAAAATCGTGGCAGTTCTAACATAGACCAGCGTAGTCTTCCCAACGACATAATGCAAACAACACGTTAAAACCATGATAACGTTTAACACCAGTTTAAAGCCAATGACGCTTTACTCGGAAACGTCATTCTAATGGGAATTACATTGGTAATAAGATATTTTATTAACGAAATATTTTTTAGTTTCCTAATTAAAAATATAAATTTCAATTTCATTCAAAAAAAATTCTAATCACGCATTTTCGATATGCAGTATTGAAGAAGATGGTGATCTCGATGCGGATGGGGATGCATGTATGGGTGCAAGTGTGGACAAGGTGGAATGCGAAGATGATGGAGGCGTTCGTTGATATGTTTGGTGTTAGCCTTGATGCAGCAAATGAGGCTCACAACTTCATGTTTAGCCATGAGCATCTCATTTTCTAAAGTTTAGAAGATTTCAGACTTCAATGAGTCTAAAATAATTTACTCTTTTCTCGACCTCTACGGCTATATCTTTAACCTTTATGTAGATCCTTGTTCTATCAGTTTTCTGTGGATCTCCCACGTCAAGTCCAAAATTCTTAGAGATCGACCATATTCTTGTTGCAACAAAAACAATATTACTATGTAAAGCATTATTTACAAAGTGATAAAATACTTCTGCGAACGGTTTCACATCAGATGTAATTGTCAACAATGCTAGATCTAGTGCCATGAGAATCTTTCAAATTTTTTTAGCTTTCTCGCTTTGCTAAAAAAACTATGGAATCGAGCAATGGGCGGCAAAATCCTCTGAGATATTCAGAATGATGAAATCCAAAGAGCACTTGAGAAAATGGAACTCATCAAACTAGTTTTTCTTCTAGATTGTAATCAGTGACTTGAGATGCTTCATCACTAAAATTATGGTATTGGAGTTCTAAATATCATTTTCCTAAGATAAATAAATTAAAAATTTAGTAAAACTATTAATCATAAACATATGTTCATAAATTTGAACTTATTATAACTCACCACAAAAAATATCACCAATAATCAGTGGCGGGTTGTGGTGTAGACATCCAGTCTGTATACAAGCTGAAATAGTTCATCTCCTATAATATTGGACCCGACTATAGCATCATTATCTAATCTAAAAAAAAATTTTAGTTAGAAATATAATAATTAGTATTGTTATTATTTAAAATTTGTCAATACATTGGTTTACCATCCAAGTTTGTGATTCTCTCCATATGTATCCAACACGGAGACGTGGGCTCGGTATAACACAATAACATGTCGACGTTTGGAACTGTCGCGATAAGAAAACGATCATCTCTAGTACCCTGCCAAACTTATAAAATAGGATATAGTTTGTTCTCGTGGTGATGATATCGAGAAGAGCGATGTAAGAAACAGGATTAATTGCAAACCGCATGATTGTGAATCACTTGAAGTGTTTGGAATCCCCGCATGATTAAGAATGAGCAAAAATATTAGACTATTATAAACACAACTATATGATTAATGAGACATGTTGTAAAACGTCCAAATTCAAGTGTATAACAACTCATTTCCATCTCAAACAAAATCGACCTTAACCAATTGAAACCATTTAGAATTTCTAGCTACCGAACCCTAAATTGAACCTTAAACCAAAAATCATACTAATATCAAACCATAAATCTTCATTAAAATATCCTAAATCTTCAAAATCCATCAAAATTCATACCTCAAAACTCATAATTCGTAGTAACATAACTAAATGGAATGTCAATTACATATACATCATTGAACGCAATGAATAAACCTAAAATTAAAAAAAAAAACTCGAATATAGTCAAGGTTTTAAAATATACCTTATAATAATATTAATTTCGTCATAAACTGACGAATTTCGTTGAATTTGATGAAAAAGAGTGAAAGTTGGTGATAGAGATGAAGGTTTCTTGATTTCTATGGAAATGAGATAATGAACCAACAATTCGAATTTTTTTTATCTTGGCGAATGCGAATGCAGTGTACTAGTGTAAAAATCGGCCACGAAATTGCGTCACAATATCTACGCAGTTACGAAGAGATGCCATATATCATCAACCAATGCTATGGTGGTACCATGGGAAATGATGTCGCGTTGTTATACATGTGTTACACAATTGAACTGTAAGTAAATGATTAACAATAAAAATAAGTTTACTATTCATGTTTTGATTTACAATTACATTACACGTTATCATTATTTTCTAAATTATTAGCTACTTCATCTACATCATTTTCTTCAACATCATTGACCTCTCCTTCAAGTATTACATCTAGTTTCTATGAGGTTGCAAGTTTATTGATACGTAAAAATAATATGTCACTAAGGTTGTTCTTTTTATTCGTAATAACTATATGTTATTAAGTTGGTTGTGGTTATCTTGTATTAATTTATCCTCTGTATCCTCGTAATCAAGTAAAATTTTACCTTCTGACGTTATATTTTTGTATTTGGATATCTAAGTAAAATCATCTAACCTCCACTCTTATTTATTTTAGTTCCGTTTCCGATCATTGTATTTAACCAATCACACTTGAAAAGTGTCACATTTTTTCCAAAATATTTTTGGTATTCAAACTGCAAAATATCCCTAAGAATAATGTTTTTCACAAATTTCATAATTATTTATCCTTCTGTTTGACCATGAATAAATGTATTAAAAATGTAACCAAAACTAAATATTATAGTCCAACATTTCATCATTCTTACATGAGATCGTAAAACATACGAACGAGGAAGTATATAACTTGTGTTGCAATTGTAAACGTGAACTAAATATTTTATATTTACATAGTGATCATTATCATAAATACATAAATACACATTCACTATATATATAAAAATCAATACTTACATAGTTTTGTAGCTATGTAACATTTCTTTCATCACAATTAAATCTTCTTCCATCAAATATGGATGTTCCTTCGTGGCTCGTTGATAACACTGATTGTATCAATTTTAGGATAGATTTTAGTGCCATTTTCGCATATATTTTATATATAGATTTACATATCCGATACGATTATGGGTTTCATACACCCGTTTTGTTGGTTTTCAGGTTTTTAGGCGACAAGGCCTAAATGAGCTTTAAAAGACGGATTCCTGCACAAAACCACGTACTTTGAAGATATATCCACTCAGAGTCAAGATCGAGCCTTAGAACCCAAAGGAACACCCGAGCAACAAGCGGAAAAGAGAATATTCAAGACAACAAGGGTGCCCAGTCGGGCACCATAATCCACCCGCTCGGGTAAAACCTACGGAGTTTTATCTGTATACCTTGCATGACCCGGGCACGAAGACAACGAGATCGGGTAGCCTTACCCGATCGGGCGCAAGACGTATACCCGCTCGGGCATTTATTCATCCCAATTGCCCCGAGAGTTTGCACGACTCGGGCCGCTCAACCACGCGATCGGGTACTGAATGCTCGATCGGGCATTATGAAGGAACACGACCGGGCGCGCCTATGCACGACCGGGCAGCAGTGGTGCCCGAGCGGGCCGTGTATTTCGTAACAACCTAGATCTAACATTCAAACGGCCTAATTTAAAGAACAAAATAGATCTAGAGCAAGGGGGGCGACGTACAGGGCAAGGAAAGGCTGGAAAAACATCTAGAAAGCCTCGGGAGACGTTGGAGAAGAAGAGAAGCACCAACCCTTGCACCGGTAACACGATAGGGAAGGTCGAGGCATCGAATTTCCTAGAGTCTATCATGTATAGGGTTATGTTATCTTCGTCTTTTGTTTTCTCCATGAGTGAGTAGAATCCCAACTACGGGTAGGGATATCGGATTGTAATGGATGAACAATGATTTGTGTTAATGCTTAGATTTATTGATTTATTCTTGATTATCGGTTCTATGCTTAGCATTATCACTCTTACGCTAGTGCTGCCCGCTCAGCAACATAGGATTTCGAACTTTTCTGGAAGGTTAAAGAATGAATCCGGACCTGTTAAGTTTTAGATTAAGTTCGGGTAATGAGAATCTGACCGGTCGATTAGTCGTCTTAGGAATAATGATTGCGGTCGTAAAGCTGCCATGGTACGGGTTAATCGCTGCTGGAAGGTAGGGTTGCACGTACTCATGATTAGGAGGTTTAGGCTCGGAAGAATCACTCCTCACCTTAGGGCATGAATTTCCCGTTTTCAAGATGAATTGATAGATCTATGATCCTTAATTGTTTCATTCATACGATTCCCAGTATCCCGACACCCGTAATGTTCGTCATATCCGAGTTCATCCCCAACCTAGTATTGTTGTCACCACTTAGGTTAGTTTTAGATATTTAGGACCATATCCTCTTCTATCCTTATTCGTCTTAGTTTAGTTTCATTCTTAGTTTTGGCTGCTTTAGTCCCCAGAGATCAACCCTGGTACTACACGATCCGTATACTTGCGGTGAAGTGGTCTAGGATAATTTATAACTCGTGTTTCCACACGTCAAGTTTTTGGCGCCGTTGTCGGGGAACTAATAACGGCCTAGACTAGGAATTAGCTAGATTAAGATCTAGTCCTTTCCGGAGTCTTTGTTTGTTTGTTCGTTTTTCGTTTTTCGTTTCTGTTTTTGTTTGTTTTTCCCTTTATCGAGTCTTTTCTATCTACCGCAGATTTACGCTTTGGTATTTTGTTTCTTGTTGTGCAGGAGACTTGTATGAGAAGCTCTACTCAGAAACTTCTCATCTACGATCCCGAGGTTGAACGCACTTTAAGAAGCCTATGCAAAAAGAGAAGGATCGGAATAGTTGATTCCAAATCCGAGGTAGAAAGAACGAGCAACCACGAGCAACACGCCTGTGAGGAGGAAGATACGCATAGTGCAAGCAGCGGAGAAGACAACGCGAGTATTCCCGACATGGCTGCTGCCGACGAGACTTATGGAGCATACACCGCTCCTAAGCACACGCAGTTACTTTCGCATGTCCCGCACAATTGATAACCAGGTTGGGCTACAACCGGCTTTTATTCAGATGCTCAACAATTCGGCCTTCTGCGGAATGGAGAACGAAGATCCGAACTCCCACCTTACGGAGTTCAAGATGCTATGTAGCACTACTAAGGTTGGAACGGGAGTTACTCGGGAGGATCTTTACTTGATGGCGTTCTCGTTCTCACTCAAGGATGCGGTGCAACGTTGGCTCTTCAACTTGCCGGCTGCATCAATCACGTCGTGGGATGATTTGGAACAAAGGTTCATGCAGCAATTCTTCCCGGATCACAGAACGCTTCTCGCCAAGAGTCGCATCAATTCTTTCCTTCAAGAAAGAGGCGAGACGTTACACGACACATGGGAGCGATTTAAAGACTACCAGCGAATATGCCCACACCACGGGATGGATAAGAAATATCTTATCACGAATTTCATCCAAGGACTCCAAGAGACCACCCAATTCATGATCGTGGCAGCGGGTGGTGGTTCCTTTAGCAACCTCACGTTTAATCAGCTCGAGAACTTAATCGAGAGCATGGCAAGGAGGCAAGAAGGTAGGGGAGTACAATCGCGACTACCCATCAAAGGCTTTAGTAAACGAGCTTGGTATCGCCAATCCGGAGTTATCAGACTTGAAGCAACAAGTTGGCGAGATTCATCGGATGATTGCTGGACTTCATGTGGATCGACATGACTCATCCGTTGGTCAAGGGATGGAGGAAGTGAATTACGTCTCCAATCGGGACTACCAACAAGGCTATATCAAGAGCCATCCCAACCTCTCATATGGCAACACGAACAACGTAGCAAATCCGCAAGATTTTCAACCGCGGATAATGGCGAGAAACCCTAATCAAGGTTTCCAACCGAGAGGTAACAGCCATGACTATGGGTACCAGCAACGTGCACAATTTTCGGGTGATTCCGACATTCTTTCGATGCTCTAAGTGATGCACCAAGAGCAGAAGAGTGCACTTTGAGGGATTAGAGCTGAGCAAGAGGACATGAAGAGGAGGATGGATGGATTTCAGATGCATTTGAGACTTCTAGAGACGCATGTAGCGCAACTAGCCCAAGGTTCGAACCGACAACCCGGACAGCTTCCCGGTAAACCCGAGGCGAACCCCCGCGAGCAAGTGAATGCTATTTTTCTAAGGAGCGGGAACACGGTGGGGCAACCAATGCCACCCATGGCTACGAGAGAAGAGCCTACGAGCGATGAGATCGAACAACCAATCGCTCTAGCCATGGAAGAGAAGGTGACCGAGGGAGAGGAGAAGGAGTTATCCTATGTAGAACCTCCCCCGAGGGTACCGCCATTGCCCTTCCCGCAGCGTCAAATCTAAAGGAAGCAAAGTGACGAGACTCAATTCTTCAAATTCGTAGACCTCTTGAGGAAGCTACAAGTCACAATCCCATTTTATGACGCTTTTACAAAGATTCCTTCCTATGCAAAGTTCCTCAAGGATATCATCACGAGGAAGAGGACCAAGGATAACGAGATGGTAATGGTAACTAATTCTCTTATTCAGCCTCCTACCACGGTCGAGAAGATGCCCGATCCAGGTAACGTCGTCATACCATGCAAGATCTACGATTACGAAATTGAGCATGCGCTAATCGATATCGGAGCGAGTGTGAGCTTGCTACCATTATCTCTCGTTGAACAACTCAATAGGGTAGGAGATCTTCAACCCACGAGGACGCAAATCACATTGGCTGACCAATCCGTCCTTAGTCCAGTGGGTGTTTTGACGAACGTCGCCGTTCAAGTGGGGGAATTTTGGTTCCTCGCAGACTTTGTTGTTGTGGATATGGAGATCAATCCGAAGATCCCCGTCATATTGGGACGACCATTCCTCAACACAACAAAGATGGTCATCTACTGCGCAGAAGGAAGATTAGTGATGAAGTTCGGGGATGAGTCTATCGAGTTCAAACTCGATGAGGCGTTGAATAAACTATTCATGATCGAACCCGCGATGAACGTCACCACGACAAATGCATCAACGGAGAAGATTAGACACGTACATGGAGACACCCATCCAGGGGACACACCATTGTCCCAGTGCACCAAGATTCAGTATCAGTTACAAGCAAGGTCGAACGCACTCACGCACATCGAGGAGTAGCCGAATTTCATTCGGTAAGGAACCCACCCGATCGGGCATCATACTTCACCCGATCGGGCTGAGCTATTTCGACCCGGTCGCGCGATCTCACAGCCCGACTCGGGCAGTGCCTACGGGGGAAATTCCTCAAATTAACCACCCGACCGGGTGGTTAGCCCGATCGGGCATGTACCACAGACGAGGACCCGCGCGGGCGAGGTGACCGCCCGACTCGTGCACACCCTACGGAGGTAAAATGCACAATTGACGACTCGACCGGGCAGACACTAGCACCCGATCGGGTGCCCATGGAGAACCAAAAGCCGCATGTTTCTATTGATACTCCAACGCGGGGAACGGTTCCAAGGTCACGCGCATCATCTCCAACACCTTCAGTGGCGCACGTATATTCCTATCCTGCATGGAACACTAAAGAGACGCTCAAAGTTAACCGGGTTCGAAGGAGATGCGAGAGAGTCACGGGTTCGAGAGAGACGGATCGAGGATCACACGTAAGAAGTCCACCAGGCTTTGAATCCAAGCATGTCAATCAAAGAGAAGATGGAAGAGGCGTACCTCCTCTATCCGCCACAAAAAG
Source organism: Gynandropsis gynandra (assembly GCA_036759665.1). Classification (NCBI taxonomy): domain Eukaryota; kingdom Viridiplantae; phylum Streptophyta; class Magnoliopsida; order Brassicales; family Cleomaceae; genus Gynandropsis; species Gynandropsis gynandra. Next base: position 31,685,023 of record CM071863.1, on the reverse strand, counting down.
CGTATGAAGACGCTAGGGTCGAGCTAAAGATCTTAAAAAAACGCTTCTCGGGAGGCAACCCAAGCATATCCTTTAGTTATTTTATTTTCATATTTTCGGACCTCTTTTTCATTTTTTTTATTTAGTTTCGGACAATTTTCTAGGATCTAGGAACCTAGTGATCTATCGGTTATTGCTGCATATGTTTTCCTCGTTTGATTTTCTCGGTTTTGTAGCAAAACCCGATCGGGCAGACACCTCTACCCGATCAGGCGATTTCAGATTTAGGGGAACCCGGTCCGGCGACATCACACGACCCGCATGGGTAGGTCATCACGGGAGCGTGCCCGATCGGGCAGCACAGGGTACCCGATCGCGTCGTAACTTCTGCACGATACGTTAAATTTCGAGTAACCCGAGCGACCAATTCACTTCCCACAATCAATACCCGATCGTGCTCTCTCATTTGCGACCCTCTCACGCCGAATTCTAGTCACCGGAGCCGCCTGGGAATCGCCGACGTTTCACCGTCATGGGATTGGAACTCGGTTACTCGTAAACTTTTCTCCCCTCTCTCAAAAATCTGAAATTTCCCCATTCTCATCACGATTCAAGGTAAATTCATGAACTATCTTGAGATTAGGAGTGCTATGGGTTAGATTTAGGTCTGTTTAGGAAGATTTAGGGTGATTTTGGCCGATTTGATCACGATTCGCGAACTGCAGGTCGCGATTTCGCGATCTACCCGATCGGGCTAGGTATAGCACCCGATCGGGCGACCTAGACATGCACCCGATCGGGCATCGTTCTCGCCCGAGTCGGGCACTACCCACGGGGGTAATTTGACCATTAGCCACTCGATCGGGCTACACCTTGTACCCGATCGGGCACCTTGCAAAACCGAGCCGATTGCTGAATTTTGTCTTTCGATTGTTTTGCAGATGGCCCCTAAGATCTTCCAGAGTTCGAAGAAACGCCGATCTGACGCGTATGACCCAGAGCAAGGATGGCCAGCGAGATCGGATGCGATTACGGAATTGACGCCGTACATGCCAATCACCACCTCACACCAGCAGTACAACTACCGGACCACGACATTCCTATCCGGTCAGAAGCAGAAGTTCACGGAACTTCAGTCGCGGATCTTCCCGTCCCGCTTCCTATCAACCGAAGCGATGACCGCCCTCCACATAGGGGCGTATATAGACCACATCTTCAACACGTTAGATTGGAGGGGACTGAGGGATGCACGAGAATACCACAACCGCAACTTGACGGCTGAGTTCCTAGCCTCGTACGCAGCTTTCTTTCCCGAATCCGGAGATCGGGAAAGGGCTTTCATGGAGTTCCGCCTGCTAGGGCAGAACTATCGGCTCACCGCGAGACAGTTCGCGATGATCCTTGACGTTCCGCACTGCAATTTCACGAAGATTCCAGAGCACAACCGGAGCCGTCAAGCAGAATTCTGGGCCCAGATAGTGTACGGAGAGTATTCGACGAGGTCGAAGGCAAGCCACATACGCCACCCCGCATTGAGGTATTTTCACTACTTCTTAGTTTCTTCCATACTAGGAAAGGGAGCGCAAGGTGGTGTCAACCACACTGAGTTGGCCTACCTGAGGCGGGTGGTGCAGTCGGGTTTTGAACCCGACGAGTGGGACATTGTGAACGTTGACCTGGCCTCGTTGGTGATGAGGCATTTTCTCGACATAGCCACCGAGAAGGTTTGCACGGACACGAAGTATAGCCACCGAGAAGGTTAGCACGGACAAGAAGATCATGTGCGGTGGTATTGTCACGATGATCGCACGGAGAGTCGGGATCAACCTTGGCATCCTAACCGAGGACAAGATAGACGAAGAATCAGAGTTGAACCTCCAGAACCTGCGCAACCGAAGAGCGATTATATTGGAGAGGTACAACGTCATCTGGTGCTACAAGGACGAGCAAGGTCGTAACTTGGAAGTCGACCTGAGCGAGATTGAGGTGTCGGGTCTAGACGAGGAGGGATCCCGATTTAGGATTGATCCGACCATCGGGCACATCGGCCCGAGGCTAGCAGAGATGGATCCACCTCCAGCCGTCGCACCAGAACCGTCCATGTCGAGGCAGCGCAGCCGACGCTCCACATATTCACGCGCGCGCCCAAAGTATCCTCACCGCCACTCTGACTTCCCATCGATGGAAGGAGTCTCCGACGCCCTCAGGTACGTAGCGGAGGAGACCAGGTACCAGTCATT
>CM071863.1:31633024-31667587 GCA_036759665.1 Gynandropsis gynandra | reverse complement strand
ATGTATTAGGGATTAGGAGAAGGACTGAAAGGTGAATTCTAGTCCTAGAAGATCAGGCTTAGACAAAGCGAGACTAGGTCATGAAAGTAGGATAGTAACGGTTGAGTGTTGAATCGGGCGAATCATGAATAGTAATGGGGTTTAGTTGGGATGTCAACCACAAAAGTAGGGGATGACACAATCTAGTTGAGAGAGGGTAGGTTCTACATTAGGATCGTCCATCTTAGATATCTTGATAGGAAATGCACGATTAGATATATCAGAGATAAGTTTCGGAGACTATAAGGTGAAACCGGATTCTAGGACGTTTGTCTCTTTGTTTAAAACTCATATATCCACTGCATCATCATTATACTTGCCTCTTATCATCCTTATTCCTTCGCAGCAAGCATTGATTCTAGTTTTGATTCTTAGATCGTGTTACATTAGTCCTCATGGGATCGACACCTTAATTACTGCACACGTGTCGTCCACTTGCACGTAGTTTAGGTTAATTTGTTTAACTTGACACACATCACTTCTCAGTCTTCCTTGATGTTCATCAAAATTATTAAAAACATCCATCTCTTTGTAGTGGTTCAACACACCTGCTACTGATAACACATAATCCGTCATAGTATTCTCACCATTCCTAGGTTTAGTTTTTATTCTGATTCTTGGACTTTGCCGACTTATTGAGTATATTACTTCGCGTGTTGTGCATGAAACGAACACATCCAAAGGAAACATACGTAAGTGCGGAAAATCTACCCGAAATCGTGACCAAGTAATCAATATGTGAAGAGATAAACCAATGCACGACCAAGCTGAATGTGTGCATGACTGGGTAGAAGAGGTAGAGATGTGCACAGCCAGGCAACGATCAAGCACAATTGAACTTAGGAATCATGCAGCATGACCTGGCATCATTTTCTGCATGGTCGGGTTGAGAAGGCCACAAGCATGGCCAGGCGCCATCACCTTCACGACCGAGCTGAGGACACATGCAACAAGCATGACTGGGCTTAGAATTATGCACGGTCGGGTGGAGAATGAAGCAACTGAACATGCACGGCCGGGCATCACCGTGTGCACGATCGAGCTTGAGGGATGAGGACAAGCACGACCGGGCTTCAACGCCTGCACGGGCGGGCTCCAGAAATAGAATCACCCCCGTAGCTGATGCACGACCAGTCCTTGCTCCATGCTCGGTCGGGCACCTCTTGGATGAAGGCTGCATGGTCGGGCTGAATGGTGTGCACGGTCGGGCATGCATGGCAACTACCACGTGAATCACACGGACATCAATTTGAACGAGCATGAGTTTAAACAGACACCAGAACGGAACAAAAAAAGGACAAACAAGACGAAAGAAGAAAAGAGACGAGAGAGCACGGTTGAAGAAAGAGGCCGAAGGATTCGTCAGAGGACACACTCGGAGGATAGGGAAGATGAATTTTGTGTTTGTTTCTCTATGATTTCCGAGTAGTAGTTCTCTTTATCACAGATTAGGGATGCTATGTAATGGATGATTTGTTCTTATGCTTAATTTCTGTTTTGTTTAATCCTATGGTTCGATAGGTTGTAGTGTGCGTAATGCGTTCATACTTTGTTGATTTCATGTTTGAATGAGACTAGATCCGTTCGAGTGAGATTAGACATGTTTGAATGAGATTAGAGATTCGTCTAGGCATCGCGAGAGTCAGATTTGAATCTTAGGATTAACCTTCGAATGAATTAGATTAATGAGTATCCTAGTCGATCGGTTAATCTATTTAGGAACGGTAATAATCGAGGTAGAACTCTCATTGTTCTTCATGCGTTTAGGTTATAGATTTACTGGTTCGCGAGATGAGTAGGTTTATATCCTAGATATCGGATTTAGGAATCGGGAGAGTCATTTCTGTCAATAGAGGTTGAGTTCCCATTGTTTACAGCAGTAGAGATTGAATTCCCTATCGTTCTTCATGCATCTAGATGTTCCGCGCTGCATCGGGAGATGAGTGGTGTTGATTCCCTAGGTAGAGGATTTAGGCATCGGGAGAGTCATTTCCGACATTAGAGGTTGAATTCCCCACTCGCTTTTCATGCATCTAGACATTTCGTTCTGCATCGAGAGATGAGTGACGTTGTTTTTCTAAGTAGTAAACTTAGATTTTAGTTCCCCATTGATTGATATAACCGAATTCATGTTCCATAGAAACATCTTTTGCATGTCCCAACATTCCCAAAACCCGTGGTACTCATCTTGCTGAGTCTAGTCCCGTCATTGTTTTATTGTTCATTTTTTAGTTTAATAATCACATATTGATCGATCTTCTTCTCGTGATTTCTTAGTTCTAACACTGCACTTAGTCCCCAGAGTTTGACCCTAGTACTACACGTACCGTATACTTGCGGTAGAGTAGTCTACGAAATTCAAAACTGATAACATGTAATCCGTCGAAGTATTACATGATTCTTAGGTTTAGTTTTTATTAGATTTCTTGGATTTTACCGAGTTATTGAGCATATTCGAGGACTTCATCTACCATTTTGTGCTTTGTGTAGGAAACGAAGACATGAAGGAAAACACGAGTGATTACGGCAATTCAACCCCAAAAACATGATCGAATGATAAGATACAACATGTGCAAGGCCACGGAACCAAATCGAACACTCCAGCATCGAGCCGAAGGAGCGAAAACAGAAATTGAAGTGTGCTCGCTCGGCCTGAGAAGTGTGACCGCTCGGGCTACACTTGTGCAATTAACACTGAAATCGCCGAGAGCATGCCTTACTCGGGCTAGAAGACCACACGCACGAGCAAAAGAGGCCGCTCGGGCTGACTGTTGTGCACGCTAGGGCTCACTCTCTGCACGAGTGGGTGCAAAGTGTGCCCGCACGAGTCCACCTTTTCCTCAACAAACTCTTTTGAATTTTGAACGGGAAATTAATGAAATAAGAAGCCTTCTAGGGCTAGGAGACGAACGAGAGATCATAGGAGACACTAAGAGATAGAGAAAAGGAGAGAAGGACGGAACGAGGAAGCCGGAGCATGGAGGAGCTATTGGAGACGTTGGTAATAGAATAGGGAGGGATCTCACTCTTTATCCATGTTGAATATAGTTATCCTTTGTGTTTCATTTTCTGAGTTCATGTCTGAGTAGATCCATAGCCATGGGTTAGAGAGTTTTGTCGATTTGTAATTAAGTCTTGTTCTTAATGCTTGGTGATTCGTAATGCTTTTGTTCTTGAACGCCACTTGAATGAATGATTTTGGTATTTGATTGTTTTCAGATTGATTGGTTGTTTTTAATGCTTTCATTCTTGTACGCCACTCGAATGAATGATCATAGAAGTCTAATGAGTCTACGCCAGGGGATTAGACTTTGGAACTTAGCCATGATTTAGGATTCAATCGGTTTAGAATCTATGCCAGGTCGATCGATTGAATCTAGGGATTAGGATAGTGGTCTTAATGCGTCTAGTGGGTGAGATACACAATTGGGAGATTGGTATACACATGCTAGATAGTGGACAAGTCTACGCCAGTCAGTTCCTATACTAGAGCTTGAATTCCCTGAACTCGTGATAATATCTAAGACCATGATCTTGTTAGAACTTCGTTGCATCATCGTGCATCTCTCGAAACCTATGGTGTTTAGTCATTGAGTTTATTCCGTTAAGTAGTTTATTTTAGTCGCATTCGCATTCCCATCACTCATCGATTTCACACGTCTTATTCATTAGTTTACTAGCTTTAGAGTTGCATCAATTCCTTGTGTTCGACCCTGGTACTATACGATCCGTATTCTTGCGGAAGCGTTAGTCTAGGTAAATTATTACTTGAGATTAACCACATCACCTCTGATCTCCACCATCAGCTACCTTATACCAATTGTTGCAAACAATGATTGACCTCTCGATGATAGTGAGTAGGTATAAATATATGACTCATCATGGTATGCATATCATCCTAATTAGGGATAGTGCGGTTTCCATTCTATCTTCAAGAAAACTTAAGTTAATTCCACAGCACGAGTGCGTATTCAGTGAGTTCTTCTTATGCTAAATTCACCTATTTCAAATTGCCTCTGTATTAGTGAGACCAATGAACATCAGAATTTCTATCTCGAGTTTACTAATGACGTCATCAATCTAGTTCCTTTGTCATTGATCGAGTCTCACCAGACAGTCATACTCCTCATATATAACCTTAGCATACTCTTCTTTATCCAAGTTGTAGGGTGTAGATTGTGAGATACGTGTGGTTCTCTCCTCGATTCTTCCTTATGAACTCCTCAAGTTTTTTTTTCAATCTGATCAATATGTTGATTGAATACTGTCAACTCATCTCGCAACATCCTATGAAAATCGACCATAATTAGTTGAATCTGTATTTGAAACATGACCATTTATTTGCCTTTTGCCGGCTTATCATTATGGTTTCATGAATTCAACATAGAATATGCTACAAAATAGAAAGTTGTTAGCAGAAAATAGGAAAAAAATGAAAGGGAGGGAAGGTAAACGAATCCCACATTCACTTAGAAACGTGTGTTTCACTGAATTTGATTGGCTCTCATGTCCTTTCCTTAGACCCTCTTGTTCATTCTAGTTAAGATCTCAATGAATCAAAATTACGAGTTACTTCCCAATGAACCAAACAAAATCTTGATGCTAAATGTGAATAACATAACAACTAGGTTGTAGTTCCCAAGCTACAACTCTTTTTCTTTTTTTTTTCTTTTCTTTTGTTCGATTCATTTGCTTTTTTCCAATGCTCTTGATTTTTTTTCTTTTCTTTTGTTCGATTCATTTGCTTTTTTCCAATGCTCTTGATTTTTTTTTCTTTTTTTTGGTTGATCCTACAACGAAAAGATAGACAATGAACAAAAATTAAGCTAAACAAAATGAAAAATAGTATTAATACCAGAACGAGGCTTTAATACCACTTGATATGAGCCTAGAACAATGTTCTATTTGTTAGTAACAATGAAAAATGATTGAATCACACAAACACCTAGATAAAAAAAAGACCTGTAAATTGTTCTTCAGCTGATGAACGTTACATACCATTGATACCACGACTACTTAATCTAAAAAATAGCGGCTATGCTGTAACTTTTGTGGTCTACCATTGATAAGTCGGTGAACACTTATATCTGCTCCGAGAATTTTTTAGCTAGATCTAAACATAATAGAAAAAAAAAGGCTAAACTCTCAATATAAAATTCGGTGATTTATTCATGGGGCTCAAATATAGATTAAACTAGGTAAAATAAGAAAAAGAAAAAAACATGGAAAATGCTCGATCGCACATGGCGACCTCTCAATATAACGCCACATAAGGGTTTTTAACCAAAATCTGTTTTTAAAAATATAATTTGCCTCTTCATGTCCTTGTGTGCTTTTTGGTATATATGAATCGCTGGGATTGAGAGCAAGGTCATTCAGCTCAAGCTACCAATTTATATTATGCTAACTTTAGTCCATAGGATTTGCTCAAATCGAGTGGTTTCTTGCTTGGGTCGAGCTCCTTTCGCTCATCCAACTCCATGCTCCTCTTGATCGGTCTCTTTTACTGGCAAGTAATGTGTGATTAACTTAATGTCTCTGGATACCATCATGATGTCACTGCAAGCTCTTTCGCGAACATGTGAGGGATTACATTCTTAATATTCTTAGCCTTAACCTTGGTGAGTGGTCCGTACATGTTTGGTGTCTCTTTTGAAGTCTCGTTCTAATTACCAGGTTTTCCATATAAGGAATTCCTTCTTAGCTTTAAACTATACAGAACCCTCATGGTTCTCTTATTTGTTTTTTAAGAAACACTTAATTTTCCTGTGGTTTTCGTTCTTGCATATGCTATCCCATTTTCTCTTAAGTTCTATAATATTATTTTCCAAAAGGTCTTATGCTAGGTTCAAGTGTTTGTCCTAGTCTTAGCTCCAAATACTCCCTTTAACTTAATTTTTTACATATTTCTCATTACGTCCATGTTTCACACATTTCTTAAATAAAAATCTTTATCCCTAATCGAGTCACAAAAAGAATCGATAGAAAGTAAAAAAGAAAGAAAAAAGAAATGAATCTATATAAAAATAAGGCGAACATTCCTTGCTATCTCATGCTGCCATGTCAGCCTTGAATGTGAGGAGGCCACATCGCCCTATAACCCTGAAATTTCATTCACAAATGCGCCTCATTCATCTCCTACAGCCCATGTCAATTCTTTTTTCCAAACACTCAATTTGTCTCTTCTTCCATAAGGACAGTAAAGGTCTGAATCCTAACGTATTGGAGATTAGGTCTAAAACACATGGTGGAGCAACACACCGGCGTTTCTGAGTGGAGTCGCCAGTGACCACAACGACGAACAAAGGTTTCTTACATCGATGAGGGAAACCTTAGCATGTAGAATGACAGAAGGATGTAAAGAAAGCCGATTGTTCAACGTCTGATTTTTTTGTGAGGATCAGTACTTTGTCCCTCTCATGGAAAGATGAATCACTCGAGCTATTGTACTTTTGCACCATGAATTTTCAATATCCAAACAAACTACCAAATCATGCAATCTTCGGACTTTATTGTGACAGATTTTGGAGCTTAAGATCAATCACGATGGCACGACGGGTTGGCAAGTGATATAGAGCAGGGGCGAGATACTGATGGCAGAGACAACCAAAGGAAATGGTAATGTATTTCATATTTATTGAATTAACCAAAAGGTAAAGGTGAGAAATTCTTCAGTGATCCTCAGGGATAAAGCGTACGTGAACAATGACACAACGAAGAAAAGAAAATATGGGCATCCATCGACATCAATGTCTAGTACTTCATTGATGGCTTAGAGTACGGTTTGTTCAAGTTTTTGTCTTCTCCACTTTACTTTATGTACATGATTTGCGACTACTTTAGAAGAATCTTCAATGGGTCAATCAATTACGATTGCAATTATTGACATCTTGGTTTTGATCTATCAAATTTCTTAATTTTTTTGCTTCTAGCATGGTTTGCATTAACATCGGGGTTTAGGTGTTTTTGATGTTGGCGAAGAATACTTACATCTATGAGAATGCTCTAATGCTAGTAGGTTGTTTTGTCTTTAGGTTAATTTGATTGATTTTTCGTTAGTTTGAGGCTTAAGATTTCATATTTGTTTCAAGTCGGCTTTGGGTTTCTCTCTTTTTTCTGATTTTCTCAATATATCGGGATTTTGCAATATGGATTAAGAATTGAGGTTGTTGCAAATTCTTCAATTTAAAGGCATGCTTCCTATCATAGCCCACCCTTAATCAAATATTTGAGTTTTGTTCATGCAATGGAAGTCGAAAATTATAAAAAGATTGAAGTATTTGAGTGTGATGTTGAAATAAGTGGGATAATGCCAACAAGTTGTTTCGTATTTAGGTTAATTCAATTGATTTTTTTTGTGTTGCCATTGTTACTAAATAACTTTTGTGTGTGTTACGTTAGTGGGTTTAAGATGTTGTATATTTTGCGAGTTCTACTTTGATGATTTTGTTTTTCTAGATTTGCTCAATATATTGGCATTTGACTTCTTTATTTTTTCTTTATAATGTCTCTAAGTTGGGATTGTTGGTACTCCTAGAGAAACATCTTATTCACCGCGATTTAAAGTTGTAGCTACTTTACTACTTACGACGCGATCCTGCTGGAACGATGCTCTAGACTAAAGGTCGGATGGATAGGCCATGCTGCAGTGAATTGCACAAGGTGGGTGGAGCGATTGGTCACACGAGAGTTGTAGAAAGGCTCTCGATTCACCGACCCGTCTTTGAAGGATATTACGCACCAACGAAGAATGAACAACGTTGGATATGACACACCAATGGGTTGCTGGATATTACGCACCGACAAATGATGATTTCACAAAGGAAAATCAAAGATAAAATTTCAAATTCAGGATTGTCTAAGGATGAACATCATGGCCGACCATAATAAGAAAGAAAGGCAATGCAAAAACATAAATGTAGCATTAAATGCAAGTCACCATGCAAGGCGACAATTAAATAATCTAGAAAATAGCTAAGACATTAATTGGATAAGTCATAAGATGTGCCGTTGGGTTGCGAACTTGTCTTGAAATCCTCGGGTTAATATTTAGGTCGTGGAAAGTGATTCGCGGCATCGTTAAAAACCCATCGTTGGAAAACCTCGTGGGACAAAACCAACGAAGGGAAAAGAGTACACGCGGGTCACTTTACCTAATTTTAAATCGTTGCGAGTTGTGTTTTGCGTGTAGTATGATGTGGATGTTGGAACTTCTTTGTGGACTCGAGCACTTGTCTTGAACTTGAACGATGAAGAGAAATCACTAGGATATCCTCCTTGAGCTTCCTAGCTTTAGCTCGGGTCACGGGACCTGCTTGTATGATCAAGGCTTCCTCCTCTCTAGCCCTAGCACGGGTCATGGGACCAATGTCCATCTTTCGGGTTGCGTACATCTTCTGTACTTTCGGTTCAGCTTGGGTCGCCTCTTCTGCAGTGCGGGTCGTGTCTTTGTGACGCGGGTCGCATCATCGCCAGCATGGGGCGTGTCCTTGGCATCATAGGTCGCGTCCTCCTCAGCATGGGTTGCGTCCTCCTCAGCATGCATGGGTCACGTCCTCCTCAGCATGGGTCGCGTCCTCCTCAACATGCATGGGTCACGTCGTCCTCAGCATGGGTGGCGTCCTCCTCAGCACGTGTGGCGTCCTCTTCAGCACAGGTTGCATCTCCCTCATCACGGATCATGTCATCTTCATTAGCCATGGCTCGGGTTGCGTCCTCGACGTTGTTCATGATCATATCATACCCTCCCACTTCAAAAGGATTTGTCCTCAAATCCGTTTGATCTGCGACAGAAGGAACCAAGTCAGTAACATTAAAGCTGGGACTCACATGATACTTACCTTGTAAGTCGAGTTGGTAGGCATTGTTGCTGATTCTCTTGGTCACTGTGAAGGGACCGTCGATCTGGAGCATTAAATTTGATTTCCGCTTGTTCGGAAATTGCTCCTTTTGCAAATGAATCAAAACTTGGTCGCCAGGCTTGAAAATCATTTACCTCTAGGCTCGAATACTCTATAAGTAATGCTGCCACGTTTACAACGCTCTCACAAGCGCGTAAAGCTCCATACCGTATGGGGCATAGTTGAGGGTTGCACCTCTGAGTTTCTTGCTAAAATAGGAAATTGGCTTCCGTTCATGCATCAAAATTGAATCTACACCAATTCTTTCACCGGATGCATCAATGTCAAATGTCTTAAGGAAGTCTAGTAAAATTAATGGAGGAGCTTGAGTAAGCTTTTCGTTTAGCGTTTGGAATGCTTCTTCTTGTGCTTCTTCCCACCAATGTTTTCCTTGATAACTTCGATGAGAGGTGTTGCCAAGGTACAAAAGCCCTTTACGAAGCGATGATACAACTCCGCAAGTCCTTGGAAGCTTCGGACTTCCCCGACGGTCTTTGGGCTCGGCCATTCCCGAATGGCTTTAACATTCTCGTCGTCCACCTTGACTCCATATGCACTTATAACAAATCCCAGAAACCAAACATTATCCGTACAATAGATACACTTCTTAAGGTTAGCATAGAGTTCTTCTTTCCTAAGTACCTTTAGATCCGATTCTAGGTGTCCAACGTGTGCTTCTAAGTTTTTACGATAGACCATCATATCATCAAAGCAAACCACTACGAGTCTACCTAAAAACTCTCTAAGAACTGGGTTTATTAGACGCATGAAAGTACTAGGTGCACTTGTCAACCAAAAAGGCATCAGTAACCCCTCATATAATCCATGTTTAGCTTTAAACGTCGTTTTCTATTCGTCTCCGTCTTTCATCCTAATTTGATGATATCCACTTTTAAGGTCAATTTTAGAAACTATCCTACTTCCATGATACTCATCTGGCATATCATCTAGCCTAGGAATAGGATGTCGATACTTCACTGTAATGTTGTTGATTGCATGACAATCAACACACATGCGCCAACTGCCATCATTCCTCGGCACGAGTAGAATGGGTACTGCACACAGACTCAAGCTTTCTCGGATGTGTCCCTTGGCCATGAGTTCCTCCACTTGCCTTTGCAGCTCCTTGGTATCCACGGGATTGGTCTGGTAGGCTGGTCGATTTGGTAACATGGCTCCGGGAACGAAATCGATTTGATGTTCGATACCGAGTATCGGGGGCAATCCGTTGTGGTTCTCTTCGGGAAAGATATCTCCATAACCCTGCAATAAAATAGAAATTTCTCTCGGCAGCATCGATGCAAGTTTAGCTAAGCTCAAGAGAGCTTCCTTATATACAAACAATAATACGAACTGATTTGAGTGAAGAGATTTCTTGATCTCACCCGATCTCGCGTAGAAGTTCGAAGACTTAAGCTCGCGTTCTCCTTGCTTTTTTAAGTGCATTTGATCTTGCTGCACTTCCTTTGGTGTCTTAGGAATAAGACTCATTTTCCTGTCATTAAGCTCGAAAGAATGGTGATTAGAGAATTCGTCATGTATTACCTTAGGATCCGATTACCACGGACTACCGAGAAGGGTAGGGCTTGCGTCCATGAGAAGATCGTCACACATGATCTCGTCCTTGTATTCGCCAATGATGATAGGCACGTCCACTTGGTTGGTCACGTTCATTGTCATTCTCATGGAGCCATTGTCGTTTAGAAAACTTCGGCTGCTTCTTGACCTTTAAATCGAGTTCTTCATAATCCTTGGTCGACGATTCAGATTCTTTGTCCTCGGATTAACTCTCACCATCCTCACAAAATATCATAAATCTTTTGTTTGGACATTTATCCGGATAAAGATTTTGTCCATGACATTGGGAGCATTTCGCGTCTTGAGCCCTCGATGTAATGGCCTCGGCTTTTTCTTTGTCTCGTGAAACTGATGGAACCATTTTAATTGCATCTCGGGTCACTGGAACAGATTTGTCTATCCTTGGATAGCTCGGTTTTCCTCTCATGGTTGACTGTATTTTTCAGCCCCAAAGTTAGAAAGAGAACTCCTTCTTCGCTGGAGTTGTTGATCGATTGGAATCCATTTGTGTAACTCTCGGAGATTGTGATTCGGAGCATATCGCTTGCATATTATGGCTTTCATTTCCACCCACGTCTCTATAGGTTTCTCTTCGTAACGTCGCCTAGAAGTCACGAACTGATCCCACCAACTCAAGGCGTAATGGTAGAACTCCTTGGCTGCCATCCTAACCTTCTTGGCCTCGGGATAGTGTCGGCAACCGAACATGAGTTCAACCTTTTTCTCCCACTCTAGGTAGGCGTCCGGGTTGGCTTTACCATGGAATGATGGAATTTTTAGCTTGAGACCAGCGAGGTCACCCCTCGGGTCGTCACGTCGTTCCCTCAGCTCATGCCACCTTCGGTGACTACTTCGGGACGAGGATGAGCTGCCTCGTTCATAGTAGTTGCTGTCCTCCTCATGCTGGTTCCTTTCTCATTGCTGGAACGCATGAGTGTCTCTCGGTCGGGTTGGATGTTCGGGTCGAAATTCTTGCTGAAACTCCTCCATTTTGTTATTGGTACTTGACGGTTTTTGAATGTACCTACTCTCGGATTTCTTGCACACTAGCGCACAGAGCAGCCACAAGCGGAAAACAACGAAATACAATAGAAACATACGAGTAGCAAGACTCGTAGCACATATTATATATATATTTTTTGTGTTTGTTGCGTTCAACCCTAGCTATGATCAAAACAATGAAAACTAAGAATTGAACTAACCTTTTCGCTAGAACGAGCTCTGATACCACTTGACGCGATCCTGCTGGAACGACACTCTAGACTAAAGGTCGGATGGATAGGCCTTGCTGCAATGAGTTGCACAAGGTAAGTGGAGCGAATTGTCACACGAGAGTTGCTGAAAGGCTCTCGTTTCACCGGCCTGTCTTCGAAGGGTATTATGCACCAACGAAGAACGAACAAACGTTGGATATGACACACCAACGGGTTGCTGGACATTACACACCAGCAAATGATGATTTCACAAAGGAAAATATAAAATTTCAAATTCAAGATTGTCTAAGGATGAACATCATGGCCGGCCATAATAAGCAAGAATGGCCATGCAAACACATAAATGTAGCATTAAATGCAAGTCATCATGCAAAACAAAAATTAAATAATCTAGAAAATAGCTAAGACATTAATTGGATAAGTCATAAGATGTGCCGTTGGGTTGCGAACTTGTATTGAAATGCTCGGGTTAATAATTAGGTCGTGGAAAGTGATTCGCGGCCTCGTTAAAAAACCCGTCGTTGGAAAACCCCGTGGGACAAAACCAACGAAGGGAAAAGAGTACACGCGGGTCACTTTACCTAATTATTAACCGTTGTAAGTTGTGTTTTGCATGTAGTAAGATGTGGATGTTGGAACTTCTTTGTGGACTCGAGTACTTGTCTTGAACTGGAACGACCGTGAGAAATCACGACGATAGCCTCCTTGAGCTTCCTAGCTTTATCTCGGGTCACGAGACCTGCCTGTATGATCAAGGCTTCCTCCTCTCTAGCCCTAGCACGGGTCACGTGACCAACGTACTTCTTTCGGGTTGCGTACATCTTCCGTACTTTCGGTTCAGCTTGGGTCGCCTCTTCTGCAGCGCGGGTCGTGTCCCTTGTGACGCGGGTTGCATCATCGGCAACATAGGGGCACGTCCTTGGCAACATAGGTCGCGTCTTCCTCAGCATGGGTCGCGTCCTCCTCAGCATGAGTCGCGTCCTTCTCAGCATGGGTCACGTCCTCCTCAGTACAGGTCACGTCCTCCTCAGCACAGATGGCGTCCTCTTTAGCACGGGTCTCGTCTCCCTTATCACGGATCATGTGATATTTTAATCAACACTTATTGTGAGGCTACATCCATGTTTGGTATGTCCTCAATCGTTTTTGATTATTTCTTCTTAAAAGATGCGATAGTTATTCTTATGGTATATAGAAGCACATTTATGTCTATAAATTTGCTTCGAACGTATGCTATTGATTTGTTTTTCCTTTTCTTTCCTTTTTGTATTGTTATAATTTCTTGTGACATGCATGGTATACCACCTTTCCATGTGAATTCATGTCATTATGTGTGTATAACATTTGAATTGATGTTTCATATGCATAACTCACTGTGTTCAAAAGATCGTTAAACCAGTGAAGGTACCAGTGTAGATTGGGAAGTTATTTCGGCCCTGAAGCTTGGTACAATGACTTTGATCAAGAATGTTAATGGTAATCATTTTGTGCAACGATGCTTGTAATACTTTTTAACCGCATCTACTGATCCACTAATGGATAAGACAACTAGGAAAGGTTAGGAAGTTGAAGCCTTGGTTTCTAAAACCATATCATGAAAGTAATAAAGAGAAGCCGAGTTTCTCTATGATGGTGTATGAAACTTTCCTCCTTCATCATAATACACCTACCCCACCTAGACTCGTAGACGCAGTTTTTGCAGATGAAGAAGCTTTTGAATAAACAAAGGTGTTTGATCTGCATGTTTAGGTTAGTTTTTTATGCTGCAAATTAACACATAAACCGTTCTTTTTATTACTAGGTATTAAGGAGTATATTGGAGCAAACCCAACATTTAGGTGTGAAACTTCAGCCACAGTTTGAATACATCACGAGCATTTTCTTAAATCTTGAACTTCAATCTTGCAGTGGTATTTTTTCTAACCGACCAACTCAATCCAACTCTTTAGATACATTCACTAACCCATATTTGCTTAGCTCCTTAGATTGTAACTCAGTTCTAACCTATTCCTAAGAAGGTGAAGTCGAATCCACAGTTTCATATCCAGGAAAAGAAGAGACTTTAGACAAGATTATTACCAAAAGTCGAGGTAAATCACACACTATCTAGTCTTAAGATCTGAAGGCCGACATTGACACTGGTGCAATCGAGGCTGTCTCAAGCGTTTAGTTCTCGAATAAGTAAAAAAATTGAGGGATAGAGATGAGTCCATGAGTTTTCGGTAAAGACCAAAAATAGTGTGAAGTTGGTAACTTATGGGAAGAGTTGTTTGCACTCCTCATTGAATTAAAAACGAAAATGATAATGTTAAATTATCAATTAATTATAAGCTTATCCGTTTGTACTTTTATATGTTTTGTAAAATCATTTTTAGTACATATCTCGAGATTTGTATTTGATGAGGGCATCACAAAGAAAACAAGCATTGAACGGACGGACAGAATGGACGGGTCGAATGGGAGAGATAATGGCCTTGGAGAGGTAGCAGATCACGCGGACGCTTGGAATGCTGACAAGGACCCGCGGGATGCTGACGAGGACGCGGATACGCGTGACGCTGAATAGCTCGCGTCTGAGACTCGCGGGCAACCAGTCGTGTTCGAGATTCACGGGCCACCAAATTCGAAAATGAGACATTTTGCAAAAACACCCAAATGGAGGCCTTCCCGAAGTTCAAATTCGATGAAATCAAGACCATTATAACCAGCACTCAAAGATCTTTCAGATGAATACCGGACCACTGCTGGAACGATACTTTTCTGGTGACGTTCCGGCTACGTTTCCGACAAGACCCCTAGTGCACACTTAGAGCCAAATTCCGAGATTTCAAGCATGCTAAAGAGGCCTTGGACTAGATCCAAGACCAAGAGGCAACAGGAAAAGGTTCAAGACATCTTAGAAGTCCAAGAGATTGAACAACAATGTCATTTGAAGGGTTTAGAGCCACAGAAGCCCATGGACCACATAGAGCATAGAGACCCATCCAGAGGAAGTGAATTGGATTTGTGTCATTCAAATTCAAGTATGAATTGAAATTGTACCAAGAACACCTGTCGTTTATGGTTTTTTGTGTGCCTAGTCGTTAGGAATAAAATCTATGAAAGTTAGGGATTAATAAGTGACTTAGGCGTTTGAATAGGAGTGTAACGTGGAAGATTTGTTTTGGCCTTTTTCCTTTTTAAAAAAGGCACACATGAATAACAGAAAAAGAAGTCATTTCGAACCAATTACAAATCAAACGATCTTAGGTCATTGTTCTTGAGATTGAGAGATTCATCTCACACAAATCGATCAAGTGCGGGACTTGCTCGACTCGACTTATCAAGTAACAAACCACGGTTGCTTGTGGCGTGTTCTATCCTCCTAAGAGTTCTAGAGGTGCATATGCTCAAGGGTTTTGGACGGTCTTACTAAGATTTGGCTACGAGCTCAAAGGCATTCATCCGCAGAACCGAGTGGAACGCTCGATCTAGCCTCACATCAGTTGGAATGAGAGCCACGTTTTCACACGGTTGTATCTATCCAAGTTTCTTATTTCAAGTCGTTCTTATTCAGCATTGTTGAGTTTTGGATTTGAGGAGGTTTTCATTAACCAATTCAGTCTATAAAGTCCCTTTCCATTTCGGTTTTAAGTAACTAGTACGTCCATCCATCTAGTTGCTTCTTACTCATTTTATTTCTAAAGGATTTGGTTGTTCTCTCTCTTGTAGGTTCAGCCAAGGAGTCGTTTAGGGTTTAGATAAAAAAACGGCCAAAGAGCCTAAGAAAAACAAAGAGAAAAGAAAGAAAAACAAAGAGAAAAGACATGATCAAAGAGCCTCAGAAAAACAAGGAGAAAAGAAAGAAAAACTAAGGTGGAACCAAAGAGCCCGAAGGGCCACTCTTTAGAGGCTGAACCAAAGGGACACCATCCTAAGTTCATCACCAAAAGGGTGGCTCAGCACACGAGAAACACACCACACGTGCGACAAAGCAATCGGACCCGAAGGACTAAAACATTTTGAAAACGTGAGCTTGAAGATCGTAGTCCTAAGGAACCTGAGATCATTCGAACAACGGAGCTCAAAGGAACCTAGTAGGCCTCACAATCATTGGGGGCTAAGCTTGATAAGAAGGTTGAGTGATTACCTTTGCTTGAATTCGTTTGTGTGTAGGTTTATTCTCAATTTCTTTTGTGTGAGTACTAACTTGTTTTTGTTTCATTTCCTTTTTTCATCATGTCCAACGAGAGCGAAGGATTAGTGAATAGAGCATAGGATCCTCAAGTGACACGAGAGGAGTTTCAAGCTCTCCAAGAGCAAATCTTAAATCTCATTCATCTCCTCACGGTTCAACAACAACAACTGCGGCTCAAGACGGGAGAACCGGTTCATCCAAGGCCCAATCATGGTCAAGTAGGGCTTGAGATACCACCTAGGAAAGGCCAAGGACCACATCTAGAGCCGACCTAGAAGAAGACGAATATCACAATGCAAACCTGTGTTTTGGCCAACACGGCGAGGGAGGTGCAAACAGATCCTCCGATGACGAAGATGATCTACCTTTGTGGCAAGACGAAGGCAAGAGAGAAGAGCACCACAAAGAGACTTCCATGATCATGATACCGGTGGTGTGAAAGTGGAAATTCCCATGTTCACCGGGGGTAGCGATCCGGAGGCATACTTGGAATGGGAAAGGCACAAGGAGATGGTGTTTGATCTCTACGAGTACACTAAGCATCAAAAGATCAAACTAGCCACTGCTAAATTTAGTGACTATGCTTTGATTTGGTGGGATCAACTCATCCATTTCAGAAGGATAAACGGCGGCCAACCGGTCAACACATTGCGGCAACTCAAGCAAATCATGAGAAGCCAGTACGTACCTTCGTATTTTTATGAAGAAGTTAATAACAATCTGAATTTCCTTGTGCAGAGATTCTTATCTATGGAGGATTGCTACAAGGAGATGCAAAAGTTGATGGTGAGGGCGCAAACTCAAAAGGACAAGCGGACCACCATGGACCGCTTCAAAAGAGGCCTCAATATTTTGGAGCAAGTGGATACACATCGGTGCCAAACGCTTAACGGACTGCTGGATCTCGTTATATTATATTAGAAACAACCATTGAAGAGGTCGAGGCACCAACGGTACAGAGGAAGCGGCTCAAACACGTAGCAAAATTTTTCGCAAAACTGCCGCCCGGATCGAGCAGACATGTATCCGGACCGGGCAACCTGGAGACCTGATCGGGAAGAGCAACGGCCGGCATGCTCAAACGTGCGCTCAGACTAGGCACCACCCGGAACGGACTGGGCACAACGGTCAGAACAAGGACTCAGGCAGAATTCGAGGGGAACTGACCGAGCACCGCAGACCGATCCTTGACCCGACTTCCAACAACCCAGGAGAGGGAACACAGACCCGTAGAAGCTTTGAACCCAAGAAATCACTTGTTTTTGGTGTTCCGGACGAGGCTATTACGAGTAGGATTACCAAAACTGACGTTTCATGATCATTCTCGAAAACGACGATATCGAGTCTGATCATTCATCAGATCGAGAGCAAGACGCAGAGGAGATAAGCTCCGTGGAGGAGATAGACGAGAAACCAATGCTTGGAGGGCTCTCTGTGACACGATGGGTCTTAGCACACAACCTAAGGATGATGCAACCGAACAACGAGAGAACATCTTCCACACCCGAGGCAACATCCACGACAAGATATACGACATCATCATCAACAGTGGGAGCTGTACCAACGTCATGAGCACCATTCTAATGGAGAAGATCGGACTCCTCATTCTCAAGCATCCGAAGCCATACAATATACAATGGCTCAAGGATTACGGAGAGACGAGGGTCACGAAGCAAATTCGGGTCCCATTTTGGATTGGAAGATACAATGAGATCCTCTGTGATGTGGTATCCATGCAAGAAAGTCACCTCTTGCTTGGCCGTCCGTGGCAGTACGATGCAAAGGCACAGCACGACAGCTACACAAACTGATATTCCATCAAACACAAGGGCAAGAAGATCAACCTACTGCCCTTGTCTCAAAAACCAGCATACAAGATCACCTTCACATCGTGCAACAAGCTAGGAAGGTTGAGGAACCCAACAAGTCGCTCATCATCACCAAGGGTTCCAAGAAGGCATTCCTCGCAAGCCGGTCGATGGTTCCCGTACGGTATAAGGAGGCATTATTGAATTAAGAGGCTACTAACCCTTTACTGCAGCATATTGTTCATGTTTTGCATGAATTTGATGACATCTTTCCTGAGGAGATACCACACGGCTTGCCACCGGTGCGAGGCATTGAGCACCAGATCGATTTTGTGCAAGGAGCGCCCATTCCAAACAAGCTGGCATACCGATCCAACCCAGAGGAGACAAAGAAATTTTAGAGGCAAGTAGAGGAGCTCATGGAGAAGAGATATGTACGAGAGAGCATGTCACCTTGCGTCGTTTTAGTCATCCACGTTCCCAAGAAAGACGGTTTGTGGCGAATGTGCGTTGATTGTAGAGCGGTCAACAACATCACGGTCAAGTATTGCCTCCCCCTTCCTTGATTAGATGATATGCTAGATGAATTACATGGTTCTTGCCTGTTCTCTAAGATAGATCTTAAGAGCGGATACCACCAAATAAGGATGAAAGAGGGAGATGAATGGAAAATCGCCTTTAAGACCAAGCATGGGTTGTATGAATGGCTAGTGATGCCTTTTGGTTTAACTAATGCACCTAGTACATTCATGAGGTTGATGAATCATGTTCTTAGGGCTTTCATTGGAAAATTTGTGGTAGTATACTTCGATAACATCTTAGTATACTCTAAGAACATTAGGAAGCATGTAGAGCACCATAGAGAGGTTTTAGGTGTTCTTAGAGCGGAAAAGTTATATGCTAAAATGAAGAAGTACACCTTTGCTACTAACAAGTTGGTTTTTCTAGGCTTTGTTGTTAGTGAGCAAGGTATCCTTGTGGATTGATAATGTCTATTTTGTTATAGTATTTGAGTTCATTTTTGTACTTAGTTTACCAAGCATTAAGCATCACTTAGTCCTCTTTCATCCTTTTCTCATGTATTTGCAGGAAAAGAACACATCAAACATGAACACGAGCAAATACGAGCAATATCCTCACATAACTCCAAATAGAACACACACCCGAAGATGCTGCATGACCCGGGCTGATGAGAAGCCGACCAGGCTATGATTGAATGAAGAGCCCGACTGTGCTCACTCTTGTGCCCGATCGAGCACATTGAATCTGCACGCCGCCAAGAAGAAAAGGAAAGATTTGGTTGATGGAAAACAATAGGAAACTCACGACAAAGAATGGTAAACACTCACCGAAAGAGGAAAAGGAAGAAAAGCAAAGAAAGGAGAGATGGGCAAAGCAAGAGGACGTTTAGACAGAAAAATGAAGAAGACAATACAGAATAGACGCAGAGAGACAGAGAGAGAGTAGAGAGAGAGTAATACCCCAGAAGGCTAGAGTCGGGACGGCGAACGTGGCACACAGAGGAGCTTTTGAAGACTACGATATTGGGATAGGGAGGAATCTCGTTCTATATCTATGTTTACAATAGTTATCTTTCGTGCTTTGTTTTCGGGATCTATGTCCGAGTAGTTTAGTAGCTACGGGTAAAGTTTTGCCGATATATAATGGAGGCTCATGCTTAATGCTTGGTTATAATATTTATTCGTTTTCTAGATTGATTGGCTGTTCTTAGAACTTTTGTTCTTATTGGCCGTTTGAATGAATGATCATAAAAGTTTGGTTGCATTGGAAGATGAATTGAACTTTGGAATGTAGCAATGATATAAGGTCTCAATTGATTTAGAACAGTGAATTGTCGGTTAGTTGGACTTAAGAATCAGGATAGCAGACTCAATACATTTATCGTGTGAGATTACGCAATTGGAAGATTGGTAGTACGCACATTAGATAGTAGGTTTAGGCATGAGAAGAGTCATTCCCTAGGAAAGAGCTTGAATTCCTCGAATACATGATGATATTCATAACCATGATCTTTGTTCGCACTTCATTGCATATTCGTGCATCTGTCGAAACTTGTAGTGTTTAGTCTATTGATTTTTATCCCGTTAAGTAGATAGTTTAGTTTTATTCGCATCCTACACATTTATTGATTTTCACCGTCCTTTTCATTAGTTACTAGCTTTAGAGTTGCATCGATTCGTTGTGTTCGACCCTGGTACTACACGATCCGTATTCTTGCGGAAGCGTTAGTCTAGGTATTTTATTACTTGAGATTAAACCCATCAAGTTTTTGACGATGCTGCCGAGGGATTGATTACGACTTTAGAGTTAGGATACTTTTGGATTAGGACATATTCCTTTCCGGAGTCTTATTTGTTTTTTTTTTCGTATTTTTGCTTTCTTTTCTTTTGAGTCAAATTCGTTTACTGCTTGGAACTCACACAACTTTAATATTTTGTTTTCTTATCTCGTGCAGCTCACTTGTGCATGAGAGGTACTGGAAGTGCTGATCTAGTTTACGAACTAGATATCGATAGAACACTCAAAGAATTAAGGAGAGAATCGAGAGCTAGTGCAAGCCAACCGGTAGATAACACACAAATGCATCTAGATTTCCATTCGATGTAGTAATCACGGCATGTGCAAGCCAACCGGTAGATAACGCACAAATTATTCAAAGGCTATCAACGCCTTTGCCCAAATCACGGCATGGATCAGTGTTATGTCATACATAATTTTCTCCAAGGACTCATGGACAACACAGGGATTCTGATCATAGCCGCCGCTGGAGGTTCCTTGAGTAACCTCATGTTTCCCCAGATCGAAGACCTAATCGATCGTATTGCTGATGAAGGCAGAAACGCCGCTAGAGAATACAGCCGTAACACTCCAGCAAGGGTAGCTCATGTGAGCGACGTACATGCTCTATATGTCGTTTTAGCCGAGATGAAGGATCAAGTCGCTGGAGTTTACAATCTTCTATCCGAATCACGTTATCCACAATATTTAGAGGAATTAGAGAATCAAGGAGTCCAAGGGTATAAAGAAGTAAACTACGTAAGCAACAATCAGCCCTTGGGAAACACGTATAATCCCGGATGGAGAAATCACCCAAACTTCTCCTACAAGAATTCCAACGGTGCATTGAACGTGCAACAATTATCAAGAAACTTTCAGCCACGAGCGATGCAAAGATATCAGAATTCTCAGCCAAGGACGCAGCCCCAAACTCCAAATTATCAGCCACGTGCACCTCAGCCACAACTAAACAAATCCGAAGCAGCCCCCGACATCAACACCATGTTCACTCGTCTCCTCCAAATCCAAGAAAATCAAAGAAATTTTTGATGGAAGTGAAAGCGGACCAAGAGAACACTAAGAAGAAAATAGAAGGCTTTCAAACGCACCTTAGACAGTTGGAGACGCAAGTTGCACAACTTGCACAAGGGGCAGCTCGACCGCAAGGAGTTCTACCGGGGCGACCGGAAGCAAATCCTCGTGAGCAAATAAACGCTATTCATTTAAGGAGTTGTAAGACATTTAATCAGCTGACTCATTCAAGGTTTGAAATGGGAGAATAATCTAGTACAGTAGTGGAAAAGGGCAGCAACGTCGAAGAGCACAAAGAGGAGGAAGAGGAGCCGAAATACGTCAAACCCTAACCGAGGCCTCCTCCTTTGCCGTTCCCACAACGCCAACGCAAAAAAGAATGAGGATGATCAATTTGAAAAGTTTGCTGAGATTTTGAAGAAGATTCACATCACCATTCCATTCTACGAAGCGTTGAAGAAGATGCCTTCATACGCCAAGTTCCTAAAAGACGTATTTGCAAACAAGCGAGATGTGGAGACAGAAACCGTCATGGTGACTAATTCGATGCTCCGACCAACCCTACCTAAGAAGATGCCCGATCCAGGTATATTCGTGATCCCTTGCAAAATAGGAAATTATGAAATTGACCATGCACTAATCGATGTCGGAGCAAGCGTAAGCATGCTACCATTGTCATTATACGAAAAATTGGATCTTAGGGATAGGATGAATCTTCGACCCACACAAATGGTGTTCACCATGGCTGATCAAAGTGTTAGAATAGCCGAGGGCATGCTGGAATACGTTCCTTTGCAAGGTGGGAAGTTCTTCGTCCGGTCGACTTCACCGTCTTTGATATGGAGGAGGACAAGAAAATCCCAATTATTCTCGGTAGGCCGTTTCTTAATATGGCCAAGACGATCATACATTGTGCTGAAGGTAGACTCACATTGAAGTTCCGAGATGAAGAAGTGGAGATTAATTTTAACGACACGCTCAAACAGCCTTGTATGGTGGACTCGGTATTCTACATAGACGTCTTAGAGAAACTAGCCGAGGAAGTTATCGAAGAGTTCGGGAACATGGATTCTCTTGAGATGGCTCTTTTAGCAGCTAGAGAGGGACTTTATAATGATCCTAACGAATTGAAACATTAAACAAAGCTATTGTACGAAGGAAAGACGAAAGAGATCCCGAACACCAAGCTAGATGCACTCCGAGCAGATTTATGTGGCTTGATTTTGGCTCCGAGTGAATTGTATCTTAAATTTGAGTGGTTTGATTCAGGAATTTGTCTTTTTACGTTCGTTTAGGCCTTGTCACCTTAAAACCTGAAAACCAATAAAATGGTCGTATATAAAGAATAATCGTATCGGAAATATAACTCGTGCTATCAAATCTATACGAAAATGATACGAATACGTAACCTAAAACTAATACACTTTACGTGTTATCCAACTCCCCCAGACCTGAACCTTTTTTTGTCCTCAAACAAAACTAAAGTCAAGTGTAGGAAGAATCTAATAACGATGGATACTAGTACGGAAATATTCGAAGAGTTAGTCATTCCCCAAATCAACACGTCACATGAACAAAAGCCTAAGCGTACCGAGTATAGACTTATATCTACCGAAAGTTCCGAGCCATGCAATCCTACCAATAATCTAAGTCTATTTCACAACCCTAGACAACATCCAAGCAATCTCCATACCAATTCCCCTAAGCTTTCGGTATCATTAAACTCGTTTTTCTCGTTCTTATTCTTTTTTTTTCGATACTTAGATCCACGCTTTGTTCCTAGGACGTCGAAGTCGAAGAGGGATGGCTTTCTACTTAGACCCAGGCTACCTATGGCACACTCATAAGGTCGTGTGACCTTAACGGAGTGAAGAGGTGCGTTATTGAAGAACTTTTTTTTTCGCTTTTTTTAGATTACGCATCACTCTAACCCTTAGGACGTAGAACAGCGACTCAACCCACCACTTAGACCCGAACCATCGATCATCGATCTACTCATGTCAATCCTAACCCGGAATAGTAAAAAACTTATCCTATAAGCGTGTGGAATCTAATGACTATGAACGGTAAAGATATATCAAATAAGCAAAGGCTAGACCGTATACAAGGAGACATGGCTAATTGGTACTGAAATCTAAGGGGTGAATTCAACTATAGATCAAGGCTTCAAACACAACTACTCGACTAAACGGTATCCAAAAGGCCTCTAAGCAAACCTAGACTATTGTTCACGATTCGACAAGGTCGCAAAAATTGACTAAAGCTCGAAAATTCGTACTAGGTATCCATCAATTTATTCCTAATCCTAACCCTAATCCTAATCCTAATCCTAGTCGCAAATATGTCGCTCATAAAAAAAAATTCGTATCACTCAAAAGAGTACCCCCCAGACCTGAACGGAACACAGTCCCGGTGTTCGAGATCCATGAGGGATACCCGCATTCCAAAATTCGAGAAAATATAAGAAAGAATAAGAACGAATACACCTGGTGTGTATAGCTTTCTCGAATTTGTGAAACATCCGAATTTGTGATACTCTCTTGCTCTAATGCGGGTGTTTTCGTGAAGGACCTAAGATGAAAATCATGTAATGCAAAAGATAGAGAAGAGAATACTAAATCAATAAGTCCCAAACAGCGTACATATGCGCGAAAACGAAAAAGGAAATAAAATAAGAAAAATAGGTTCATGAAACAAGAAAAAGAAAAAGAAAGAAAGGAAAAAGGAAGAATGGTCTAATCCTCTTCCTCTCCACCGTGGGTGGCCGAAGGGTCTGCTGGCTCCGCGGGTGCCCATTCCCCAGGTGGGAAGTAAAATGACTGAAGCTCGTACGGGATTTGTGGGCGGTACGGAATGGCGCCAGTGTGGTAATCCTGCGGGATCGGCACGTACGACTCCTGATAGTGTTGCATGTTGAGCTGCTGGAATCTACGAACGGACTCCGTGAGGTAGTACGTGTGCTGTATCGACTGCTCCTGAAACTGCTGCTGCTCCGCATATCTCGCTGCCTCAATGTCGTGCCTTGTCGCCTCGAGGTCGTACCTCTGCTCTGCCATATAAGGCTAAAATCTAGTCTCCTCCGCGACATACCTGAGAACATCGGAGACACCTTCCATGGAAGGGAAGTCAGAGCGGTGATGAGGGTACTCTGGGCGGGTACGGGAGTGTGTGGCGCGTCGGCTGAGCTGTCGAGTCATCGACGGTCCTGGTGCAGCGGCTAGAGGTGGATCTACCTCACTTAATCCCGAGCCGATGTGTCCGATGGCGGGGTCTATCCTGAATCGAGAGCCCTCCTCGTCTAAACCCGGCATTTGAATCTCGTGTAAGTCGACTTCCAAGTTTCGATCGTGCTCGTCCTTGTAACTCCATATGACTCTGTACCTCTCAATCGTTATTGCCGTTCGGTTGCGTAAGTTCTGAAGGTTCAGCTCAGGCTCCTCATTGATCTTGTCCTCTGTCAGGATGCCAAGGTTGATCCCAACTCTTCGTACTATCATCGTGATTATCCCACCACACATGATCTTCATGTCCGTGCTAAATTTTTCGGTGGCGATGTCGTGGAAATGCCGCATGACTAGCGACGCCAAGTCGACGTCTAGAATGTCCCACTCGTCCACAGCGAAGCTTGACTGTACCACCCGCCTAAGGTACGCCAACTCCGTGTGGTTGACTTCGCCTTGTGCTCCTTTTCCTAGTATAGAAGAGACTAAGAAGTAATGGAAATACCTTAGGGCGGGGTGGCGTATGTGACTAGCTTTGGACCTCGTCGAGTAATCACCATATGCAAGTTGCGTTTGACGGCTTCTGTTGTGCTCGTGCATCTTCGTGGAGTTGCAGTGCGGAGCGTCAAGTATGATCGCGAATTGTCACGTGCTACGCCGGTAGTTTTGTCCCAGCAGACGAAACTCCATCAATGCTCTCTCCCAATCTCCGGACTCAAGGAAGAATGCCGTGTAAGACGCGAATAATTCCGCTGTGAGGTTGCGGTATGTATACTCCCGAGTGTCCCGCAATCCCGTCCATCCCAAGGTGTTGAAGATGGCATAGATGTGCTCCTCGATGTGGAGGGCACACATAGCTTCTGAGGATAGGAAGCGGGATGGGAATATTCGCGGCTGTAGCTCGGTGAATCTCGATTTGTGACCGGACAAAAAGGTTGTCGTCCGGTAGTTGTATTGTTGATGGGACGTTGTGATCGTCATGTAAGGCGTTAGTTCCGTGATGACATCCGACTTTGCTGGCCATCCGTGTTCTGGGTCATAGGCATCAGATCGGCGTTTCTTTGAGCTCTGGAAGATCTTCAGGGCCATCTGCAAAACAAACGAAGAAGGAAAATAAGCGTTAGTCACTGTTTTGCAAGATGCCCGATCGGGTAGGAGGTGTTGCCCGCTCAGGCTTAATTTCGTCAAATATACCCCGTAGGCACCGCCCAACTCGGGTGAATTAACTGCCCGATTGATCATCTCGTTTTCATACGTATTTCTTGCAAGATTTAGGAGACGTTTTCGATATATATTTGATGCTTTACGTATGATTCCGTATCCGTTTTACTTGCTTTCGTGCTTTTCATGTTCTTACAGGTTTTTACGCGTATTTGGATCATTTTGGAGCTAAAGGAACATGCACGGAGCTAAGGAGCAACTTCGGGGATCATCACGGGACAAACGGGACGAGATTGAGCATGGAAAGCCTCCACCCGGTCGGGCACAACCCTTGCACGATCGGGCAGAACCCACGGGGCTTTGGAAAGAACAATTCACACGACTCGGGCAAGCACATGCCCGACCTGTTGCCTAGTGCCCGAGCGGGCACACACACTATGCCCGAGCGGGCATGCACTCCACCACAAGACGCGCACGAGTTACCCTAGCCGTGCCCGAGCGGGCACACTCATTGCCCAAGCGGGTCGCGGCCCGTAACTGCTCAAAACTTAAGTAAACTTAACTTAAAACATAAGGGAACTCGTGGGGCAATTTAGGCAACAATTGGACTGACTTAGAAGGCTTAAAAGGAGACAAAAAGACCTCATTACAAAAAGCTTACAGAGGAGAACAATTCAGCGAAAGATAGAGCAGATTCTTGCGAGGAGATAAGCAAGGAGCATTGGAGATCAAGCACCACCACTTCGGTTTTGTTTGGTTTTTATGTTCCTTAGACTTTCTACTATGTATATGTTTCTTTACAGACGCATGAGCGAGTAGTTCGTTTGTTCTAGGAGAAGGGATTAGCCCTTGGCTATCCCGAGACCGCTTTTGATCTATTTTGAATGCATCTTCCCGTTTTAGTTCATCTATTCTCTATCTGAATACTTCAATTTACTTGTGTTTGCGCTGGCCACGTAGATGCATGTGTTAGGGGTTAGGAGAAGGACCGAAAGGAGAATTCTAATCCTAGAAAGTCAGGTTTAGAACAACCGAGGTTAGGCCACGAAAATAGGGTAGCAACGGTTGAGGGTGAACGGCGAATCACAGAGTTTATGGGTTTAGTTCAAGGTGTCAGCCACGAAAGAGGGTAGATATCATATTAGGATCATCCGCCTTAGATAGCTTTAACAGGGATTGCATGATAGATAGGTTGATCGCCGGTTTCGGTAGTCTTGTGGTGAAACCGGTTTCCTAGGACGTTTATCTCATCGTTAGAACCCAAGTAGTTTAGTTACTTTCAGTATTTCATTCTTCATCCACATTCTTTCGTTAGCAAGTTTGATTCGTAGTTCGGGTTTAGGTAGTGTTGCGTAGTCTCTGTGGGATCGACACCTAAAATACTACACTCGTGCCGTGCACTTGCGGGTAGATTAGGTTATATTTAACTCATATACGCATCAAGTTTTTGGCGCCGTTGCCGGGGAGCTATTGTCAACGCGTCTTTGATTCGAACCTAGAGTCATTCTTGCTTTGTTTTTATTTTTGCTTTTTACTTTCGATTCTTTCTACCTGATTTCTTTTCGTTCGTTCTTTTTGGTGTATGACCAGGTCGCAGGGCACTTCTAGTCTACTCAGAATCGACCCAGAGATCGAGCGAACTTGCAAATTACTGAGAAATGGTAAGGAAGAAGATAACACAGAGTCGTCAGATCAACAGAATATGGATAATCAGAACGGCCGTGAACATGCTCAGTTACCTCTCGGTAATTTGGGGCAAATGCAGCAACAGCCACTCGTGCCTCAAGCACGAGAACCACATGCTCCTCCACCACGCCGTCTAAGGGATTACGTGGTGCCGAACATGAACAACGTGCAAACAACCATAAGGATGCCTGCTGTTGCAAGAGAACAATTCGAGATTAAGCCAGCGATGATTAACATGCTTTATCAGAAGCAATTCATGGGTGGAAACCATGAGGATCCCCATCAGCACCTCAGAGACTTCCTTGAACTTTCAGGTACGTTTAAAATTCACGGAGTCTCTGAGGATGCAATCTTGCTGCGTCTTTTCCCCTTCTCAATTGAGGGAAAAGCGAAATCTTGGCTGCAATCACTCCCCGCTGGGTCTATTACCACTTGGGATCAGCTCTGCACACTGTTCCTATCACACTTCTTCCCTCCGAGCAAGACGATTCAGATGAGGGGGGAAATCACGACATTCAGATGCAGAGATGGAGAAACACTATTTGAGGCGTGGGGTAGATTCAAGGATCTTCTACAGTTATGTCCACACCATGGACTCGAGCAGTGGTACGTTATCCAAACTTTTTATAACGGAATTTCAGATGAGCACCGCGCCATGAACCACACCATGTGGTCCACTCCGAGAGGTATGCCTAATAGCACTCGTCGATTATATGATCCTAATCAAAATAGAGCTGTGGGTAATGCAGCAAATGCCATGTACTATGCGAATTGTGGAGATACGGAGCATGAAGCATATCAATGCACGATACATGAGGATTACGAACAGATGAATTACGCCCAGCAACAAGGTAATACTCAATTCGGGAACACCTACAACCCGAATTGGAGGAATCACCCGAACTTGTCATATCAAACAACTCAACCGGTAAAGTATTCAGGGTTTCCAGAGAAGCAGAATAATTTCCAGCAAACCAACCAGCAATTCCAGCAAGCACATCAAGCTCCGCAAGCCCCTCAACCTCCTCAAGCACCTTCATCAAACCTTGAGGCGGTGATGCTCGAATTTATCAAGAAGCAGGAGCAACAACAAGCTAAATTCGGCGCGGATGTGGGGGCAGCAATTAGTGAGCTTAAATCTCAAATGGAGTCTCTCAGTACACATGTGAAGATGTTGGAAAACTCAGTAGCACAGCAGGCTGCTTCATCCTCTCGGAATCCCGGACAGCTATAACCTTGAATGCTATAACCTTGCGCAGCGGTAATGTGCTCACGAATCCACCCCTAAAAGAACATGAGAGAGTTGCTGGAAAGTCAGTAGACAAGGGAAAAGGTATTGCAAATGAGGGAGGAGCTGATTCAGAAACCGAAAAACCATATGTGGCTCCACCGGCGTACAAGCCCCCGATACCGTTCCCGCGGCGTTTGGTGAACAGCAAAAACGAGCCAAGGTACGCACGATTCGTAGAAATACTTAAGAAACTTCAAATTAACTTACCTTTTGTAGAAGCTCTCCAACAAATGCCCACGTACGCCAAATTTCTCAAAGAAATTCTGTCCAACAAACGGCGTATCGAAGAGAGTGAGACGGTAGCACTCACCGAGGAATGCAGTGCCATTCTTCAAAACAAGCTGCCCCCGAAGTTGAAGGACCCCGGGAGCTTCTCCATTCCATGCACAATAGGTAATCTTGATATTGATAAAGCATTGTGTGATTTAAAAGCAAGCGTGAGCCTCATGCCACACTCGGTCTTCAAGCGGATGAACTTCGGTGATCTCAAACCTACCAAGATGTCTCTCCAACTCGCCGATCATTCGGTAAGATATCCGGTGGGGATTGTTGAGAACATTCCCACCAAGGTAGGTAATTTATGTATTCCCGCTGATTTTGTTGTACTTGACATAGAAGAGGATGCTAGGATACCTATTATACTTGGTAGGCCTTTCTTAGCTACTGCAGGTGCGATGATAGATGTACAACAAGGGAAACCTTCCCTACGTGTCGGAGACGAAACGATTGAATTCAACTTGTCCAAAACCATGAACGGACCCTCCATGAAGGAGTCTTGCTTTCGAATCGACTTGCTGGACGTAATTGACTTGCTGGACGAGTTAACGAACGACACATTTGATCAAGTAAGTATTCCGATCCACTCATTAGATGTTTGACTCAAGTTTGCAAAGATGCAGGTCTTACCGACGAAGAAGCTGAGGCGTACGCAGAATTCATGAGTGCTGTTCAAACACTAAGAAACGCCCTACATGAGGAGATAACACACGAAGTACAAGCTGACTTCGCAGTGGAGAAGGCACCCAAACTCGAGTTGAAGCCGCTGCCCTCTTCTCTTCGGTATGAGTATCTCGGACTTAATAATATATATCCCGTTATTGTTAATGCTGACTTGAGTGTGGATGAGACGCAAAGGCTGCTTGAATGTTTGAGAAAGCATAGGAAAGTGATTGGATATACCATCGAGGACATCAAGGGTCTAAGCCCTTCGTTATGCATGCATCGGATTCTCATGGAGGACGGGCATAAACCGTCAATTGAAGCGCAAAGGCGGCTGAACCCCAACTTAAAAGAGGTAGTGAAAAAGGAGATTCTTAAACTTTTGGATGCAGGTATCATATATCCTATCTCGGACAGCGAATGGGTGAGCCCCGTGCATGTCGTGCCCAAGAAAGGAGGGATGACGGTAGTGCGCAACGATAACAACGAGCTGATTCCAACAAGGACCGTCACGGGATGGAGGATGTGCATAGACTACCGCAAGCTCAACAAGGCAACAAGGAAAGATCACTTCCCTCTTCCATTCATCGATCAAATGTTAGAACGGTTAGCGAATCATGCCTACTTTTGTTATTTGGATGGATATTCTGGTTTCTTTCAGATTCCCATTCACCCTCAAGACCAAGAGAAGACGACCTTCACGTGTCCTTATGGGACATTCGCTTACCGCCGTATGCCTTTTGGCCTCTGCAACGCTCCGGCTACTTTCCAGCGTTGTATGATGGCAATCTTTTCAGATTTGATCGAACATATCATGGAAGTGTTTATGGATGATTTCTCGGTTTATAGTTCCACATTCGATGATTGCCTTGTTAACCTTTCTAGAGTGTTACAGCGATGTGAAGAAGCGAATCTCGTTCTTAATTGGGAAAAGTGTCATTTTATGGTGAAGGAAGGTATCGTGCATGGACACATGATCTCATCACGGGGCATAGAAATCGACAAAGCCAAGATTGAGGTAATCGAGAAACTTCCTCCACCTATTTCGGTTAAGCAAATTCGTAGCTTCCTAGGGCATGCAGGTTTTTATCGAAGGTTCATCAAAGACTTCTCAAAGATCACAAAACCATTGACGGAGCTGCTGGCCAAAGACGCCACATTTGAATTATCCCAAGAGTGCCACAACGCCTTCAACACCATCAAGAAAGCACTGGTTTCGGCACCCATCATTCAGCCACCTGATTGGAGCCTTCCATTCGAGATTATGTGTGACGCTAGCGACTACGCTGTAGGCGCTGTCCTAGGGCAGCGAAGGGACAAGGTCTCTCACGTCATCTCCTACGCTAGCAAGACATTAGATGACGCCCAAATCAACTATGCCACAACCGAGAAGGAGCTCCTTGCCGTCGTCTTCGCCTTTGACAAGTTCAAATCCTATCTCGTCGGGTCAAAGGTAATCGTTTATACTGACCATGCAGCACTTAAGTATCTATATCTTCTAAAGGACACGAAACCACGCCTCATCCGATGGATCCTTCTCCTACAAGAGTTCGATCTCGAAATCAAAGATAGGAAGGGGTCGGGGTCGGTCGTTGCAGATCACCTCTCTCGCATTGTTGTAGAGGATACGAGACCTATCGATGACTCCTTGAAAGACGACAGCATATGCGTAATAGATTCGGGTAAACCCGCTCCTTGGTATGCTGATTTTGCTAATTTTCTTGTGAGCGGTACGCTACGCCCTGATCTTTCTTTTCATGCACGCAGGAAGTTCTTTTCGGATGTCAAACACTACTATTGGGACGACCCAATTCTGTACAAGAGATGTGGGGACGGAGTCATTAGGAGATGCGTCCCCGAGGAAGAGGTAGAGAGCATCCTATTCCATTGCCATGGATCGGATTATGGAGGCCACTTCAGCAAGTCCAAAACCGCCTCAAAGGTGCTTCAAGCAGGTTTTTATTGGCCAAACCTCTTCAAGGACACCCATAGGTACGTTTCCTCTTGTGATAGATGTCAAAGAACGGGAAATATAGGTAGGAGGAACGAGATGCCACAGAATTACATCCTCGAGGTAGAATTGTTCGATGTTTGGGGTGTAGATTTCATGGGACCTTTCCCATCATCATGTGGCAACCAATACATATTGGTAGGTGAAGATTACGTGTCTAAGTGGGTAGAGGCCATAGCAACGCCTACTAATGATGCTAGGGTAGTAATGAAATTCTTTAAGAAGATCATATTCCCTCGTTTTGGAGTTCCTAGGTTAGTCATTAGTGACGGAGGTTCACACTTCATTGCACGACAATTTGAGTCCCTCCTTAAGCATTATGGCGTGAGACATAGGATAGCTACACCATACCACCCACAAACCAGCGGACAGGTAGAGGTTTCGAATAGGGAAATTAAGAGCATACTAGAAAAAACCGTGTCTAGGTCCCGTCGAGATTGGTCGATGAAGTTAGATGATGCATTATGGGCCTATAGGACAGCGTTCAAAACTCCAATTGGTATGACTCCTTTTCAGCTTGTTTATGGAAAATCTTGCCATTTACCTGTCGAGCTAGAGCACCGCGCCTATTGGGCGACAAAGCTCCTTAACTTTGATCTTAAGAGCGCAGGTGAGAAACGACTTTTGCAGATTAACGAGCTTGACGAGCTCCGTCTTGACGCCTACGAGAACTCTAAGATCTACAAGGAGCGTGCCAAGAGATGGCATGACAAGAAGATCCTACCTCATGACTTTTAGCAAGGTGACTTCGTTCTACTTTTTAATTCTCGTCTTAAGCTTTTTCCGCGAAAACTACGGTCGCGTTGGTCTGGTCCTTTTCAGGTACGAGATGTATTCCCGCATGGAGCAGTGAAACTTTGGAGCGAGACGAGTGGCGCATTCAAAGCCAATGGACAGCGGCTTAAGCTCTACCAAGCCGCTCAACTGATCGAAAGTGGAAACTCCATTTCCCTTTCCGATCCACCCATCGCGCACGCATGAGGAATGGAGACGTCAAAGCTTTATGACGTTAAATAAGCGCTTTCTGGGAGGCAACCCAGCTGTTTGTTTTTACTTTTCATGTTTAAGACTCGGTTATTTAGTTCAAAAAAAAGAAAAAAAGAAACACAAAAAAATATCACCACAAACGTGCTTCACTTCCTTCATCCTCCATCGGAGCTTCACGTCGAGGACGCCGTTCAATTCAAGTCTGGGGGAGCAGCTCACGTTTGTCAGGTGGTTTCGTTTCACTTCTTTTTGACTTTTTAGTTTTTAGGCTATTTTTGCGATTTTTAGTTTGTTTTCGTTTTCATGAGTCAGAGTCGTCCCACGACACTTGTCCGATGCCACGTTTTGAGATGAACCCTAAACCTAGGATGCTTAAGAAGTTGACCCTTTTCCGTGAGATTTTGCATGATTGAGCTAGGTTTTCCTATGCGTTAGAGCTTATTAGTCGGCTGAAAAACAATAGGTCGAAGTTCTTGGGAATCCTAGTGTTACTTGTGGGGAGGTTTAGACGAGGTTGCTAGGCTAGTTTATCGTCTATTCTCTCTACCCAGATGATCATACTTCGAGTAGATGATGCTTTCCTTCTGTTATATTGGGGATTATTGGTTCATATAAAATTGAGCTCATCTTGCAGATTAAGAAGCGCACACTAACACTCCGCTGTCGATAGAAATAGTGCCTAAAAAGCATGATCAAAAATCGATATGAGTGCATCGACCTTGTTACTCCTTCGGTGGCTCGGGTCTAAGTGGTGGGTTGGCGATCATCTTTCTACGTCCTAAGGGCATGGCACAAAAAGCCGCCTACTCCGCTGCGCTCCTACACGAGATGCATGAGTATACCGTCATCGGTAGTCTGGGTCTAAGTAGAGGCTGGATCCCTTCAAATCCGACGTCCCAGAAGCCTAGTGTGTATGCAAAGAAAAAAGAAGAAAAGAAAAGAAAAAAAATGGAAAAGAAAAATAAAAAGGAAACAAAAGAAAAAAAAGTCATAGAAATAAAATAAAAAAAAGAAAAAGAAAAAGAAAGAAAGAAGCTCGGAAAGAAAGAAACAAGTATCCTCGGTTGATCAACGCTTGGCATTGTCTGAAGTCTTGTTTGGTGGAGGGAGTTACGGTAGCGTGTCAAGTTTCTTTTGATTTACTTTCTCATGGGTAGCCGCGGTGGACCTAGGATTAAGACTGAAAACTCGATTAGGCCAAATTTGCTCTCGATATTTCTAGGAGAAGGGGGATTCTCGTATTTTCATACCCCATGTATTCCATGTTTACGTTTGCTTAGGGACAAGCAAACATTCAAGTCTGGGGGATTTTGATCATCTCGTTTTCATACGTATTTCTTGCATGATTTAGGAGACGTTTTTGATACATATGTGTGTTTTACGTATGATTCCGTATCCGTTTTAGTTGCTTTCGTGCTTTTCATGTTCTTGCAGGTTTTTATGCATATTTGGATCATTTTGGAGCTAAAATAACATGCACGGAGCTAAGGAGCAACTTGGGGATCATCACGGGACAAACGGAGACGAGATTGAGCATGCAAAGCCTCCACCCGGTCGGGCACAACCCTTGCACGATCGGGCAAAACCCATGGGGCTTTGGGCACACACATTATGCCCGACCTGTTGCCTAGTGCCTGAGTGGGCACACACACTATGCCCGAGCGGGCATGCACTCCAGCACAAGACGCGCACGAGTTACCCTAGCCGTACCCGAGCGGGCACACTCAATGCCCGAGCGGGTCGCGGCCCGAAACTGCTAAAAACTTAAGTAAACTTAACTTAAAACATAAGGGAACTCGTGGCAAAATTTAGGCAACAATTGGACCGACTTAGGAGGCTTAAAAGGAGGCAAAAAGACGTCATTACAGAAAGCTTACAGAGGAGAACAATTCAGCGAAAGATAGAGCAGATTCTTGCGAGGAGATAAGCGAGGAGCATTGGAGATCAAGCACCACCACTTCGGTTTTGTTTGGTTTTTATGTTCCTTAGACTTTCTACTATGTTTATGTTTCTTTACAGACGCATGAGCGAGTAGTTTGTTTGTTCTAGGAGAAGCTATTAGCCCTTGGCTATCCCGAGACCGCTTTTGATCTATTTTGAATGCATCTTCCCGTTTTAGTTTATCTATTCTTTATCTGAATACTTCAATTTACTTGTGTTTGCGCTGGCCACATAGATGCATGTGTTAGGGGTTAGGAGAAGGACCGAAAGGAGAATTATA
>CM071863.1:31577048-31607717 GCA_036759665.1 Gynandropsis gynandra | reverse complement strand
CCTTTAGTGATGCAGATTGGGCGGGAGATCGTGATGAGTATACTTCTACGGGGGCATATATTGTCTACCTTGGCAGCCATCCCATCTCTTGGTCTTCCAAGAAACAGAAATTCACCGCTAGATCATCCACGGAAGCGGAATACCGTGCTATTGCTGACACAGCAGCGGAACTTCGATGGATTATGTCCCTCCTCACGGAACTAGGTATCTCCACATCCCAACATCCTGTGATTTATTGTGACAACATTGGCGCAACATACTTGAGTGCAAATCCCGTCTTCCACTCTCGCATGCAGCATCTAGCTTTGGATTATTTTTTTGTTCGTCAACAAGTGCAAGGTGGCATCCTTCGAGTCTCTCACGTCAACTCAAAGGATCAACTCGCGGATTTACTCACGAAACCGCTCGCACGTCAACAATTTCTTACACTTTGTGACAAGATCGGCATCACCGAAGGTGCTCCGTCTTGCGGGGGCATATTAGCACAAAGGACATAAATGTAATTTACTCCATTAGGGTTTCATATTATCTTGTATATATATATCATAACTGATGTAATTCATGTTGAGATCAATACACGAAATCCCTTTCCACAATCTATTCTTTATCTGAATGATTCAATTTACTTGTGTTTGCGCTGGCCACGTAGATGCATGTGTTAGGGGTTAGGAGAAGGACCGAAAGGAGAATTCTAATCCTATAAAATCAGGTTTAGAACAACCGAGGTTAGGCTACGAAAGTAGGGTAGCAATGGTTGAGGGTGAACGGGCGAATCACAGAGTCTATGGGTTTAGTTCAAGGTGTCAGCCACGAAAGTAGGGGGCAACTTGTCTAGATCACATGTCTATGCCTTGAGAGAGGGTAGATATCATGTTAGGATCGTCCGTCTTAGATAGCTTTAAATGGGATTGCATGATGGGTAGGTTGATCGTCGGTTTCGGTAGTCCTGTGGTGAAACCGGATTCCTAGGACGTTTGTCTTATCGTTAGAACCCAAGTAGTTTAGTTACTTTCAGTATTTCATTCCTCATCGACATTCTTTCGTTAGCAAGTTTGATTCGTAGTTCGGGTTTAGGTAGCGTTGCATAGTCTCTGTGGGATCGACACCTAAAATACTACACTCGTGTCGTGCACTTGCGGGTAGATTAGGTTATATTTAACTCTGATACGCATCAAGTTTTTGCCGTGCCCGCTCGGGCATCATTCCAGCCCCACACATCTGCACGACTAGCCCTAGCCGCACCCGAGCGGGCACACCCAATGCCCGAGGCAAATTAAATGCGGATGTGGGGACAGCGATCAACGAGCTCAAAACTCAGATGGAATCCTTGAGCAACCTTGTGCAACACTGATATGATCAAGCATTCGCCCTCGAAAGAGCGAGAGCATGCTGCTGGTACGTCCATGAGAAAAGGCAAAGGTACCATCGCAATTATGGAAGGAGTCGAACCAGATTTGGATAAACCATAAGTTGCTCCACCGACGTACCAACCTCCAATATTGTTTCCTCAACGGTTTGTGAGCAATAAGAATGAAGAACGAGTGGGCAGATTCGTAGAGGGTCTCAAGAAGCTTGACATCAACATCCCATTCGTGGAAGCCCTCCAAAAGATGCCTAATCATGCCAAAATCATCAAAGAGGTTCTTTCCAAAGAGAGGCATATCGAAGAGAACGAGACAGTAGCACTCACCGAGGAATGCAACGCTATCCTTCAAAACAAGCTGCCACCGAAGTTGAAGAACCCCGGAAGCTTCTCCATTCCATGCACAATAGGTCATATTGACATTGACAATGCTTTGTGTGATTTAGAAGCAAGCGTGAGCATCATGCCACACTCGGTTTTCAAGCGTATGGACTTCGGGAATCTCAAACCTACAAAGATGTGTCTACGCCTCGCGGATCATTCGGTAAGATATCCGGTGGGAATTGCTGAAATGTTCCCACCAAGGTAGGTAATCTTTGTATTCCCACTGATTCTTTTGTACTTAAAATAAAGGAAGATGCTAGGATACCTATTATTCTTGGTAGACCGTTCTTAGCCACTGCAGGTGCCATGATAGACGTACAACAAGGAAAGCTTTCCTTACGTGTCGTAGATGATACGATAGAATTCAACTTGTCCAGCCCCATGAACGGACCCTCATTCAAGGAGTCTTGCTTTACAGTCGATTCGCTGGACGAGTTAGCGAAAAACACGCATGATCAAGTAAGTGTTTCTGATCCTCTTGTACGATATTTAACACGAGTTTGCAAAGATGCAGAATTTACGGACAAATGAGCCAAGCTATACACGAAATTCATAAGTGCTATTGCAGCACTAGGAGATACCCCAAGTGAGGAGATACCACACGAAATGCACGTTGGTTTCGCAGTGGAGAAGACGTTAAAACTTGAGCCCGAGCAACCTCCGTCTTCTTTTTGGTATGAGTACGTTGAATGCGATAAAATATATCCTGCTGTTATGAATGCTAACTTGAGTGCAGATGAGATGAGAAAACAACCCACATGCGTAGAGAAGCGTAGGAGAGTCAGCTCTTCAATATGTATGCACGGAAATTATTCAGAAGACAGCCACGAACCTTCCACCGAAACTCAAAGGAGGCTGCACCCGCATTTGCAAGAGGTAATGGAAAAAGACATCGTAAAACTTTTCGATGCAGATACCATTTATCCAACCTCGGGCACGAATGAGTGAATCATGTGCATGATGTGCAAAAGAAAGATGCATTGACTAAGGGATGGCACGGCAAAAAGATCCTACCTCATGACTTCCAACTAGGTGACTTAGTTCTACTCTTCAATTCTCATCCTAAGCTTTTCTCGGGCAACCTACGGTTTTTTTTTTGAAGTGGAACTATGGAACGATTCGAGCGGAACATTCAAAGCTAATGGACAACAACTAAATCTCTACCAATCCGCTCAACCGATCGAAAGTGGAAACTCCATTTCCCTTTCTGATCCACCCATCGTGCACACTTGAGGAATGGAGACGTCAAAGCTTAAAGACGTTAAATAAGCGCTTTCTGTGAGGCAACCCCAGCTATTTTTTTCTATATTTTCTTAGTTTCTTAGTTTAAGACTCGGTTAATAAAAAACACACAAAAAAAAGTACCACCATAAATGTTACTTCACTTCCCTTACCCTCCATCGGAGCTTCACGTCGAGGAGGTCGTTCAATTCAAGTTTGGGGGAGCAGCTCACGTTTTTCAGGTGACTTCGTTTCGTTTTCTTTTATTTTCTCTTTGATTTCGTAGTTTTTAGGTTGTTTTTCCTTTCGTGAGTCAGAGTCGTCCTAGGCACCTGTCCGGTGCCCCGTTTTGAGATGAACCCTGAACCTAGGATACATAAGAAGTTGGCCTTTTTCCGTGAGATTTTTCAAGTTTGAGCTAGGTTTTTGCTAAGCGTTAGAGCTTATGAGTCGGCTGAAAAACAATAGGTCGTAATTCTTTGGGAATTCTAGTGTTGCTTGTGGGAGGTTTAGACGAGGTTGCTAGGCTAGTTTATCGTTTATTCTCTCCATCTAGATGGTCATACTTTGTATAGACGATGCTTTACTTCTTTTTTATGAGGATTATTAGATCGTACGAAATCGAGCTTATTTTGTAGATTAAGAGCGCAAACTAACACTCCGCTATCGATAGAAATAATGCCTAAAAGCATGATCTAAAATCGATATGAGTGCATTGACCTTGGTACTCTTTAGATGGTTTGGGTCTAAGTTGTTGGTTGGCGATCATCTTTCTACGTCCCAAGGGCATGGCACAATAAAAACGTCACCTACTCCGCTGCACTCTTGAACGAGATGCATGAGTATACCGTCATCGATCCCTTCAAATCCGACATCCTAGAAGCCTAGTAAGTATGCATAAAAAAGAAAAGAAAAAGAAGACATAAAAACAAAAGAAAATAAAAAGAAACAAAAATAAAGAAAGAAAGAAGCTTGGGAAAGAAGCAAGTATCCTCGATTGTTCTTGGTTTAGCATTTGTCTAAAGTCTTGTTTGGTGGAGAGAGCTACGATGGCTTGTTTAGTTTTCCTTCGATTTACTTTCACATTGTTAGCCTTGGTGAACCTAGGATGAAGACTAAAAATTTAATTAGGCCGAATTTGCTTTCGACTTGCTAGTTGATCGGTTAGGTTCGCTTTAGCGGTATTTCTAGGAGAAAGGGGAATTCTCGGATTTTGTATACCCCACGTGTTCCACATTTACGTTTTCTTAGGGACAAGCAAACATTCAAGTCTGGGGGATTTTGATCATCTCGTTTTTATACGTATTTCTCGCATGATTTAAGAGATGTTTATGATAAAGATACGATGATGACCTATGATTTTGTATCTGTTTTACTCGTTTTCGTGTTTTCATGTCCTTATAGGTTGTAATACGAATTCGGTTCATTTTGGAGCTAAAAGATGTACACGAGACAAAGTACTAACATCGAGGATCATCACGGAACAAACGGGGTGAGAATCGGTGAGGAATACCACAGCCCACGCGGGGCATTCACCTAGCTCGCGTGGGGGCTTGACCCCCAAAAACTTCAGCACGAGTCAGGGAGGTCCTCAGCACGCACGGGTCTTAAAGACAAGCCTCAGCCTATGCGGGGCACTCCCTAGCCCGCGCGGGGGCCTTTTGGTTCAGCATTTACTTCTGTAGAATGAGCACGGGTCGGGCAAGCCATCAACACGCACGGGCTTCACTATGAGCATCAGCCCACGCGAGGCACTCCTTAGCCCGCGCGGGCGGGCCTTGTTTCTAGCAAACACAACACGCTGCAGCCCCTGCGGGGCATACACTCCAGCCCGTGCGGGTCGCGTCCGTCACCTGCAAAACCCAAAAAAGGAAATTTATCTAAACACGAAAAGTAACTTGTTTGTTACTTATACAAAAAAGGAAAACGACATTAGAGAAGAGGAATAAGAGATATTTTGTTGGAGAAAGGAATGGAAACGTTGCTGCTGCGACAAAGAGGAAGAAGTGAACGGCCAAAAGGAAAAAACGAGGAGAAAAAGGAAAGAAAAGAAGAAGGAAAGACAAGGAGGAATTAGAGGGAGTTTTCAGATTTCATACGTGAGAGAGAATAGAGGGAGTAGAGAGAGAATCGGAGAAGAAGAACACTCTTGCTGAGGATACATTCAAAGGGCGTTGAAGATCAAATCAAGACTTCGGTTTCGTTTAGTTTTTATGTTCTTTAGACTTTCTACTTCGATTATATTTTCTTTTGAACGATGAGCGAGTAGTCGTTTTGTTCTAGGAGAAGGGATTAGCCCTTGGCTATCCCGGAACCACTTTGGTTTATCTTTGAATGCAATTTTCCGTTTTCGTTTATCTATTCTTTATCTGAGTGCTTCATTGACTTGTGTTTACGATGGCCACGTAGATGCATGTTTTAGGAACTTAGGAGAAGGACCAAAAGGATAATTCTAATTCCGGATAATCAGGTTTAGAACAACTGAGGTTAGGCCACGAAAGTAGGGTAGCAACGGTTGAGGGTAAAACGGATGAATCACATATCTTATGGGTTTAGCTTAAGGTGTCAGCCACTAAAGTAGGGGATAACTTGACTAGATCATGTGTCTATGCCTTGAGAGAAGGTAGATATCATATTAGGATCGTCTGCCTTAGATAACTTGATCGGGATTGCATGATTAGATAGGTTGATTGTTGGTTTCGGTACTCTTGTGGTGAAACCGGATTTCTAGAACGTTGGTCTCACTGTTAAGAACTCGTTAGTTTATTTGTTTTTAGTATTTCAATCTTAAAAGCAATATTCGTTTGTTTGCAAGTTTGATTCGTAGTTTGAGTTTAGATTGTATTGCGTAGTCCATGTGGGATCGACACCTAGAGTACTACACACGTGTTGTGCACTTGCGGGTAGTTTAGATTATTTGTTTAACTTTGAATACGCATCAGCTCTCCGAAGTTCATACGCTTGTAGATTCAGTGTGAAGCTTTCTGCTGCTGCTGAAAAACTGGTGGCTGCCTGATGGGTTGCATATTCCTGTAAGAAAATTTGGGATGATTTCTCCAACCGGGATTGTACGTGTTCGAATACGGGTTGTTCGCGGGTTGCTGGAGGTAATTCACTTGCTCATATTCATCTTGCTGAAACATACACTTGTGCGCCATGTGCTCTGTACCACCACAGATAGAGCAAATTAAAGCACTAGCATTAGAAATAGGTCTATTGTTAACCTCACCAAGACCCCTGGTTCTCTTCGATAGCGACCATGGGATTGACCACATAGCATGGTTCATGGCGAGGCTGTCTATGAGCTCGAGTGCTTCACAGACGCTCTTGTCCCTAAATGATCCTCCAACAGAAATGTCCAGCGTCGTCCTGTGCTCATTGTTAGCTCCATTGTAGAACGTTTGCAGGATAATGCATTATCAAAGATAAACAAATATTTAACCTAAACTACCCGTAAGTGCACGGCACATGTGTAGTACTTTAGGTGTCGATCCCAAAGGGACTACGCAACACAACCTAGACTCGAACTACGAATTAAACTTGCTAACGAACGAAATACGGTTTTAAGAATGAAATACTAAAAAGAAATAAACAAGTTAGTTCTTAACGATGAGAGAAACATTCCAGGAATCCAGTTTCACCACAAGACAACCGAAACAAACAATCAACCTATCTATCATGCAATCTCAGTCAAGTTAACTAAGGCAGACGATCCTAATATGATATCTACCCTCTCTCAAGGCATAGACACGTGATCTAGTCAAGTTATCCCCTACTTTCGTGGCTGACACCTTGAACTAAACCCATAAGATATGTGATTCATCCGTTTTACCCTCAACCGCTACTACCCTACTTTCGTGGCCTAACCTCGGTTGTTCTAAACCTGATCTTCTAGGACTAGAATTCTCCTTTAGGTCATTCTCCTAATCCCTAACACATGAAACTACTTGGCCTTAGTAAATACAAATCATTTAAGCACTCAGATAAAGAATAGATAAACGAAAACGGTATGATGCATTCAAAGATAAATCAAAAGTGGTTCCGGGATAGCCAAGGGCTAATCCCTTCTCCTAGAACAAACAAACTACTCGTTCATGCGTCCGTTAACAATAATAAACGAAA
Source organism: Gynandropsis gynandra (assembly GCA_036759665.1). Taxonomy (NCBI): domain Eukaryota; kingdom Viridiplantae; phylum Streptophyta; class Magnoliopsida; order Brassicales; family Cleomaceae; genus Gynandropsis; species Gynandropsis gynandra. The sequence continues at coordinate 31,600,627 of CM071863.1, read as the reverse complement.
TAGAAGGTCTAAGGAACATAAAACACCAAACGAAACCGAAGTGTGGGTTGATCTCCAATGTTCCTTGTAAATCTCCTTCGCAAGAACCTCCTCCTTCCCTCTACTCTCTCTCCTTGATCCCGAACTCAAAACTGAGTGAATGAGCTCAACCTCTCACTCATCTCCTCTTCTTTCCTTCCTATTTTCTTTCCTTTTCTCCCTTCTTTCCCTTTCGGCCGTTCAGTTCTTCCTTATGTTGCACCAGCCAGTGATTGTTGTCTTTTTATGAGTTTCCATTCTTGAATAAGTTGGGTGACGTTCCCATTACTTTCTCCAGCAAAATATCACTTATTCCTCTTCTCTAAAGTAGTTTCCTTATTGTATAAGTCCCCAACAAACTCCTATTTGTTTTAAGTCAAATTAACTTATTTGGATTTGCAGGTCACGGACGTGACCCCCGCGGGCTGGGTAAGTGACCAGCTCGGGTGCGGCGCGGATGATCGCGCAAGAACGCGATGGAGAAAGAGGCAGCCTTCTTGGGCTTAGGTGATGCCCCCTTGGGCTGAGGTGATGCCCGCTCGGGCTGAGGCCCTGGGCGTGGTAATTCTTGCCCGACTCGTGCTCTCTTTGCTGGACAAAATCACCGTAACAAATGCACGCTCGGGCTAGGGAGTTACCCGCACGGGGAGTGGCTATTCCTTGCCGATTCTCGTCCTGTTTGTCCCGTGATGATCCTCGATGTTGGTACTTTGTCTCGTGCACGTCCTTTAGCTCCGAAATAAACCGAATACTCATAAAAACCTGTAGGAACATGAAAACACGAAATCAAGTACAATGGATACGGAATCATAAGTAAAGCGTCGCATCTATATCATAAACATCTCTAAAATCGTGCAAGAAATACGTATGAAAACGAGATGATCAAAATCCCCCAGACTTGAATTTTTTCTTATCCCTAAGCAAATGTAAACGTGGAACACATGGGGTATACAAAATTCGAGAATTCCCCTTCCTTCAAGAAATACCGCTAAAGCGAACCTAACCGATTAACTAGCACGTCGAGAGCAAATTCGGCTTAATTAAGTTTTCAGTCTTCATCCTAGGCTCACCAAGGCTACCCACGAGAAACTAAATCAAAGGAAAAATAAACAAGCCACCGTAACTCTCTCTACCAGACAAGACTTCAGACAAATGCTAAATCTAGAACAACCGAGGATACTTGTTTCTTTTCTGAGCTTCTTTCTTTCTTTATTCCTTTTTTCTTTTCTTTCTCTTTTTTTCTTTCTTTTTATGTTCTTTTTTTGTCCTCTTTTTCTTTTCCTTTTTTTTCTTTTTCTTTGCATACACACTAGGCTTCTAGGACGTCGGATTTGAAGGGATCCAGCCTCTACCTAGACACAGACTACCAATGACGGTATACTCATGCATCTCGTTCAAGAGTGCAGCGGAGTAGGCGGCGTTTTATTGTGCCATGCCCTTGGGACGTAGAAAGATGATCGCCAACCCACCACTTAGACCCGAGCCATCGAAAGAATATCAAGGTCAAGGCACTCATATCGATTTTAGATCATGATTTTTAGGCATTATTTCTATCGATAGCAGAGTATTAGTGTGCGCTCTTAATCTGCAAATAAGCTCGATCTCATACGATATAGTAATCCTCATAGAAAAGTGAAGTAAAGCATCGTCTACACGAAGTATGGTCATCTGGATAGAGAGAATAAACGATAAACTAGCCTAGCAACCTCGTCTAAACCCCCCATAAGCAACACTATGATTCCCAAAGAACTACGACCTATTGTTTTTCAGCTGACTAATAAGCTCTAACGCTTAGGAAAACCTAGCTAGAACATGAAAAATCTCATGGAAAATGTCAACTTCTTAAGCATCCTAGGTTCAGGGTTCATCTCAAAACGTGGCACCGGATAAGTGCCTGGGACGACTCTGACTCACGAAATCAAAAACAACCTAAAAACTACGAGATCAAAGAGAAAATGAAACGAGATCACCTGACAATCATGAGCTGCTCCCCCAGACTTGAATTGAACGATGTCCTCGACGTGAAGCTCCGATGAAGGGTAAGGGAAGTGAAGCACGTTTGTGGTGGTATTTTTTTTGTGTTTTTCTGTTTTTTTAAACGGAAACAAATAACGGAGTCTCAAACTAAAACCTAAGAAAAATAATAGCCAACAGCTGGGTTGCCTCCCAGAAAGCACTTATTTAACGTCTTTAAGCTTTGACGTCCCCATTACTCATGTGTGCGCGACGAGTGGATCAGAAAGGGAAATGGAGTTTCCACTTTCGATCGGTTAAGCGGCTTGGTATAGCTTTAGTCGTTGTCCATTAGCTTTGAATGCCCCACTCGTCTTGCTCCAAAGTTCTACTGCTCCATGCAGGAATACCTCTCGTACCTGAAAAGGACCAGACCAACAGGACCGTAGTTTGCCCGGAAAAAGCTTAAGACGAGAATTAAATAGTAGAACCAAGTCACCTGGTTGGAAGTCATGAGGTAAGACCTTTTTGTCGTGCCATCCCTTAGTCACTACTTCTTTTTTTGGCACATCATGCACGGGTTTCATTCGGTCTCTGCCCGAGGTTGGCTGAATGGTATCTTCATTGAAACGTTTTATGATATCTTTTTCCATTACCTCGTGGTAGTGCGGGTGCGGCCTCCTTTGAGTTTCGGTGGAAGTTTCGTGGCTGTCTTCCGTATAAGTTCCGTGCTTACATACTGAAGAGCTGACTCTTCTACGCTTCTTAATGCGTGTGGGTTGTTTTCTCATCTCATCTGCACTCAAGTTAGCATTTACAACAGCAGGGTATGTTTTATCAGATTCAACGTACTCATACGAAAAAAGAAGATGGAGGAGGCTCGGGCTCAAGTTTGGACGTCTTCTCCGCTGCAAAGCCAGCGTGCATTTCGTGTGGTATCTCCTCACATGAGGCGTCTCCTAGTGCTTCAATAAAACTCATGAATTTTGTGTAAATCTCAGCTCCTTCGTTCGTGAATCCTGCATTTTCGCAAACTCGTGTTAGGCATTGCATAAGCGGTTCGGAAACACTTACTTCATCATGCGTGTCTTTTGATAACTCGTCTAGCGAATCCACTCTAAGGCAAGACTCCTTGGATAAGGGTTCGTTCATGGGGCTGGACAGGTGGAATTCGATCGTCTCATCTTCGACACGTAAGGAAAGTGGCACCTGCAGTAGCTAGGAACGATCTACCAAGAATAATCGGTATCCTAGCATCCTCTTCAAATCAGTGGGAATGCAAAGCTTACCTACCATGGTGGGAACGTTTTCAACAATTCCCACCGGATATCTTACCGAATGATTCGCGAGGCGTAGAGACATCTTTGTAGGTTTGCGATTCCCGAAGTCCATCCGCTTGAAAACTGAGTGTGGCATGATGCTCACGCTTGCCCCTAAATCACACAAAGCATTTTCAATATCAATATTGCCTATTGTGCATAGAATGGAGAAGCTTCCGGGGTCCTTCAACTTAGGTACCAACTTGTTTTGAATGACAGCGCTGCATTCCTCGGTGAGTGCTACCATCTCGTTCTCTTGGATATGCTTCTCTTTGGAAAATACCTCTTTGATGAGTTCGGCATGATTAGGCATCTTTTGGAGGCTTCCACGAATGGGACGTTGATGTCAAGCTTCTTGAGACCCTCTACAAATCTGCCCACTCGTTCTTCGTTCTTACTACGCACCAACCGTTGAGGAAACGGTATCAGAGATTTATACGCCGGTGGAGCAACATATGGTTTATCTAAATCTGGTTCAACTCCTTCCATAATCGCAATCTTACCTTTGCCACTTTTCATGGACGTACCAGAAGCATGCTCTTGCTCTTTCGAGGGCGAATCCTCGATCATATCACTGCTGCACACAAGCATTCACGTACTCTCTCGGGTTCAGTTCAGGTTTACCTGGAAGCTGTCCGGGATTCCGAGAGGATGAGGCAGCTTGCTGCGCTACAGAGTTCTCTAAACTCTTCACATGATTGCTCAAGAATTCCATTTGAGTTTTGAGCTCGTTGATCGCTGTCCCCACATCCGCATTGAATTTGGTTTGAGTTGAATGTTGTTGCCTTTGCTCCTTGATAAATTCGAGCAAACTCCCTCAAGGTTTAACGAAGGAGCTTGAGGAGGTTGAGGAGCTTGCGGAACTTGCTGAGTATGCTGATCTTGCTGGTTATTTTGCTGGCATGGCTGGTGTGATTGCTGAAATCCCGAATACTTCATCGGTTGAGCCGTTCAGTATGACAAGTTCGGGTGATTCCTCCAATTCGGGTTGTAGGTATATCCGAAGTGCGTGTTTCCTTGTTGCTGGGCATAATTCATATTTTCCATATTCTTTTGCAGCGTGCATTGATAAGCCATGTGTTCTGTATCTCCACAACTCATGCAATACATGGTGTTCGCTGCATTATCCGTTGCTCTGCTCTGATTCGGCTCATATAGGCTACGAGTGCTGTTAGGCATACCTCTCGGTGTTGACCACATGGTGTGGTTCATGGCAAGGTTATCGATCAACTCGTATGCATCCTCGACACTTAGATCCATAAATGATCCTCTGGCATCGTTATCCAACGTCGTTCGGTGTTCATTGGAAATTCCATTGTAAAAGGTTTGGATAACGTACCACTGCTCAAGACCATGGTGTGGACACATCTGTAGAAGATCCTTAAATCTGCCCCACATCTCAAATAAAGTTTCTCCATCTCTGCATCTAAATGTTTTTATTTCTCCCCTCATCAGAATCGTCTGGCTCGGAGGAAAGAAGTGTGATAAGAACAATGTGCAGAGCTGATCCCAAGTAGTGATAGATCCAGCGGGGAGCGATTGCAGCCAAGTTTTCGCTCTTCTCCCAATTGAAAAGGGGAAGAGACACATAAAGATCGCGTCCTCTGAAAGCTCAAGGAAGTCTCTGAGGTGCTGATGGGGATCCTTGTGATTTCCACCCATGAATTGCTTCTGATAAAGCATGTTGATCATCGCTGGCTTAATCTCAAACTGTTCTCTCGCAACAGCAAGCATCCTTATGGCTGTTTGCACGCTGTTCATGTTCGGCACCACGTATTTCCTGAGACGACGTGGTGCATGAGACTGTGGTTCTCGCGGTTGAGGCGCGACTGGCTGTTGCTGCATATGCCCTAAATTACGGTGCCAAAAACTTGATGCATTATCAAAGTTAAACAAATATTTAACCTAAACTACCCGCAAGTGCACGACACGTGTGTAGTACCTTAGGTGTCGATCCCACAAGGACTACACAACACAATCTAAACTCGAACTACGAATCGAACTTACTAACGAACAAAATATGGTTTTAAGAATGAAATACTAAAAACAAATAAACAAGTTAGTTCTTAACGATGAGACAAACGTTCCACGAATCCAAGTTTCACCACAAGACTACCAAAACCAACAATCAATCTATCTATCATGCAATCCCAGTCAAGTTATCTAAGGCAGACGTTCCTAATATGATATCTACCCTCTCTCAAGGCATAGACACGTGATCTAGTCAAGTTATCCCCTACTTTCGTGGCTGACACCTTGAACTAAACCCATAAGATCTGTGATTCATCCGTTTTACCCTCAACTGCTGCTACCCTACTTTCGTGGCCTAACCTCGGTTGTTCTAAACCTAATCTTCTAGGACTAGAATTCTCCTTTCGGTCCTTCTTCTAATCCCTAACACATGCATCTACTTGGCCTTCGTAAATACAAGTCACTCAAGCACTCAGATAAAGAATAGATAAATGAAAACGGGATGATGCATTCAAAGATAAATCAAAAGTGGTTCCGGGATAGCCAAGGGCTAATCCCTTCTCCTAGAACAAACAAACTACTCGCTCATGCATCCGTAAACAATCATCAACGAAATAGAAGGTCTAAGGAACATGAAAACCAAACGAAACCGAAATGTGGGTTGATCTCCAATGCTCCTTGTGAGTCTCCTTCGCAAGAACCTCCTCCTTCCCTCTACTCTCTCTCCTTGATCCCGAACTCAAAACTGAGTGAATGAGCTCGACCTCTCACTCTTGTTCTCTTCTTTCCTTCCTATTTTCTTTCCTTTTCTCCATTCTTTCCCTTTCAGCCGTTCAATTATTCCTTATGTTGCAGCAACCACCGATTGTTGTCTTTTTTATGAGTTTCCATTCTTGAATGAGTTGGGTGACGTTTCCATTACTTTCTCCAGCGAAATATCACTTGTTCCTCTTCTCTAAAGTCGTTTTCCTTATTGTAATAGTCCCCAACAAACTCCCATTTGTTTTAAGTCAAATCAACTAAGTTGGAGTTGCAGGTGACGGACGCAACCCGCACGGGCTTGGTAAGTGACCCGCTCGGGTGCGGCGCGGATGATCACGCAAGAACGCGATGGAGAAAGAGGCAGTCCGCTTGGGCTGAGGTGATGCCCTCTCGGGCTGAGGTGATGCCCCCTCGGGCTGAGGTGATGCCCGCTCGGGATGAGGCCCTGGGCGTGGTAATTCTTGTCCGAGTCGTGCTCAATTTGCCGGACAAAATCACCGTAACAAACGCCCGCTCGGGCTAGGGAGTTACCCGCGCGGTTACTGGCTATTCCTTGTCGATTCTCGTCCTATTTGTCTCGTGATGATCCTCGATGTTGGTACTTTGTCTCGTGCACGTCCTTTAGCTCCGAAATGAACCGAATACACATAAAAACCTGTAAGAACATGAAAACATGAAAACAAGTAAAACGGATACGGAATCATACGTAAAGCTTCGCATCTATATCATAAACATCTCTAAAATCGTGACAAGAAATACGTATGAAAACGAGATGATCACAGGACAAACCATTGCTCAAGCCCATGGTGAGGGCACAAGCGTAGCAACTCCTTCAATCTATCCCATGCCGTGAACAACGATTCTCCTTCTCTCCATCGAAAGGAAGTGATCTCCCCTCTGAATTGAATCATCTTGCTTGGAGGAAATAATCACACAAGGAATATGGTGAAGAATTTGTCCCAAGTGGTGATGGAACCGGGAGGCAAGGATTGTAGCCACGACTTCGCATGTCCCCCAAATGAGAAAGGGAACATACAAAGAAGTATCGCATCGAGAGGCGCAGCATTGACCTTGAATGTGTCACATAGCTCCAGAAATTTTGTCAAAGGTTAGTGTGTTAAGCCCGATAATTGATTGTGTTTCACCATTGGAATCATGTCGAGCTTGATCTCACAACTTTCTCGACCTAAAGCAGGCCTTCGAATTGCAGTTTGGACATTGTTGAGATTGGTAATCACATAGTCCTTAACCATACATGAAGCTTGTGGTCTCGGCTAGTTTTAACATTCACCCATTGCGATTTCATCCATGGTGTTGTCTCAAGCGTGTCCTTCCATTGCTTCTCTTTGTGCTGGCCTTTTTGCCTTTTCCTGAACCTTTTCCTTCTTGAGCTTTTTATAAGTTTTTTCGATCTCTAGATCAATTACTAGCAGATTCAAAGGTCCTCGGGATCTAAGCATGTGGCTGCAAAAACCAAAGTTGCGGAAATCAGTGTGCAAATACAAAAAAAAATAAAAGAAATACAAGCGTGATTATATGTCTAAGCAAAGCGTGTTGTCAAGTCCCCAGCAACGGCGCCAAAAACTTGATGTGTGTTCAAGTTAAATAAAACATAAATATACTCCGCAAGTGCACATGATGTGTGTAGTGTAGAATCTAGGTGTCGATCCCACAGGGACCAGCAACACGATACAACTAAAACAATCAAATCAATGCTTGCAAATTAAATAAAGAGTGATGAAATTAAACTAAATTAATGACGAATAATAAATTGATGCTTAGACCAATCAAACAAATGTCCTGGGATACAGATTCGCAACTAAGCACCAAGAACCATGCATATCAATCAGCTATTCATACTTTTTCTATTCGATTTGAAGGCAAACGATCCTAATCCATCAACTATTTTCTTCCAAGGCCTAGAGACGTGTATAAACTATCAAACCTCCTACTTTTGTGGCTGATAAGCTAGTCTACACCCCTTAAGCTTCGTGATTCGTTTGTGAGTTCTCAATCTAGGTATTCCTTCTTTCGTTGCTTAACCTAAATTGTCCTAAACCTATATATCTTGTTTCGAGTTTCTCCTTTTGTTACTTCACTTAGATCTCTAATATCAAGCAACTATTTGGCCTTCACAATCACATTACGTTAAGCGCATAGACAAAGAATCAAACGAGGATAGAAATTGCAATCATAGATAGAAATCAATGCAAGGGTTTTGGGATAGCCTAGGGCTACTCCCTTCTCCTAGAGCAATCCTACTACTCAAACATGAGTTCAAATGACAACATGAAAGAAATAAAAGGATAGGAATAGAGTAAGCTTAATGATGTCTATGTATGTTATCTGGCGTCCTGGGATTTCTCTCGCTCTGCCTCTTCTCTCTATGTTCGTGATGATAGGTTTCTTAGGCTGCTCCTTCTTCTCTGGTTCTTCTCTGGTTTAAAATAAAACTCAGAAGTGTGTTTGTTCCGAACGACGCATTTGTTTCCTTAGCTTTCACTGGTTTGTTTTCGTCTATGCCCGACCGGGCACAGCAAACAACTCGGTCGTGTGCATATCTTCAAAGGGGTGATCGGTCGGGCAGTAGACATGCCCGGGCCGTGCAAAACATTCAGGGAACATTCTGGTTAGCTAGCCCGGTCGGGCCTTGTTAGTTGCTCGATCGCGCTTAGGACTTTGTTTGAGAGCTTGGTCGTACTGCATGATCTGGGCGACCGTGTTGTGTTCTTCATTTTACCCTTATTGTGTTGCATGATTTGCTCGGCCGTGCTGTGTTCTTCATTTGGGTGCTCGGTCATGCTATTGCATATGCTCGGCCAGGCATTGAGCTTTGGGAATTCTTGGTCGTGTTGTTGCATATCCATGTCCGTGCATCTCTTTTCCTCCAATTCAATTGCTTTTGCTGACTCATTTTTTCATTGTATCTTGTCCAATTTAGCCTCTCTTCCGACTGTGATCGATATATGTGGCCTTTTTACTCTATATACTCTTCATTTCTGCGTCTAAATCACAAAAGGCACTTGCAAAGAATATATCGTGGAAATATACTTACAATCACATACAAAACATCAAAATGTCCTCAAAATATTATCAAAAACCTATGTGATTGCTATGTAATATAAACATTCATCACTTTTCCTTTTTGCTTCTCCACTTCACTCCAAAATATTTTGAATATTTCAAAAGACTCGGTTTTGTATTTCATAAGATACATAAATTCATATCATGACATATCGTCAATGAATATGATAGAGTAGGAATACCCTCCTCTAGCCTGAACCTGCATTGGACCATATACATCAGTATGTACGAGTCCCATAAGTTTTGTGTCTCGTTCTCCTTTTTATGTAAAGGGAGACTTGATCATTTTTTCTCGGAGACATAATTAATAAGTTGTGTATAATTCATAATCATGTTGTCAAAGATATCCATCTCGATGCAATGATTTTATCCAATTCACCCCCATATGATCGAACCTGAAATACCAGAGGAAAGTCCGATTCAAAAGATCATCCATTTCCTTCTTTTGGCAAGAAATGAGTTTATTAACCAAACCAATTTTTGCATCAGATAAATAAATATCGTGTTGTAAATAACCATGATAAATAGAGCAAATTTCATTTGAAAAGATCATTTTAAATCCACATCTATCAAACATAGAAATAGAAACTACTTTCGAAAAAAATTGGATTCATAATAAACGTCTTTTAACACTAGTGTTTTGCCCATAGGCATACAAAGTTAAATACTTCTGACAACTAATATTGCAATGCTTGTGCCATTCCCGACTTGTAGGTTGAAGTCTTCTCGTTGCAGCTTCCTATTGATCATTAGCCCCTACAACATATTGCTGATTCTAAAACTACCGTCAATATTTAATATCCACATAGTTGAATCAATATTATCAAGGGAAATCATGAAAAAAAAAATTCAAAAAGGGTCGAACCTGATTTCTTGCCTTTGAGGGATACAAGATACTCTTGTCACTTCCTCTTCCAGTCCCCTATCTTCTTACGAAAGAAACACTCCACATCGATATGGTTTTCCTTGCTATCCTTTGCCTTGGGATTTTCGATCCATCCTTAGCCTAGGACGTCTTCTAGGACCAGTTTCTCTTCTTCCTTTTTTTGGAACAAGAGCCAACCACCATCACAAGCCCAACAATCTTTGGTGCACCCTCAAGCGATTGATTCTCATAATAAATCAACAAGTTCAACAACTCATGTGATTTAGAATCCTACTTATTTATATTAAAATTACAAATAAAATTGGCAAAGGTGTCGGGGAGTTAATATAGGATCACATCCTGCACCAATCCTTTGCCAAATGTTGATCCAGAATTCTTAAATTGTTCCGCAGACCTATTATCTTGAGAAAATGAGGTCCAATAGGCGTGTTTGGAGCCATCTTAGCCTTAAAATTTGCCTTCGACAGTTGAAACCTAGCCTTCTTGCTCTGGGCCACATACAACTTGTTAAGATATATGATGATGTCCATTGGTTCCATGTCTTAATGTTGACGCTAGAGTATGGGACTCATTGATGCTAAAATGATGCACTTGGCGCTGATCAAATAATCTGTCTACTTCACAAAGGTAGTCATCCGATCAACGTCATCAGCAACGTGGAAAACCATGGATGGCTTATCGATCGTATTGATAAGTTTCTTGTGCATGAGAACTAACCTCGGGTTTTTGTACCAATCATCAAAGTTGGTCACCACTAATTTATGGACTTCTAGTATCGATCGGAGTGATATAGAAAATATTCTTCTTCACTCGTCGAGATTATTTGTAAAACAGATAGAAAACGCAATATGTGAGAATATTTCTAATCATGCATAAGTCATTTAGATATGGAATTCATCTACACGCAACCACTAATCAACATTACTATAGTATAAGAAACCTTATTTCTTGTTAGTAATTTCCTTATCCCTTTTAATATGAGTGAGCCTCTAGTAGTCAGGTTGAATCACAAATATATTAACTCGATTGATATGCAATCTCGCAATGACTCTACATTACATAGTCCCCTAGTAGTCAGGTCACACATATAGACGTATTTCACTTCACTTATTAGTATTGATTGTCAAAGATTAACATATGTATCCCTGCGTAGTCTAGACACTTGTACAGTCTAACCGATGACTCACACTGTGCATCCAATGCAACATACCACATATATCGAATCTCAATTTATGTGTATCCACTTATAATGGAAAATTCACTTGGTTAAAATTGTGTAAACCCTTAGAACTCAATTATAAATGATGGTTTGCTATTGTGATAGATTGTTCGGTCGAGCAGTCTACTGCTTGGCCGCTTTCTTGGTCACAAAGAAAATGCTCGGCCCGAACGGTCATACGCTCAGACCGAGTGAACATCACTCAAAAATTGCTAAGCTCGAGCAAAATTTTGCGTTTTGTCTATTGGATTTTCTCAACCTGAGCAAAATATTTGCTTTGTCAACCGCACCATCCAAATAAATTGCTCGACTTGAGCAACCCCTTTCTCAACTCGAGCAACCCTTTGCTCGATCGCTTTGCCATTCTGTGATTCTTCTAGTTGGTTTGCTCAACCCTAACAGTCATACAGCCCAATCCAACAATTGTCTACAAGATGATTAATCCCATCAAAGATAAATATTTTCTACAAGATGAGTAATCAATTTGTGGTTGAAGAACCCTTTATATCCTACGTCTCACTCATCTGTCTCACTCATAAGTTAAAATAATTTATTTAGAGTTACAAATTTTAATTTTATCATTTTTTGTTCATATAGATATTTGTTATGGTATTTTTTATCATGTTGTTATTAAGGATATACATATATCTTATACAAAAAGAAAGAGATATATACAAATAATATCTCCGAGAAAATCTTATCATTTTTCTTTTAGAAATCTCTTAGATAATTTTGTAAGATTCTCCTAGATAAAATTCAGATTATGAAAAGTTTTATATATACATTTGCAATTGAAGAAGAATTCAAATCGGTTTTGCAAATCTTTGATGGTATCTGAACGGATTCAACACTAAAAAGGGAAAATATTAGGGTTTTCACTCAAGTTATTATGTTTCATTCATCATTTTCTTCTCACCAATCGGTTTATTTATTTCATGCACCGCCGTTGTTTGTTTCTATTGGCGATCATGTCTCTGATCTTCATATTCAGTTGCCTGATTTGACTGCATTAATAACGACACTCTCTTCATGTCAGTGTTGCATTCCTCTATTTCGACAACACTTATATTGATCAACGGTTTCCTTTGTTAATGTCTCGCTAGTCGAAATTAGATTGTATCTTTGACGTTGTTAGATCTCTCTACATCGTTTTATCTCATCATCCCTTTGTTGTTCATCGATGTCTTGTTTCTGTTTGTTGGCTTACTTCGATCCATCTTGGTCCGCTGTCGATTTTTTTTTTGTCACGAGTTTTGATTGCTTGCTTATTGTTGCCATCGTGATTTTTCGTCGGCCGATTACGAGGGATGATTTTGTAATCATTGAGTTTACTAAGAAGAACTACCATCGATAGTCAAAGGCAATGTGTTATGCTCCTTTTGTTATAGACAAAGTTATTATTTTCTGAATGATGAGGTCATTACATCATATTCGTGATTATTAGGTTATGATGATTGGATAACATGTAATTTTATGGCATGAATCATGTTTACCATCTCTCCAACTCTTTGTTCTTTATTTTCTTATGGTTCTACAATGAATGAACTTTGAAATAATATTTGATGTAAGATGTGACTTGACATTGCTTCTGTTGTTTTTGATGGCTCACCATTTTAATGTTTTGTGCAAACAAAAAATGAAATGAAGCTGATTCTTTGTTTGATCAAGGTTGTTGGTGTTTGGTTATCAAAAAATGTAGAGAAGTATTCTAGTGTTTGATGAATAGAATGCTCTCTCATATATTTGGGTTTTTCTCAAAACATATATATATATATATATATAAATGTAATCTTGAGAATCAAGGTTACTTATAGCATTGCATAATATATAATTGTACCAATTTTACCCATGTTTTGGCATTTTATCTAACTGGTTTTATTTTGTTTTAACATGAACATGAACATGTAAAAACGTTGCTGGAACTTTTGCTGAGTTGCTGAGACGTTTCTGGGTTTCAACCGCTGCTGATAGGCTTCCGCAACAATCCTTTCTCGGCCAGCTCCTTACTCTTTCAGTCTTCATTTTTCATGCAGGCCCGATCCACTCAGGTAAGACTTTCACACGGTAAGTCTTCGAACTTCACTTCAGTTTTATCTTCAAACCCTAACACACCTTCTTCCCTCTCTCCCTCTCAAGAACCTTCCATGTCACACGGAGGAGACCAACTCCATCAGTCTCCCTCTCGGTCTTTTTCGTTGTGACTCTGATTAACAGCCTCAACCCTTCGAACCTCCATGTGCCGAGCGGTTTGGTCAGGATGTCGGCCAGCTGCATCTCTCCAAGTATGTAACTCAATTTGATGGTTTTGTCGTTTTCTACTTCTCGCACGACATGATATTTTATTAAGATGTGTTTAGTTTGTTTGTGGTGAATTGGGTTGCAGCCAATCGCAATAGCTGAAATATTATCACAGTATATAGTAAGCTGTAAACGCCAAATCCAATCTAGTTGCAGCTAAGTACAAAAACCCTCCAACCATACTCTTGTATTTAGTAGACTCGAGTAATAAATTTCCATCTTCCAAATTTTTCCCATGAGATGTGAGGGATGTTCTCACCCTCTTAAAATCTTGTATTCATATTTTTTCAATAGCTGTTGGGCATACTTGGCTTGTCCAAGAAATATTCCATCTTGAACATAATGAAATTCAAGCTCTAAAGAATATTTCAGTTTTCTCAAGTCACTCATCTCAAAGGTCTTGCTCAAACTCTTTTTAAAAAACTGAATCAATTTCTAATCACTCCCTGTAATGATAATATCATCAACATAAAGGCAGATTACCACAATTCTTCCTTATGTGATCTGCAAATACATTGTAGCATCACAGTCACTTTTTTTGAACCGTTCTTTAATGAAAAATGAATCAATCCTACTATATCGCGCCCTTGGTGTCTACTTGAGCCCAAAAAGTGCTTTTTTTATTTTAGAATCTTAACCCCAGCTTCCTCAATCACGTAGCCTGGGGATGTTCAATATAAACTTTCTTCATGATCTCCCCATTTAGGAATGTGGATTTCCAATCCATTTGATATATGTTCCATCCTTTTTGAGCTGTAATTGCAATTAAGAATCTCATAGTGTCATGTCTAGATACAGGGGCAAACGTTTCCCCGTAATCTAATCCTTGAGTTTGTGTAAACCCTCTTGCAACCAGCCTAGCCTTCAATCTCAAAATATGTCCATTTTCATATGTTTTTACCTTGTAGATCCATTTTGCGCTTATGACTTTCTGTTTCTTTGGAGGATCAGCAAGTTCCCAGGTCTCATTCTTGTTGATCACCTCCATTTCTTCATCCATAGCATCTCTCAACCCTTTTTCAACCACTGCTTCCTCAAATGTGGTTGGTTCCTCCACTCTTAAATAGCAGCTCTCACTAGTGTTATAGGATTCTCCATTCTGAATTTTTGTAGTCTCATACAAATCATTGAGTCTCCTGTATCCGTGTACATCTCTTGCTGCTCCCTCTCATTCTTATACTGCTCTCACTAGAAATTCCTTGAGTGCCACTCAGATTTAAAGGTATAAGAGAGGATGGAGGGGAATATTGTCTTCCACTCCCTCCTGAACTGATCGGCGGTTGTGTGTTGGAAGTCAGTTGTGTTTCTTCCCTGTGTAATAAATTGGTAAGCATGTAATTAGAAGTCATAGATAGTCTGTTGGTTTTTGTCTGAATCTCCCGATTCCAACCATTATCCTCTTCAAACAAAACATCTCTAGCCACCTCTACCTTGCATGTACTCAACTTGTATATTCTGAATCCTTTGCTCATGCTATTGTATCCCACAAAGATTCTCTTTTCAGATTTATCATCTAACATTTCCCTTTGTTGTGCTGGTATTAATATGTGACATAGGCTTCCGAAAACTTTCAGATGCCACATTGATGGTTTGTGACCACTCCAAACCTCAAGTGGTGTTTTGTTTTCCAAAACTGGTGTAGGCAGCCATTTCTAAAAGTAAACAAGCTGTAAACATTGCCTCTACCCAGAATTTATTTAATATTTTCTTGTCCTTGATCATACTTCTTGTCATCTCTAATAGTGTCATATTTCTCCTCTCAGCAACTCCATTTTGTTGAGTAGAATATGACATTGTTAGCTGCCTTTGAACCCCATTATCTTCTAAGGATTTTGTAATTTCTTTTGAGTTGAATTTCAAACCCCTATCAGACCTCAACTTCTTTATCCTCTGCTCGGTCTGTGTCTCAACCAAGGTTTTAAACTTCTTGAAAGTAACAAACTTATCTGACTTCAGCCTTAGAAAATACATCCACAGTATATGAGAATAATCATCCGTGTAAGTCAGCAAATACACGCTGCCATCCAAAGAGGGGGTCTGCATTGGTCCACAGAGATTTATGTGAACCGATTTCAGAATTCCCTTCGATTTTGCTTTTGAAACCTAGGAAATTCATCCCTGTTCTGTTTTCCCTTCAAACAGGCTTCGTAGACCTGTTTGACACTTTAAATTTCGGAAGCCCCTTAACAATTTTCTTGTTCTGCATGGTCTATAAGTTGAGCAATCCGGAATTAGCGAATCTTCTGTGCCACAAATCAGATAGGGCATCTTCTTTAGCTGCCATTGCTCCTTCTTTAGCCAATTTCCACTTCAAAGAATAGTCTTTGTTAATAATAGGAACCTCAACTACTTTTCTTCCATTCTTGTCTCTGATCTCACACATGTCCTCGGTGAACATCAAATTATACCCATTTCATACCATCTGTGGCACGCTCAATAAATTTTTACTAAGGCCAGGAAATAAGAACACATATTGAATTGTTCTCCTTCCTTTCTTAGTCATAACTTCAATGATTACTTTTCCAGTTGTATCCAATGTAACACTATTACAAACTCTTATAGGTATTTTAAAATCTCTACCCAGAGTGGTACAGAACCCTTCCTCTCAAGTCATATGATTTGTTGCACCGCTATCAATTAACCAAATATCATCTTCCACTAATTGACTCATTACATGTGCTGCTGTAAAGAGTGTGTTGTCTTCATCTTGTTCACTGGTCATTTGAGCTTGGTTTTGTGGGTATTTTTTAAACCTGCATTCTCTAGAAAAAATTCTCAGGTTTTCCACAGTTGAAGCACTCTTTTTTTGTTTTGAATGCTTTAGATCCTTCAGGTTTTTCAACTTTGTTTCTGAAGTAGCATTTAGTTTCTACGTGGTTATCCTTTTTGCAAATATTGCACCACTTTTTTATTTTAGGTTTGTAATCTGTACTGCATAAGGGTTTCTTCACAGGTTTTGTTCCCTGCCCAGTTCGTGTGCCTTTATATTTTGTATAGACTGCTCCCTCTAGACCTATACCATCTTGGTCATCAAGTCTAGACTTGTGTCATTCCAGTGCAATCACAAGCTCACAACAGTTAGGGTTTCCAAATCCTTTGTCTGTTCTAGAACCTCCACATATGGGTCAAACCTCACCTGTAAGGAACACAATATCATAGAGATCAATTCATCTTCTTCTATTGTGGCTCCAAGAGCCCTAATTTCATTTCCAAGCTCGGTGACTTTATTTGCATAGTCTTTAATCTTCTCTTTTTCAGTCTATGTCATGTTGTAGAATGAAGCTCTTAGTCTTTGCAGCGTGATTCGAGCTGCCTTAGGCTCACCTTGAAACCTCTCTTTCAGCAGATCCCATGCAGCCTTGGATGTTTCATAGGTTGACAAATAGGTATTGAAAATTTCTTCAATGACCGCGTGATAAATCAGCTCCAAGGCTCTCTGATCCTTAGCTTCTAACTCCTCCCGCGCAGCCATAACCTTCTTCTCTTCTTCAGCAGGTAACTCCTTAACATCAGGACACTTTGAAAGCCCTTGTGTTATGATTTTCTAAAGCCCTATACCTCTTATTGTGGGTTTGATCTTAATCACCCAAAGGTTATAGTTTTTCCCTTCAAATACAGGATTAGGTGGAGATTTCCGTGACCTGTCCATTATTAGCTAGTATCACAGATTTTGAGTATGTTTATTACCTGCTGTAGAATGTTCTTTGTTCTCGTTTTTGTGCTAGGTTTGTGCTAGGTTTGTGCTACTGGTGCTTCTTTCTTTGTGCTTGGTTATGTGTCGTTTGTATTACTCCTTGTTTTTTCCCAGACCATTGGTGCTCTCATACCATTTATTGTTTTTAATGGCTGGCAATTTTAATGTTTTCTGCAAACAAAAAATAAAATAAAGATGATTTTTCGCTTGATCAAGGTTGCTGGTGTTTGGTTATCAAAAATGCAGAAAAGTATTCTAGTGTTTGATGAATAAAATGCTCTCTCAAATATTAGGGTTTTTCTCAATACATATATATATATATATATAAATGTAACCTTGAGTATCAAATTTAGTTGTAGCATTGCATAATATATAACTGTACCAATTTTACACATGTTTTGGCATTTTATCTAACTGATTTTATTTTGTTTTAACATGAACATGAACATGTAAAACCGTTGTTGGAATTTTTGCTGAGTTGCTGAGACATTTCTGGGCTTCAACCGCTGCTGATTGGCTTCCACAAGAATTCCTTCTCGGCTCAGTTCCTTGTTCCTTCAGTCTTCATATTTCACGCAGGCACGGTCCACTCCAGGCAAGACTTTCACACGGTAAGTCTTTGAGCTTCACTTCAGTTTTGTCTTCAAACCCTAACACACCTTCTCTCTCTCCCTCTACAGAGTCTTCCATGTCACGCAGGAGGAGACCAACTCCATCAGCTTCACGCGTTTATGAATTGTGTTCTTCCCTTATATATTTCACCAAGAGGATATGTAAGTATGTGATTATTTTGGCAAGTTTCAAGTTCTTTAGAACAAATTGAACGATTACAAGCCTATCAAATATTTCTTGGTGTGGAGTTGTAACTCAGAGCTAGTTCGAGAACGTGAATAAGAGAAATTATATTAGTATCTAATGGCTCTTGATATTTTTAAGTTCTGTCATATCTAGAAAAATATTTTAGTGATAACGCCGATGTATGATCCTCGGATCTTAACTGTGTGTATGCCATTGTCGTGGATGAAGATAGACAATATGATAAAATTTAGAGTAGAATAATATTATTGAGTATTTTTCATATAAGAGATTAGAGTTAAAATCTATAATAATAGAGTAAACCATAATTTTCAATTATACATATAGAATCAAATCACATCTTAATCAAATCCAATTAAAACCACATATATGAGATTATCTGAGAATACTTTGTAATATTCTCAAATCGTTTACAAGCCTCTGCAAGCTCAGGGGGTTATGAAACAACGCCTTGAGGTTGAAAGAACCAATGCTTTATATAGCTTCACTCGAAAAGATGATCACCACTCCCCGAAAAAAGGAGAAAAATAATTTCTTTGATGGCATATAAAAGAGCAATGTGTAGATTGATGATGGAGAAGTGTATGTTGACTACAACAAAAAGGTGTAGAAAGATATTAGACCTTATAGTACTTCATGAAAAGGTCGTTGTCACTTCACAAAAAAATGAAGAAAATTAATTTTTCAGACGAGAAAAACGTGTAGGCCAATGATAGAGAAGTGTATGTCGATAACAATGAATCGTAGAAGGCGATTAGTCCTTATGGTACATCTGTAAAAAAACTAATTAAAGGTAAAGAGAAAGTATAGATATACAGATAAATGTGTGGTCGATAGATGAGAAGCGCATATTGACGATAGATATGGATGTGGTCGTTAGTCTAAAATATATTTTTCTAGTACAATAGAAGTGCAAATAAATAGTAGAGAAATGGAATAATGGCTAATAGATGCGAATTGAAGGTTGAAACATCCGTTACTGTATCGATAAATGATTGATAACACAAATGAAAAAACTTAACGAAATAGAAGAAACGAAAGAAGAACAAAGTTTAGCTTGTATCAATATAGAAACAAATCGTAACATAATAAAATCTAATTAAAACAAAACATACAAGAAACTTGAGAATATTTTATAATGTTGTCAAATCTCCTACACAATATACAATCATTCAAAAACAAACAGATTGTCCAATTGCAATGAGTTTTGTGATTCAATTTGGTCAAGGCATTGAATAAAATTAGAGTAAGCTACGAGATCTATCACTTACATGTTCTCATTGTGAATGAGTTGGTAATCTCTTTGATGATTTATTTGATCTTCAAGAGTATCATGCTACGAGATATATCACTTACATGTTCTCATTGTGGATGAGTTGGTAATCTCTTTGATGATTTATTTGATCTTCAAGAGTATCCTAATTGGTAGGAAGATAAAAAAAATAGAGCTTGAGGCCACGTGATATCGTTGCCGAAGTCGATCCATGGCTTATTTTGTGATCATCTCGTAGGTATCCATTGGTTCTTCTCCAGCTTCTCCTACTTTATCGAAGAATCTAAGCGTTATTCTATAATCCAGCTCCATTTAATACCATGCTCTCAAGACTCTTTATAGTGTTCAACAGTCACTTTTGACTGTGCTTTTGCAAACATGTGTATTACAGTCTTTATCATATTTGGGACGTTCACCATATTAAAGAATATTTTTCTCTTTTTGTTACCATTAGAGATATTATCCCACATCTAGTTGATATTTAATAGTTTGCATGCATGTTCGGTGACATTGTCATCACGTATACTTTCATCCTCTATGGTATTTTGTTTATCTCGTCATTTACATGATTAGATTTAAAGCATATTTCGTGTTTTATCATATTTTTTGATAAATGGTGCGTTATACAGGGCTATTCCACGAAAATTTTGATTGGGATGAGTGGAGATAGACATGTCAGTGGGTTGGATTAAATCCAACTCATCTAATATCGAATACATTAAACTATAAAGCAAAGATGAAAGACATTTAGAGAAATATATAAGCATTAAACTAAGATTGTAGGATGACCCTAAGATCGACTATATCAAAAATTTGTTCATCATAGCTTGATTACCTCGTGGCTAAGTTAAGTATGTGCATCCTCATGAGTCCTAAAAACATTATTATCCTAGAATTCAACCTAAATGATCCTAAATAGTGGCCAAGATGTCAATCAATTCCTCTCCCAAACTTGGACTCGACACCGTCTCCGGTGTCAAACTAACTTAAGAGAGATGACTCTAACTACTGAGGAAAGAATGAGATTAGAATACATAACCTCGATACCACTAAAATTAGTGTTGTGCTTATGCTAAACGTGTCTTTGTGATGTTCCACCTCGTATTTCATCATTTCAGCTCGTAGTCTAACGATGTTATACTCACTATATAGGAATATGGAAATCACAATTAGAAAGGAAGAGAGTGACGTGTGGAAACACGAGTTATAAATTATCCTAGACCACTTCACTGCAAGTATACGGATCGTGTAGTACCAGGGTCGATCTCTGGGGACTAAAGCAGCCAAAAACTAAGAATTGAACTAAACTAAGACGAATAAGGATAGAAGGGGATATGGTCCTAAATATCTAAGACTAACCTAATTGGTGACAACGATACTAGGTTGGGGATGAACTCGGATATGACGAACACTACGAGTGTCGGGATACCGGGAATCGTATGAATGAAACAACTAAGGGTCATAGATCTATCAATTCATCTTGACAACGGGAAATTCATGCCCTAAGGTGAGGAGTGATTCTTCCGAGCCTAAACCTCCTAACCATGAGTACGTGCAACCCTACCTTCCAGCAGTGATTAACCTGTACCATTGCAGCTTTACGACCGCAATCATTATTCCTAAGACGACTAATCGACCGGTCAGATTCTCATTAGCCGAAATTAATCTACAACTTAACAGGTCCGGATTCATTCTTGAACCTTCCAAGGAAATTTGATGCCTCGACCTTCCCTATCGTGTTACCGGTGCAAGGATTGATGCTTCTCTTCTTCTCCAACGTCTCCCGAGCCTTTCCAGATGTTTTCCCAGCCTTTCCTTGCCCTGTACGTCGCCCCTTTTGCTCTAGATCTGTTCTGTTCTTTAAATTAGGTCGTTTGAATGTTAGATCTAGGTTGTTGCGAAATACACGGCCCGCTCGGGCACCACTGTTGCCCGGTCGTGCAGAGGCGCGCCCGGTCGTGCTCCTTCATAATGCCCGATCGGGTATCCAGCACCCAATCGCGTGGTTGAGCGGCCCGAGTCGTGCAAACTCTCGGGGCAATTGCGATGAATAAACGCCCGAGCGGGTATACGTCTTGTGCCCGATCGGGTAAGGCTACCCGATCTCGTTGCCTTCGTGCCCGGGTCGTGCAAGGTATACGGATAAAACCCCGTAGGTTTTACCCGAGCGGGTGGACTATGGTGGCCGACCGGGCACCCTTGTTTGAAATTTCTCTTTTCCGCTCGTTGTTCGGGTGTTCCTTCGGGTTCTAAGGCTCGATCTTGACTCTGAGTGGTTATATCTTCAAAGTACGATGTTTTGGTCAGGAATCCGTCTTTTAAAGCTCATTTAGGCCTTGTCGCCTCAAAACCTGAAAACCATCAAAACGGGTGTATGGAACTCAAAATCATATCGGATATGTAAATCTATATATAGAATATATGCGAAAATGGCACTAAAATCTATCCTAAAATTGATACACTTTCAGTGTTATCAGAGAGTCTCGAGCACCATGCATCAAAATAGATTGATAAATATCAATAAGCCTTTTATAGTCCACAAAAAATGATAACTAAAGAAAAACAAAAAAAAAAGAGAAAGATGGACGACATGTCGTTATTGGAAATGCCAATGCATCATGGCTCGAAGCATCGCGGTGTGCATTTGAAGGGTATTGGGGTGAGTCATATAGAGGTGTTAACTGGGTTGGCATAGCCCAGTCCATCATGGGTTGGGTTATTTTCAAGTTAACACAGTTGAGGCCATATTTTAAATGGACTGTAATTTTTCGAACTAGTCCAGCCCATCATAACCTGCAGATTATATAGGTTGATCCGTAGGTTGAAGTTTTTTATATAATTATATAATAAATAATGTATAAAAATTTCTAAAAATTTCTAAAAATGTAAATAAATGGCAAAAATTCAAAAAGAAATATTTAAATCCTTTGAAACTTCAAAACATAAAGATAATTTATAAACTTATACATAAACCAAATAAATGTCTAAAAAGTCAAATAAAAGCAACATTTAACTAAAATATTTTGAAAGATAAAACTTCAAAACATAATTCTCTTTTGCGTGGATGGTTTACAAATATATTTTGTGTTCTATAAAAGTATTATAATTATATGTTAATAGTATTATGTATATAAATTATATATTTTAATACTTTGAAATTTCAAAACATTAAAATAATTCATAAAAACATAGAAAAACCAAATAAAAGTTTGATGTGTTAAATAAAAACAACATTTAACTAAATATTTTGAAATTTGAAGCTTTAAAACATAATTTTCATCTTTATAGATGACTTACAATTAAATTTTATTTTTATTAAAAAATTATAATTAGATGTTATTAATATAGATCGACGAAAATTTTGGTCCAGTCCATGAGTTCATTTTTTATATGGGCTAAAAAACTCAAACCAGTCCGCACTTGTATGTGTTGAGTCAGAGCCAACCCGCGGATTGACGACCCACTTAACACCCGTACGTTTATGCTTCGACATCTACAAAATATTTAATAAAAACATATGATTTTACGTAATATAACCATAGGCGTTGAAATGTAGAATGTATAAACTCAATCTTGCTGAAGATGCAAAACTTTTGGTAAGACCCCATAAATTGCTTGACCCAAGTTAACATGGACGAGATATTAGGCCGAATCCTAATCTTACTCGAGCACTCGTGCGCTTATTATCTTCTTATTTGAAAGAAACATTCAGTTGCTTTATGCGGCATTCGATCGAGCACATTATGATGAGCCTTAGAATACAAACAAACATAAAGTGTTCGAGAAAAAAATGAAAAAAAAAATAGAAAGATTGTGTTTTGATTCTTGTTCTCAGTTTCTCACTCAGCGACGAAACTTCCCTTATTCAAGTTATGAAAGAAAAAAATTCACGCTAGTAGGGCTGAGGAGATCCGCGATAACTTCTCTAACAACACTATCTTGCAGGTGCATTTTCACACGAGAGAATTTTTCCGAGCGAGAAACCGCCCAAGAAAATATCATTTAATGGCAATAGAAACCCATACACTTGGCCAAACGATCAGTTAACTCAATGTTGCTCGACCGGAGTTTTTTCGGCTTTCTTTTCATTTATCCAAAAATTTGTTTGTTGGATTCATTCGGCTTGACCAAATGGTTGCCAACGGCTAACATGAAAATGGATGAGGGAGAGATGCAGAGAAATTACGCGGAAAGTGAAATTTCAAAGAAAAAGTTGGGAGAGGAGGTTTGTAAAAGTCTGTGTAATGTAAAGGATGTATAGAATAGATTCATGTGTATGAAAAGGT
>CM071863.1:31562877-31576947 GCA_036759665.1 Gynandropsis gynandra | reverse complement strand
AAAGAGTGTGCTCATTGAGTAATGGTCATTGATCACTATAAGTATACTTAGTTAGGTGCTCTAGCTCAACACAAAAAATTTCCCACCATGAGTTAGAACGAGAGAGAGTGTGAAGAAATCTCTATCGAGAAAAAAAATTAGACATTGGGAACTACATTCAACCGCAAAAATCGTAAGTTTTTCATATTCCTCTTGATTTTTATTATAGAGTTGCATGACAAAAAATCATGTATTATTAGAATAAAATAGTGATATAAGTCAATAACTTTGATATATGATTGCACGATAAAATTCTTTATGCTTATGTAAGAAACAATAGTGATAAAAATTTTAATAAGTTTGACATATAATAATCGATAAAATAATGATATGTAATTATATAGCAAATACATGTATAGTTTTATAAAAATCACCACGGATTAGCAGATTGATATAGTCATGATATTAAGATTATAGTGGGAATAAAGGGTTCATGTGTGAATATCTGAACATTGTAACTAGTCTTTGAATCAAGATAAACTGAACAAAAGCGATGAAATAGAAATCTCATAATTAGGACACCAGTGTCGATAGATCAAGAGTGTATAAGTAGGTGTCTGTAATGTGAAGGGATGTATCGAATAGGTGCATGTGTATGAAAAGGTGTATAGAATAGGTGCACCGGGAAATAGTGTGCCCATTGGGTAGTTTTTGTTGATCACTATAAATATACATAGATAGATGCACTAGCTCAACATAAAAAAAACATTCCACCATATGTTTTACTAAAGATGGAAAGTGTGCTGAAATCTCTATAGAGAAAAAGCTAGAGATTGGGAACCGCATTCAACCGCAAAAATCGTAAGTTTTTTCATATTCCTCTTGATTTTTGTTATAGAATTGCATGATAAAAAAAATTTCATGTAATAGTAGAATAAAATAGTGATAAAAGTCAATAACTTTGACATATGATAATTAGGAAAATAATGACGAGATATTATTGAATTGCACTATAAAATTCTTCACGTTTTAGTAAGATTAAAAAAAGTGATAAAATTTTGATAAGTTTGATATATAATAATCGATAAAATAGTTACCAATAATTATATGACAAATACATGTATAGTTTTATAAATGTCACCATGGGTTAGGGATTGACATAGTCATGATATTAAGATTATAGCGGGATTAAAGGATTCGTGTTTGAATATTTGAACACCGTAACTAATTTTCTTATCAGGATAATTTGAACAAATACGACGAAATAGAGATCTCGTAATTAGGACACCAATGTGTCGCTACATCGAGGGTCTCCACAAAGAAAAACTTATGTCGACATAGCATTCGTAAAGAATGAAAAAATTGTAGTAATAATAAAATAGGATACGAAGTACGAAGGTTTAATTTTAGAAACATAAGGACTTAAGTGCACGCAAATAGAACAATAAATAGGATACGAAGGACATGGTTTAAAACTTGTAACATAAACTAGATGTCATGGGCTTGAGTAAGGGTATTAAAGGTGGTAGATACTTAATCTCTAGACTAGTAATATAAAAGCCGAAAAGAAAGTAAAAATGGTATTTATCTAGTCTTACAGACCTGATAATGTAAAAGATGGGAAAAAGAAAATGAATGTAGTGGTATTTACTATGTCTTATAGACTAGTACTATAAATTCGAGAAAGATAAATTATGAGTGATATTTACTATGTCTTTTAGACTAGTGATGTAAAACTTGAGTGAGGAAATGTAAAGAGTAAGATGGAATAGAAAATTAAGGCTGGATTGGGACCAGATATATTATATTATAAGTGGCGACTTAAATGTACTAACTAGGTAGGGAGATACAGGTGTTCGCATAGGAAGCTCATTACAGTACATGTATCGTATTCATCTCATTTTCGAGGCTTCTTGGATGCCAGGTCAATAAGCCTAGGATGACTGATGATGGGGAACAGCACGAAACCAAGAGGACCACAAGGACAAGGGTAAAAATTTGACTTGAAGATTTTAATATATTTCTATTTTTATAGGCTTTAATTTTTTTAAACTTATTAGACTCATACACATATGTGTTCTTTTTAACTAAATTGTAAAGATAATATTCCCACTGAATATAAAAACAATTACTTTACAAGTGTTTTTACATAAATTGGGGCTACATCTCCATCTCTATAAAAAGAGGTGATGGTGGACACCCCGAGGACCTGAGTAAATGGGTTAAGGGTGTTATATAATGGTATCATAGCCCCGGTTGGTTTAAAAATTATTTTTCAAAAGTTTTTCAAAAATGTTCTAAGAAAAAAATCCAAAATCGAATCAATAGTTAGAAAATAGATAGCTAATTAAAAGTGCTATTGTATAGATGGGGGCCACCACCTAGCCATAAAAAAGCAAAGGAAATGTTGAGTACGAGGACCGAGTTTGCATTGCACCCAAGGGATATGCTTAACATATTCTTGGATGCAAATCTAGTTATCTTGGGTAGAAAGATTGATGCCTTAAAGGAGGAGTATGTGATAATGCAACAGCGAAAGAGAGCTGAGAGCTAGATAGTGGAAAAACATGAGAACTCGAGCTATTGGAGGAAATCCAAGCTTTGAAAGATCAACCATGGGAAGAACCTGTGGAAGAGGTTTTGGAAGACAAGGGATTAATCAAGATCTCGGTCTTTAGCGAGGGTAATGGATGGATCCCTAATTGTTTCGACGAGAATCGAGAAGAGAAAATTCCCGAAGACATCGGTTGGGAGGGTAATTAACAAGATGATTTTGATTAGGTTTTGTGGGACCTTTACAGTCAACCCGACCTTTACCCAGTAATCTACCTTAGTGACTAAATATAATAACAATAATAATAATAAACTGTATGATGTGGTCAAATGACCAAGATGTAACACAATAGAAATCTTAATTCCCTGATTAAAATATTAAAAGAATATCTATGCACATCATTCTTTGGGTGTTGTTTAATATGTTACAATAAACAACTAAAATGAAGAAAATTTTCATTGGATCATTCTTTGATATCATAACAAGTTAAGAAAAAACAAGATCACCTAGGATAGCTATGAACGAGAGTAGTCTATTCATAAAAGGAGGGACCAGAAGACGTGGTAAAAGTCGAGAAAAAATTGCAGAGCAAACTGGACCCGCATTCTCGCAAGAAGGCATGGGTAGTCAACAACCCATAATGTGGATGGAACCACATTAACGGAATTGGTTAGAGAGCTTAAACCTAAGTTAAGACAACCCAACCAAGTGGAAAATCAATAGCCACCTCAAGCACCACTACCATCGTCTCCACCATTTTCGAGGAACATGAGGACCCCGAATTACCACCACATCATGGTTATCATGGAAAAACGGGGCACTAACATTTTCAAGGTTGATTTGTGTCCCCAACGAAAGATGAGGAATGGCTAGGTCATCTGAAGAAAAATTTTTAATCAACCAGATGTCCGTCGAGATACAAGGTAGACATCATTGCTCAGATCCTAAATGGAGAAGCAGTTTGAAAGTAATATGCCTCTTATGTAATATTTTAATAGTCACAGGATTAGGTTGTAATTATTAAAAAGTTTAATAATTATTTAAGAAACGAAAAATAGGTTTTCGTTAATCAGATTTCATCAAAGCACATCAAAACCCTAATCCCAATAGCCGCCAGAAAGAAGACCGAAGAACGAAAACAGTTACATTCATCGTAAAATTCTGCATCAATTGTTGAAAGTAGAAATATGTTCTCGGCGTGGATACGAGTAGAGGGCTTGCGCTATCAAGTCTCACATCCGACAATCACAACGTTCAACGTAACAGGTATATTTGAAATTGTTTCTAAATCTGTAGTTCGTTGAAAAACCCCAAAAAACTAATCCGAACTTGACTAGATCTTCAATCAAGGTTGTTAAAACACTCTTCTACACCCGATCTACAACCCAACAGTGGTATCAGCACTTCTGGTCATCTGTTTAGGATTGGTTTTTTTTTTATTTTTTATGAATACTGGATAGAAAAATGTATAGGCGCGCAGAAAAACCAGAATGCGTGAGGCTCGAACTGGGCGGCGGTCGTAACCCTAGCCGGCCGCACGAGGGCGACGGATCGACGGCAAGGGTCAGCGCATCCTAGGGAAACTGGAGTGGCACAGGAGAGGCCGAAAACAGCGACGATTTTGTGCGACGGTCGCGCGAATGCAAATGCCTGACGTGAAGTCTGTGCGCGAAGAGAGAGGAAGGGTCGAGTGGGTGAGGGGAGAGGAAGGGTGGTGTCGCATTACGCGGCATCTGACGTCGAAGGTCGCAATGGTCGATGACTCGCGGTGAGCAGGCAGAGCGGCGCACGAGGGACGGGGGAGGGCCTCCATCTGTCAAATATGGGTTGGGCCTAACTAATCCCAAAAGCTAGCTCAAGAGTTTAGGGTTGCCCAATACCATATATACAAGTCCCAAAGTTCATGTTCTAGCCGATGTGGGACAACTTATCACAACACTCCCCCTCACGCCCAGACTCGATCCTGGAGCGTGGACATCGCAATCGGGGACCCAACAACGGTATACTCAAATTTGGACGAACCGGGCTCTGATACCATGTCAAATATGGGTTGGGCCTAACTAATCCCAAAAGCTAGCTCAAGAGTTTAGGGTTTCCCAATAGGATCGAGCGACGGCGAGCGTCGAGGGAGATGTCATTTGGCGTGGCCAAGGGTTTTAGACCGTTTCAGCGCTCGATGCCGGCGATTCACAGTCGGTCAAGCGGCACTTCGGAGGCGCCCTGGTCGGCGGCTCTTCACGCCCAGAGCAGGCAACCGGCGACAAGGGGCGGCGGTGGCTAGGGTTTTCCTAACCCTAACCCTAACCCTAAACCTAGCGCATGAGCCCGAGCGAGCGCGCGTAACCCGCTCGTGCAAAATTTAAAAAAAAAGAAATTAAAATTAAATTAAATAATTTTAATTTAAAAAATTAATAATTGAGTTCTTAGATGATAAATTGTTTATCGTTAGGCTTTTCCTTCATCGTAGACATTTGAATAGGTTCTCGTGTACATGGTACGACCTGACTACCAGGAGCCATGTAGTTCAAGAATTCGATTCATACGTCTATGACATCAGATGTCTAGTGGGAGGAAACAATTAGTTATTGTAAACGCCTGGACTACCCGAGGGAAATGAACTTAATTGTTATCTGACCATGAGCTGAAGGATGAACTCAACTATATCGATAGGAACGACTTGACTACCAGGTGACTATGTGATATAGAGCCGCAATTTATTTCATTACAAATTTTATAGGAATAAAATTTGTAAAGAATCTATTTTATATGTCTGGGAAACATCTTGACTACCAAGGGGCTCAGACATACAGTTATAGATTAATGCTAATGAGAAATAAGATTCCTGATGTTATTGTAACGCTGCTTAGCGAAAAAATATCATTTACATAAAGCCCTTGCCTTTATGATATTTACGATGTCTAACTCTATGCTGTAATTTTTTTTTCGTTTTCAGATCTCCTGAGAATGTCTCAGTTCAATTTGCGTCCAATCCTCGAGACCAACAAGCTGGTTGGTGAAAATTTCGATGAGTGGCAACACAATTTGCGTATGGTGCTGACACATGAGAAGTTGATCGATGTGATCAACAAACCGGCTCCTCTAGTGCCAGATCCAGCGAATGACGAGGCTTTCAGTGAATACACCAAGTACGAGGAAAAGTGTATCAGTGTGAAGTGTCTCATCCTGGCGTCAAGGAGTGGCGAACTCCACAAACAACACGAGCATATGGATGCCAAGCAGATCATGGAGCATCTGAAGAAGATGTTTGGTGAGCAGAGTCAGACGGCAAGGTCCAAGTTGTTGAGGACTTTGTTCAAGTCCGCTCTGAGTGAGGGCTCTCCTGTGGGACCCCATGTTCATGGATGATCAGTCTGATAGAACAGCTTGAGAAGTTTGGGTGTACCTTCTGCAAGGAGATGCATCAGGAGATGATCTTGCACCCACTTTCGAAGTCCTTCTCCCCGATCATGGTCAACTACAACATGAACAAGCTGGACGTTGAGTTGCATGAGATGCACAATATGCTCACTGTGTATGAGAAACAGATGCCCATAGGGAGGAGGGGATCAGTATATGTGCCGATGGTTGGGCTGTCCTCTTATCAGAAGAGGAAGGGCAAGAAGAGGCCCAGGACCAGGTAGAGTGCACCTAAAGCTGGTGTGACCAGGGCAAAGGGCGATGCCACCAAGGCCGACCATTCAGATGTTGAGTATTTCTTCTACAAGAAGAAAGGTCATTGGAAAAGGAACTGCAAGAAATACCTACAGTCTCTGAAAGGCAAGAAGCCAGGTAAGATTCTCATGAAAAATGTTTTCATGATTTCTTTAACTACTATTGATTCATCTAGATGGGTATTGGATACCGGTAGCAGTTTTAACGTCTATAATATGTTGCAGGGACTGAGGATCCGTAGGAGGTTGAGGAAGGGAGAATTCAATCTGAATGTTGGAAACGGCACAACTGTTGCTACTCTAGTTGTAGGATCGATTCCTCTTGTAATGCCTATGGGTAAGACTTTGTTGTTAGAAGACTGTTACTATATTCCTACATTTGTTTCGAACGTCATTTCTATTTCTATACTTGATAGACGTGGATTTCGAACAGTCTTTAGTAATAACATTTGCTCTGTTTATCATGGTGATGGTGCATATGTGATTGGTTATTTGCAACAAGGGATTTATGTCTTACCTGATGTTAACATTGACCAATTAATATACATGTTTCGGGCCATAAGAGAAAGGTAGATGATCGTCAAAGATAGACATACCTTTGGCATTGTAGACTTAGTCACATTGGTGAGAAGAGAATAAACAGGTTGCATAAAGATGGTCTCCTAAGCCATTTTGATTATGAATCATATGCAACTTGTGAGTCATCTCTCACTGGCAAGATGACCAAATCTCCGTTTAGTGGAACCAGAGAGAGAGCTACAAAACTCCTAGGACTCATACATACCGATGTATGTGGACCCATGAGAGTTCAAGCCAGGGGGTGGATATTCATATTTCATCACATTCACTGATGATATGTCGAGGTATGGATTTGTGTTATTGATGAAACACAAGCCCAAATCTTTTGAAATGTTCAAGAGATTCCGCAGTGAAGTGGAGAAACAAATCGGAAAGAGTATCAAGGTGTTGAGATATGGCCGGGGCGGTGAATATCTTAGTCATGAATTTGTTAATTATCTAAGACAAAATGGGATTTTGTCTCAGTGGACGTCTCCTGGAACACCACAGCATAATGGTGTGTTCGAAAGAAGAAATCGAACTTTATTAGATATGGCTCGATCCATGATGGGGTTCACAGATCTTCTAATAAACTTGTGAGGTTATGCTTTAGAAGCAGTTGCTTATATCTTAAACAAGTTTCCCACTAGAGCAGTCTCTAAGACTCTATATGAGATATGGAAGGGACGGAAACCAAACCTGAGACACATCAAGGTTTGGGGTTGTCCGGCCTTCGTTAAGAGACTTCAGCAGATAAGCTAGATGCTAGGTCTGACAAGTGTAGGTTCATAGGTTACCCCAAGGAAACTATGGGATATTATTTCTACCACCCGTCTCAATACAAAGTGTTTGTGGCCAGAACGGCAACCTTTCTTGAAAGGGAATTTCTTGAGGAAGGAATTCATGGTGGAGAAATAGTTCTTGACGAAATTCAAGAACCCGATGAACCAACACATGCTCGGGAACATGAGATGTCAAACGAGCGATCTTGGCGGGGTGATACGTTGTTAGGCTCCGGTGCTTTTTCTTCAAATGTTGAAGTGACAGTGCTCATTCCAGAATAATTTTAGAAACTAGTTCAAGAACCTGTTCACGAACAAGTCCATCAAGGTATCCCAGTGCAGATTGAACCTGCTGCACAGGCTTCCTTGAGAAGGTGAACACGTTCTCATCGTGCATCTGCGAGACTCAATCTGATGGTGTAGGAGGACATGATCGGTCACAGAGATGACGATCCGTTGACTTTCCATGAAGCTATACAAGGCCCAGATTCTAAGAAATGGTGGAAACCCATGGAATCCGAGATAGAATCTATGAAGATCAACAAAGTATGGACTCTGGTTGATTCTTCACAGACTTCCAGACCGATCGGTTGTAAGGGGTATAGTCAACAAAAAGGGATTGACTATGAAAAACGTTCTCCCTTGTGGCAATGCTCAAATCTATTCATATTCTGCTTGCGATAGCGGCGTACTATGACTATGATATTTGGTAAATGGATTTGAAAACAGCTTTCCTTAACGGAGAGCTTCAGGAAGAGGTTTTCATGACTCAACCTGAGGGTTTCACGTCGCCAACTCAAAGTCATATGGTATGAAAGCTTCAAAGGTCCATTTATGGAATCAAGCAAGCTTCTCAAACCTGGAACATTTGCTTTAACAAGGCAGTTGAAGAGTTCAACTTTGTTAGATGCGATGAAGAGCCTTGTTTATACAAGAAGTTTAATGGGAGCGTGGTTGTCTTCCTTGTGCTTTATGTGGATGACATATTGCTCATAGGGAATGACATTCCGACGTTGCAAGAGACGAAGCCGTGGTTGTCTGATCAATTCTCCATGAAGGATCTAGAAGAAGCAGTCTATATTCTGGGAATAAAGATCTATAGGGATAGACCGAAGAAGTTGCTTGGATTGTCACAATCCCAGTACATTGACAGTATCGTGAGACGATACAACATGGAAAGTTCCAAGAAGGGCTATCTACCAATAGGCACTGGAATTTCTCTTTCTAGGGAGGATTGTCATAAGATCTGGGAGGAAAGAGAACGCATGAGTCGGCTTCCATGACATGTACTAGGCCTGACGTAGCCTACGCACTAAGTGTAGTGAGTAGATATCAGGCAGATCCTGGTGAGGAACACTGGAAGGTTGTTAAGAACGTCCTTAAATACTTACGAAGGACTAAGGACCAGTTCCTCATTTATGGTGGTTCTAACTTGGAGATAGAAGGATTTACTTATGCGAGTTTCTCGACAGACAAAGATGACAGTCGGTCCATTTCAGGCTATGTATTTTGTCTGAATGGTGGCACAGTAAGTTGGAAGAGTTCCAAGTAGGCTACTATAGCTAATTCGGTGACTGAAGCAGAATATATAGCGGCTTGCGAAGCAGCTAAGTAAGCGGTTTGGATGAGAAAGTTCATAGATGAACTTGGTGTGGTACCTTCGATATAGAAAGTCGTTCCTTTATTGTGTGATAACACCCAAGCTATTGCTCAGGCGAAGGAACCAAAGTCTCATCAGAAATCGAAGCATGTTCTGCGGAAGTTTCACCTGATACGAGAGATCATAATGCGTGGAGACGTGCAAATCCAAATGGTAGATGGAAAGGAAAACACAACAGATCTGTTCACGAAGGCGCTTGGGTCAAAAGAGTTTGACAAGCATAAGCTGAGGATCGGATTGAGAGAGATGACTAGCTGGCATTAGTTTATAGACATGTAGAGAGTTGTATTTTAGACAGCAATCTTATTTTTATAATATATGGAATTATTTTTCATATGATGAGTTTCATAGTTGTATAATAGAGTCCAAGATTAAATCTGAAACTTGACATTATGATAGAGATCATAATAAAGAGAGTCAAGTTTTTGGTATGATTTAATCTGAATTGTTCTTGTTCGGAGGATCACTATTCGGACTACAGTGATCCGGAAAGAACAACATGTATGTGATAAGTTTCTATGTTGATAGAAATCAGTAGATCTCTTTTACTGAATTACATATATGGGTGATACACATGATGATGTTATCACTGAACTGACCTAAAGGGAGAAATGCTTAATGGTTAAATAACCAATGAACTGTCATTAAGATTTTTCCAGATAGTTAGTTTTTCCTTAGACCTGAGATCAACATAGTAACTAGCATCCTATCTATTATTCTTTGATTCTGGACACCTAGTATCTTAGAGTACTATTTGAATAGATATTAGGAATAATTAGATATTTGCATAGTTAGTGATTGATCAAGATGGGATCCATCAACTCTTGGTAAGAGTTTGAGCTCTATATTGTCAGTAATCACAATGACTGTACGAATCTCAGGCCAGAGTACATTGAATGAATGAAGAAAGGTGTTTCTTAGGTTCATTCATCAGTCAGTTGTGATTTACATGAAACATAGTTGATGATCCGTAAGGCTGACATTTATGACCATGCCTAGGATGCATCCAGAGCTTTAAAGATGGAAGGAAATACTAACGTCAACTACATCCTGGTTCGTTTTGGGTAATATTGTTACTCAAATGAGTAAGGATGTTACTTCACACTACTCGGTCCTTGGGGAGTGTTGCTAGACGCCAACCTATATTAGTTAATTAGTGGAGACTAATTGGCTACCGGTTTAGTGATGAACCTACGAGGTCACACGCATACGAGTGTCTCGGTATCTGCTTGTGATTGTTAGACAATCAGTATGGAATACAATTATATTTTTCCGCTAGCATCGAAGAATATAATTATACTTGATTTTCTTTAGGGGTAGTACATCAGATGTATAGGCAAGTATGTGTATGGAGATACATGTACTTCGAGTGTTTGAAATATTATGTAAACGCAAGTGGGAGATTGAAAGTATGCCTCTTATGTAATATTTTAATAGTCACGGGTTTAGGTTGTAATTATTAAAAAATTTAATAATTCTTTAAGAAATAAAAAAAGGTTTTCGTTAATCAGATTTCATTAACGCAAATCAAAACCCTAATCCCAATCGCCGTCAGAAAGAAAATCGAACAACGAAAATAGTTTCGTTCATCGTAAAATTCCACATCAATCGTTAAAAGCAGAAATCCGTTCTCGGCGTGGATATGAGTAGAGGACTTGCGCTATCATGTCTCACATCTGACAATCACAACGTTCAACGTAACAGGTATATTCGAAATTGTTTCTAAATCTGTAGTTCGTTGAAAAACCCAAAAAAACTAATCCGAACTCGACTAGATCTTAAATTTGGATTGTTAAAACACGCTTCCGCACCCGATCTACACCCAACACAGACTTCTATTTCATAGGAGTTTGTCGGGATCAACCTAGATGTATGTTTGCATGGGAAGATTTCTGCAAGGAATTAAAGTTTAAGTAAATCCCTATAGATGCATGAGACGATATGGATATTTCCTTCTTGGAGTTGAATAATTGAAGACTAATGTAGCTCGGTGTCATGAGAAGTTCCTAGAACTCTCACGTTTTTGTGCTAGGACTATGACTTTCAAAGGATTGAAGGTCAATAAGCTCTTAAAAGGATTTTGTCTAGAAATAAGTATCATGAGAAGTTCTTGGAGATTGAAGCAGGGGGAGAGTACTGTACCCTAGTATCATGAGAGGTTCCTGGAGCTTGAAGCAGAGGGAGAATATTGTAGCCCAATATCATGATAAATTTCTATAACTCTCATGTTTTGGTGCTAGGACTATGACTTTCAAAGGATTGAAGGTCAATAAATTCTTAAACGTACTTCTTCTGGAAATAAGACATTGTTTGGAGGTGATCTCCAATTATACGGTGTCGGTGTTGGTAAAAATGCCCCCAAGGTCGAGAATGGGATTATTGAATCCATTGCATTCCATTCTATTGAGATGTAAGGACAAGTGAAAACAAAATTTCCAATCTAGTTGGGCTAAGCACACCATGAAAAGACATGCACCATCTCGACTTCTCTGAAGAGTTAGTCGATCTCCATGCCCAACTCTTGGAAAAATGCCCAATGGGTGTGTCAAATAGCACAAGAAAGTTGCTTTTGATGTGGAAGCATCGAGCACATTATGTGAGACTTCCCATAGAAAGAGAAGTAGAGATCATGCTACTGTTATGGGAGTCTAAAACATAGGATCTGAGACTTTTCCTAATCTTCCACAAGCTACTTTCAAACATTTGGATGTACAAGCTTGTAAGAGAAGGGCAATGAAACCAAGAGCTTACGCTCTTAGGGAATAGATGAGCAAGATATGATTGATAATGAGGAAGCAAAGCCAATTACAGATTAGTTTCTTATACCATTTCCTTAGTGTGTATGTATAATGATAGCGTAATAAGAAAAACAACTATGACGTAGAATATAGGAATGTGTTTAGTGTCAGTTTGCTTACACATTATGCCTGTTGTAGGAACCCATTCTAGTCTGTGAAATGCTAACTCACGTGTTGTTCGACACGGAAGTGATGCATAGTTTTGTAAGCCCGACTACAGCTAAGAAACTATCAATCAACCTGACAACTAACGTCAAACTTTTATGGATGCAAACCACCGGAGTTCAGACGTTGAAGTCTCAAGGTATCCTCTGAAAGGTTTCAATAGTAATGAGAGAGACGAATATGATTGCAGACCTTATCATGGTCACAATATCTAGATATGATGTCATCGTACGAATGGATTGGATATCTAAGCACTAAGCGATGCTACACTGATCATCTCGTTTTCGTACGTATTTCTTGCATGATTTAGGAGACGTTTTTGATACATATGTGATGTTTTACGTATGATTTCGTATTCGTTTTACTTGTTTTCGTGCTTTTCATGTTCTTACAGGTTTTTACACATATTTGGATCATTTTGGAGCTAAAGGAACATGCACAGAGCTAAGGAGCAACTTCGGGGATCATCACGGGACAAACGGGACGAGATTGAGCATGGAAAGCCTCCACCCGGTCGGGCACAACCCTTGCACGACCGGGCAAAACCTACGGCCAATTGTGTGCACATTTTTGCACGACTCGGGCAAGACATGCCCGACCATTTGCCTTGTGCCCGAGCGGGCGCACACACCATGCCCGAGCGGGCATACATTGCAGACAACAACACGCACGACTTGCCCTAGCCGCACCCGAGCGGGCACACTCACCACCCGAGCGGGTCGCGGCCTACAACTGCATATTAAGTTAAGTAAACTTAACCTAAAACAAAGGGAAGTCGGTGGGGCAATTTAGGCAACAATTGGACCGACTAAGGAGGCTTAAAAGGAGGCAAAAAGACATCATTACAGCAAGCTTACAGAGGAGAACAATTGAGTAGAGGATTGAGCAGATTCTTGCGAGGAGATAAGTGAGGAGCATTGGAGATCAAGCACCACCACTTCGGTTTTGTTTCGTTTTTATGTTCCTTAGACTTTCTACTATATTTATGTTTCTTTACAGACGCATGAGCGAGTAGTTTGTTTGTTCTAGGAGAAGGGATTAGCACTTGGCTATCCCGAGACCACTTTTGATCTATTTTGAATGCATCTTCCCGTTTTAGTTTATCTATTCTCTATCTGAGTGCTTAAATTTACTTGTGTTTGCGCTGATCACGTAGATACATATGTTAGGGGTTAGGAGAAGGACCGAAAGGAGAATTCTAATCCTAGAAAGTCAGGTTTAGAACAACCGAGGTTAGGCCACGAAAGTAGGGTAGCAACGGTTGAGGGTGAACGGGCGAATCACAGAGTTTATGGGTTTAGTTCATGGTGTCAGCCACGAAAGTAGGGGGCAGCTTGTCTAGATCACGTGTCTATGCCTTGAGAGAGGGTAGATATCATGTTAGGATCGTCCGCCTTAGATATGGTTTCGGTAGTCTTGTGGTGACACCGAAACCGGATTACGTTTGTCTTATCGTTAGAAACCAAGTAGTTTATTTACTTTCAGTATTTCATTCTTCATCCATATTCTTTCGTTAGCAATAGCAAGTCATAGTTCGGATTTAGGTAGCGTTGCATAGTCTCTGTGGGATCGACACCTAAAATACTACACACGTGCCGTGCACTTGCGGGTAGATTAGGTTATATTTAACTCTGATACACATCAAGTTTTTGGCGCCGTTGCCGGGGACTATTGTCAACGCATCTTAGATTCGAACCTTGAGTCCTTCTTGCTTTATTTTTCTTTTTGTTTTTATTTTTGCTTTTTACTTTCGATTCTTTTTGCCTAAGTTCCTTTCGTTCGTTCTCTTTGGTGTATGACCAGGTCGCAAGGCACTTCTAGTCTACTCAGAATCGACCCAGAGATCGAGCGAACTTGCAGACTACTGAGAAAGGGTAAGAAAGAAGACAACACAGAGCCGTCA
>CM071863.1:31530922-31541730 GCA_036759665.1 Gynandropsis gynandra | reverse complement strand
GTTTCGAGAGATGCACGATGATGCAACGAAGTTCTAACAAGATCACGGTCTCAGATATTAACACGAGTTCAGGGAATTCAAGCTCTAATATAGGAACTAACTGGCGTAGACTTGTCCACTATCTAGCATGCGTATACTAATCTCCCAATTGTGTATCTCACTTACTAGACGCATTAAGACCGCTATCCTAATCCCTAGATTCAATCAATTGACCTGGCGTAGATTCTAGGCGTAGATTCATTAAACTTCTACGATCATTCATTCAAGTGGCGTACAAGAATGAAAGCATTAAGAACAACCAATCAATCTGAAAACGATCAAATACCAAAATCATTCATTCAAGTGGCGTTCGAGAACAAAAGTATTAAGAACCACCAAGCATTAAGAACAAGACTTCGCTACATATCAGCCAAGCTCTCTAACCTATAGCTATGGACCTACTCGGACATGAACTTAGAAAACGAAACACAAAAGATAACCATACTCAACATTGATAACGAATCCTATTCAATTACCAACGTCTTCAACAGCTCCTCCGCGCTCTGGCTTCGTCGCTCCGTCCTTGCCCTTGTGTGTGCGTTCAGTTCTCCTTCTCCCTCGCGTATCCTCTGTCTTCTCTCCAATTTTCTATCTAATTTCGTCCCCTTGAAGCTCTCTTTCTTCGTTACAGCAGCCACCTCACTTTGTTGCCTTTTCTTGAGTTTTCCAAATCTTGATTAACTTGGAAACGTTTCTATTACTTCCTCCAACGAAATATGACTTTATTCCTCTTCTCTAGGGGTGTTTTCCTTATTGCATAAGTCCCCCACGAACTTCCCCTTCTTCTAAGTCAAATTAACTTATTTAAAGTTGCAGGTAATGGCTGCTACCCGCTCGGGCAAGGAAAGTGACCCACTCGGGTACGGCGCAGACGATCGTGCAGAAACGCGATGAAAAAGGGGTGCCCGCTCGGGCTGATGGAGTGCCTGCTCGGGCATGACTTGTGCCCGCTCGGGTAGAGGGCCCCGATCATGGTTTTTTTTGCCCGACTCGTGCAAAACTTGCTGGACAAAATTGCCGTAACTTTCGCCCGCTCGGGCTAGGGAAGTACCCGCTCGGGCATGGCTTTTCCTTGCCGATTCTTGTCCCGTTTGTGCCGTGATGATCTTCGATGTTTGCACTTTGTCTTGGCACGTTCCTTAGCTCCAAAATGACTGAAAACGGGATGATAATGATGCTTAAAGCTTGGTAAAATCCAATGAATGATGAAACTAACTATGAAAATAGATGAAAATACTAGAACAAAATAGACGTTATCACTCGACTTCTGACTGGACAAGAACGTCGTAGTCCGGTAGTTGTATTGTTGGTGGTATGTGGTGACCGGCATATAAGGCGTCAACTCTGTAATTGCATCCGACCTCGCTGGCCATCCGTGCTCTGAGTCATATGCGTCAGATCGGAGCTTCTTGGAACTTTGAAAGATCTTAGCGGCCATCTGCAAAACAAACGAAGGACAAAAATAAGCAATCGGCACGATTTTGCATGATGCCCGATCGGGTACAAGAGGTAGCCCGGTCGGGTAGAAAAGCATCAAAATACCCCCACGGGTAGTGCCCGACTCGGGCGAGAAAGCCGCCCGATCGGGTGAATGTCTAGGACGCCTGACCGGGTGCTAAACCTAGCCCGGTCGGGTAGAATCATGAAATCGCGACCTGCAGTTCGCGATTCATGGTTCAATCGACGATTTAGCCCTAAATCTTTCCTAATCAGACCTAGATCTAACCCATAGCAGTCCAAATCTCAAAATAGTTCATGAATATTCCTGGAATTCGAGAGAAGATTGAGGAATTTTCAGATTTTTCAAGAGGGGGGAGTAAGAAGGTTATTTCGAGTAACCGGTGAAGGTGGTGAACAGCGGCGGCACACGAGCGACTCCGGCAGGTGAGATTACGGCGTGAGGGGCTGAAAATCTTGGGAGCACGCTCTGGCTGAAGTTGTGAAATGAGGGTGGCCGCTCGGGTTACTCGAAATATAACTTACCTTTCTGATTTTTACGGTGCCCGATCGGGTAGTCTATGTTGCCCGATCGGGTGTCTCCCATGTTAACCTACCCGCTCGGGTCTTTTGATGTCTACCCGACCGGGTTCTCCTGAATCTGAAAATGCCCGATCGGGTGGATGTGTCTGCCCGATCGGGTACTGCTGCAAAATAGAAAAATTATACGAGGAAAACATGCAGCAAAAATTCGATAGACCACTAAATTCTTAGATCCTAGAAAAATTGTCTAATTTTAAAAAATTTGAAAAAAAGTCCGAAAATATGGAAATAAAACGAAAACGATGAAAAAGCATATGGGGCTCGGGTTGCCTCCCGAGAAGCGCTTGTTTAAGGTCGCGAGCCTGACCAAAACACGCTACTCATCGAGTGGACGTCCTCAACGTCGTCTCGTACGTAGAGTCTCGCGTGCAATATGTGTTCGGTAAGGTGCAGCACGCGAATCAGTTAAATCCCTATCACAATCGGTAGTGTCATCCCTAAGATTGGTCATGATACGCTCTATGTTGGGGGCTAGATCGTGATATCTAAACATTCTGGTTGAGCTGCTGATAAGTCCGGTTGTGTACTCCATGTAACCGGTTAGGCGTTTGTCGTTCGTTTCCTTCAGCTTTTCCAGAGATGTTTTGTGTGTGAGCCTTTGCGATGAAGGCTTCATCTTTACCCTGGGTGCTTTGTCGATGTCCCAATTGTTAGCTGGACGTTTGGTGCAGCATCTCGACATCTTAGGATCATTTGTGTACTGCCTTGCACCGTAATTAGCTCGGGTTGTGTGGAAGTCTCGGTCGAGGGATTCCTCTTTCCTTTCGTTGTTGAGCAGCTCGTTCGGTAACTTGTAGTTACCTTCCTCAACCGCTACGCGATTCAAATCAAAAGAATCCTTAATCTGAACTTCCTCACAAGTTTCCTCGGCTAAACCTTCAAAGATGCCTTCGGGGAACACGAAATCGATAGGGCATGGTTGCTCAATCGTGTCCACTAAGCT
Source organism: Gynandropsis gynandra (assembly GCA_036759665.1). Lineage (NCBI taxonomy): Eukaryota > Viridiplantae > Streptophyta > Magnoliopsida > Brassicales > Cleomaceae > Gynandropsis > Gynandropsis gynandra. Next base: position 31,538,708 of record CM071863.1, on the reverse strand, counting down.
GAATTCTTCTTCTACCTCGGGTTTCTTTGTGTGATCATCAATGTCCGTAGCCTTATCCATTGCCGTGTTAGATTCGTCTTCTTCTTCACTCAAGGATGGACTTGGCTGATCTACCTTCTCACAATCCTTTAGGTAGACTTCGCTGACATATTCACGAGGGTATAATTCTAAACTTTCCGATGCAACCTCTTGTGGTTGCAATGCCCCTTGTGCAAGATCTGAAGCTTGCGCGTCCAATTGTCCAAATAAGTTGCCTATCTTCTCATTGACGCTTTCTTGTTCCGCCTCCACTCCCATAAACAAGTTGCTTCAATTCTCAAACAGTTCAAGGAGGTAGTTGTACGTGGCGGGATAATCGAGGGCTGCTACGGATTGAGTTGAGTATGGCTGAGGCACATATGATTGATAGCTCTGGGTTTGGGGTTCCGTCCATGGATGGAAACTCCCAAACGATTGTTGTGCATTGACCATACTCTCGGTGTTCCTGTATAGGAAGTATGCGGGATCGCTCCATTCGTGATTGTACGTATTCCCATAAGGATGAGTGCAGCTGTCGTAGATCTCTTCTTCATACCCCCAAGAGCTTGATTCCCATGATCGCTCTAAGTATCACGGGTGGTATAAATCAGAGAGCATACGACGAGTTTCAGAAATTCGATGCCTCAATTCAGCCATGTCGGCACCCGAAGAGTTGAAGTTGTCCATGTTACCTCGCAAGATAAAGTACATCAAACTCGATTAAGCTCTGTGAGGTAAAGAAAATTTTTTTGACTCCATTAAAGAAAAAAAACAAAAGCAAAAACAAAAAAATATGTGAAAAACAAAAGAAGACTCCGGAAAGGACTAGATCTTAATCTAGCTAATTCCTAGTCTAGGCCGTTATTAGCCCCCGGCAACGGCGCCAAAAACTTGATGACAGGAAACTCAAGCAATATAATTTCCTAGACCACTTCGCCGCAAGTATACGGATCGTGTAGTACCAGGGTCGATCTCTAGGGACTAAAGTAGCACTAAGAATAACACTAAACTAAGACGAATGGAAGTAGACGAAGGCGTGGTGCAAACTATCTAAAGAACTAAGCTAAGTGGTGACAACGATAGTAGGTTGGGGTAAACTTGGATATGACGAACACTACGGGTGTCGGGAGACCGGGAATCGTATGGATGTAACAACTAAAGATAATAAACCTATCGAATTATCTTGATAACGGGAAATTCATGCCCTAAGGTGAGGAGTGATTCTTCCGAGCCTAAACCTCCTAACCATGAGTATGTGCAACCCTACCTTCCAGCAGTGATTAACCCGTACTATGGCAGCTTTACGAACGTAATCCTAATTCCTAAGTCGACTAACCGACCGGTCAGATTCTCATTAGCCGAACTTAACCTACAACTCAACAGTTCCGGATTTATCCTTTATCCTTCCAGCAAAGGTTGAATTCCTATGTTACTGAGCGGGCAGCACTAGTATAAGAATAATAATGTTTGATGTAGAACCGAATATCAAGATAAAATCAATAGATCTAAGCATTAACGCATAACATTGTTCATCCGTTACAATCCGATATCCCTAACCCATAGTTGGGAACCTACTCACTCATGGAGAAGACTGATCATCTCGTTTTCATACTTATTTCTTGCATGATTTAGGAGAAACTTCGAGGATCAACACGGGACAAACAGGACGAGATTGAGCATGGAAAAGCCTCCACCCGGTCGGGCACAACCCTTGCACGACCGGGCAAGACCTTCGGCCAAACTTGTGCACTTTTGCACGACTCAGGCAAGCATTCCCGATCATTTTGCCTTGTGCCCGAGCGGGCACACATGCCATGCCCGATCGGGCATCATTCCAGCCCACAAATTCTGCACAAACTGCCCTAGCCGCACCCGAGCGGGCACACCCAATGCCCGAGCGGGTAGCGGCCCGCAACTGTGGAAACACACGACCAAAAGGGAAAAGAAGAAGAAAAGAAAGATAAGAGAAGAGGAAAGATGACATATTCATTCGGTTAGAGACGTGAGAGAAGGATTTTTACAGAGATATACACAGGGACGTCACAGACAAACATAGTGAGGAAGAATATAGAGACTTGCAAGAGACATCAAGGGGCATCGAACAGGGACTTCGGTTTCGTTTGGTTTTCATGTTCTTTAAACTATCTATTTCGATTATGTTTATTTACGGATGCATGATCGAGTAGTCATTTTGTTCTAGGAGAAGGGATTAGCCCTTGGCTATCCCGAGACCGCTTTTGATCTATTTTGAATGCATCTTCATCTTCCCGTTTATCTATTCTCTATCTGAGTGCTTAAATTTACTTGTGTTTGCGATGATCACGTAGATGCATGTGTTAGGGGTTAGGAGAAGGAGAAGGCTAGATCACGTGTCTATGCCTTGAGAGAGGGTAGATATCATGTTAGGATCGTCCGCCTTAGATAGCTTTAACTGGGATTGCATGATAGATAGGTTGATCGTGTGTTTCGGTAGTCTTGTGGTGAAACCGGTTTCCTAGGACGCTTGTCTTATCGTTAGAACCCAAGTAGTTTAGTTACTTTCAGTATTTCATTCCTTATTCACCTTCTTTCGTTAGCAAGTTTGATTCGTAGTTCGGGTTTAGGTAGCGTTGCGTAGTCTCTGTGGGATCGACACCTAAAATACTACACACGTGCCGTGCACTTGCGGGTAGATTAGGTTATATTTAACTCTGATACGCATCAAGTTTTTGGCGCCGTTGCCGGGGACTATTGTCAACGCGTCTTAGATTCGAACCTAGAGTCCTTCTTGCTTTATTTTTGTTTTTTTTTATTTTTGCTTTTGTTTACTTTCGATTCTTTCTACCTAAGTTTCTTTCGTTCGTTCTTTTTGGTGTATGACTAGGTCGCAGGGCACTTCTAGTCTATTCAGAATCGACCCAGAGATCGAGCGAACTTGCAGACTACTGAGAAAGGGTAAGGAAGAAGACAACACAGAGCCGTCAGAACAACAGAATATGGATAATCAGAACGATCATGAACATGCTCAGTTACCTCTCGGTAATTTGGGGCAAATGCAGCAACAGCCACTCGTGCCTCAACCACGAGAACCACAGGCTCCTCCACCACGTCGTCTAAGGGATTACGTGGTGCCGAACATGAACAACGTGCAAACGGCCATAAGGATGCCTGCTGTTGCAAGAGAACAATTCGAGATTAAGCCAGCGATGATCAACATGCTTTATCAGAAGCAATTCATGGGTGGAAACCATGAGGATCCACATCAGCACCTCAGAGATTTCCTCGAACTTTCAGGTACGTTCAAAATTCATGGAGTCTCTGAGGATGCAATCTTGCTGCGTCTTTTCCCTTTTTCAATTGGGGGAAAAGTGAAAGCTTGGCTGCAATCATTCCCCGCCGGATCTATCACCACTTGGGATCAGCTCTGCACACTGTTCCTATCACGCTTCTTTCCTCCGAGCAAGACAATTCAGATGAGGGGGGAAATCACAACATTCAGGTGCAGAGATGGAGACACTATGTTTGAGGCGTGGGGTAGATTTAAGGATCTTTTACAAATGTGTCCACACCATGGTCTTGAGCAGTGGTACGTTATCCAAACTTTTTATAACGGAATTGCAGATGAGCACCGCATGAGGTTGGATAACGCTGCCAGAGGATCATTCATGGATATGAGCGTCGAGGAGGCATTTGAGCTGATTGATAACCTCGCCATGAACCACACCATGTGGTCCACTCCAAGAGGTATGCCTAATAGCACTCGTCGTTTATATGAGCCTAACCAGAATAGAGCCATGGGTAATGCAACGAATGCTATGTACTGTGCGAATTGCGGAGATACGGATCATGTAGCGTATCAATGCACAGTACATGAGGATTACGAACAGATGTATTATGCCCAGCAGCAAGGCAACACACAATTCGGGAACACCTACAACCCGAATTGGAGGAATCACCCGAACTTGTCATATCGAACGACTCAACCAGTGAAGTATTCGGGGTTTCCACAAAGGCAGAATAATTTCCAGCAAAACAACCAGCAATTCCAGCAAGCTCCGCAAGCCCCTCAACCTCCTCAAGCCGTTTCATCAAACCTAGAGGGGGTATTGCTCGAATTTATGAAGAAGCAGGAGCAGCAACAACAGGAGCTTAGATCTCAGATAGAGTCTCTGAGCACTCATATGAAGATGTTGGAGACCTCAGTAGCACAGCAGGCTGCCTCATCCTCTCGGAATCCCGGACAACTTCCCGGTAAGCCCGATCTTAACCCGAGAGAGTACGTGAATGCTATTTATGTGTGCAGCGGTGATGTGGTTGAGAATTCGCCCTCGAATGAGCGAGGGGATGCTGCTGGTGCGTCTTTAGATAGAGGAAGAGGTAAGGTTGCGATTATGGAAAGAGTCGAACCAGATTTAGATAAGCCATACGTTGCTCCTCCGGCGTACGTACCTCCGATACCGTATCCTCGACGATTGGTAAGCAGTAAGAACCAAGAGAAAGTGGGCAGATCTATAGAAGGTCTCAAGAAGCTAGACATCAACATGCCATCCGTGGAAGCAGTCCTAAAGATGTCTAATCGTGCCAAATTCATCAGAGAGGTAATGTCCAAAGAGAAGCACACCGAAGAGAATGAGACAGTAGCACTCACCGAGGAATGCAGTGCAATTCTTCAGAACAAGCTGCCACCTAAGCTAAAAGACCCCGGACGCTTCTCCATCCCATGCACAATAGGTAATCTCGATATTGAAAATGCTTTGTGTGATTTAGGAGCAAGCGTGAGTATCATGCCACACTCAGTTTTCAAGCGGATGGAATTTGAGAACCTTAAACCGACGAAGATGTCTCTACGCCTCGCGGATCGTACGGTAAGACATCCGGTGGGAATCATTGAAAACGTTCCCACCATGGTAGGTAAGCTTAGCATTCCCACTGATTTTGTTGTACTTGAGATAACGGAAGACGCTAGAACACCTATCATTCTTGGTAGGCCGTTCTTAGCCACTGCAGGTGCGATGATAGACGTACAACAAGGAAAGCTGTCCTTACGTGTCAAAGACGAAACGATCGAATTCATCCTGCCCAGCCCCATGGACGAATCACAACTCAAGGATTCTTGCTTTACAGTAGACTCACTGGACGAGTTAGAGAAAGACACGCACGATCAAGTAAGTGTTTCCGATTCTCTTTTACGGTATTTGACACAAGTTGGCGACAATGCAGGATTTCCGGACGAAGGAGCCGAGGTGTATACGAAATTCATGAGTGTCATTGCAGCACTAGGAGACGCCCCACATGAGGAGATACCACGTGATAAGTATGCTGGTCTCACAGCGGAGAAGACATCCGAACTTGAGCCCGATCCTCCACCATCTTGTTTTCGGTATGAGTACGTTGATTCCGATAAAACATATCTTGCTGTTTTGAATGCTAACATGAGTGCAGATGAGATGAGAAAACAGCCCACACGCGTGAAGAAACGTAAGAGGGTCAGCTCTTCAATGTGTATTTATAGGGAGGACAGCCATGAACCTTCACCCGAAACTCAAAGGAGGCTGCACCCACATTTGCACGAGGTATTGGAAAAAGATGTCATTAAACGTTTCAACGCAGATACCCCTTCTCCAACCTTGGACAGCGAGCAAGTGAATTCCGTGCATGATGTGCCTAAGGGATGGCACGACAAGAAGACCCTACCTCATGACTTCCAATCAGGTGATTTCGTTCCACTTTCTAATTCTCGACCTAAGTCTTTCTCGGGCAACCTACTGCCTTGTTGGTCTGATCCTTTTCAGGTACGAGACGTGGAACTATGGAGTGATGCGGGTGACACGTTCAACGCCAATGGACAGCGGCTAAAGCTCTACCAAGCCGCTCAACCGATCGAAAGTGGAAACTCCATTTCCCTTTCCGATCCACCCGTCGCGCACGCATGTGAGGAATGGACGTCAAAGCTTTATGACGTTAAATAAGCGCTTTCTGGGAGGCAACCCAGCTGTTTGTTTTTACTTTTCATGTTTAAGACTCGGTTATTTATTTTCATAAAAAAACACAAAAAAATAACACCACAAACGTGCTTCACTTCCTTCATCCTCCTTTGGAGATTCACATCGAGGACGCCGTTCAATTCAAGTCTGGGGGAGCAGCTCACGTTTGTCAGGTGGTTTCGTTTCTCTTTCTTTTGAATTTTTAGTTTTTAGGTTATTTTTGCGATTTTTAGTTTGTTTTTGTTTTCATTGAGTCAGAGTCGTCCCAAGGCACTTGTCCGGTGCCACGTTTTGAGATGAACCCTAAACTTAGGAATGCTTAAGAGGTAACCTTTTCCGTGAGATTTTGCAATGATTGAGCTAGGTTGTCCTATGCGTTAGAGCTTATTAGTCGGCTGAAAAACAATAGGTCATAGTTCTAGGGAATCCTAGTGTTACTTGTGCGGATGTTTAGACGAGGTTGCTAGGCTGGTCTGTCGTTTATTTTCTCTACCCAAATGCTTATTCTTCGTGTAGACGACACTTTACTTTTGTCATATTGAGGATTATTGGATCATATAAAATCGAGCTTGTTTTGCAGATTAAAAAGCACACACTAACACTCCGCTGTCGATAGAAATAATGCCTAATAAGCATGATCAAAAATCGATATGAGTGCATCGACCTTGTTACTCCTTCGGTGGCTCGGGTCTAAGTGGTGGGTTGGCGATCCATCTTTCTAGTCCTAAGGGCATAGCACAAAAAGCCGCCTACTCCGCTGCGCTCTTACACGAGACGCATGAGTATACCGTCATCGGTAGTCTGGGTCTAAGTAGAGGCTAAATCCCTTCAAATCCAATGTTCTAGAAGCCTAGTGTGTATGCAAAGAGAAAAAAAAGAGGAAAGAAAAGAAAAATAAAAAGGAAACAAAAGAAAAAGAAAAAAAAGAGTCATAAAAAGAAAATAAAAAGAGAAAGAAAAAGAAAAAGAAAAAGAAAAAGAAGAAAGAAGCTCGGAAAGAAAGAAACAAGTATCCTCGGTTGATCAAGGCTTGGCATTGTCTGAAGTCTTGTTTGGTGGAACGAGTTACGGTAGCGTGTCCAGTTTCTTCTGATTTTCTTTCTCATGGATAGCCGTGGTGGACTTAGGATTAAGACTGAAAACTCGATTAGGCCGAATTCGCTCTCGACATGCTAGTTAATCGGTTAGGTTCGCTTTAGCGGTATTTCTAGGAGAAGGGGAATTCTCGTGTTTTTCATACCCCATGTATTCCATGTTTACGTTTGCTTAGGGACAAGCAAACATTCAAGTTTGGGGGATTTTGATCATCTCGTTTTCATACGTATTTCTTGCATGATTTAGGAGACGTTTTCGATAGATATTTGATGCTTTACGTATGATTCCGTATCTGTTTTACTTGCTTTCGTGCTTTTCATGTTCTTACAGGTTTTTACGCGTATTTGGATCATTTTGGAGCTAAAAGGACATGCACGGAGCTAAGGAGCAACTTCGAGGATCAACACGGGACAAACGGGACGAGATTGAGCATGGAAAAGCCTCACCCGGTCGGGCACAACCCTTGCACGATTGGGCAAAACCTACGGCCAATTGTGTGCTAAAGGAACATGCACGGAGCTAAGGAGCAACTTTGGGGATCATCACGGGACAAACGGGACGAGATTGAGCATGGAAAAGCCTCCACCCGGTCGGGCACAATCCTTGCACGACCGGGCAAGACCTTCGGCCAAACTTGTGCACTTTTTCACGACTCGGGCAAGCATTCCCGACCATTTTGCCTTGTGCCCGAGCGGGCACACATGCCATGC
>CM071863.1:31446498-31496656 GCA_036759665.1 Gynandropsis gynandra | reverse complement strand
AATGGAGAACGTACCATTGAACCCGAAGAAGACTAACTTGATATTTGGTACATTGTTTTTTTTACTGGTAGATGTGAACATTTGGTACATTGTTTTTTTTTTAATATTTGGTACATTGTTTTTTTTCTAATATTTGGTACATTGTTTTTTTCTAATATTTGGTACAAGGGTCACAGAGCCTCATACGAACCTTGCGACCTATGCGACCCATGCGACCCTTGCGACCCTTGCGATCCATGCGGTCAAAGCTTTTTAATGTGGTCAATACATTCATTCATTCAAGACCTATATTAAAAGGTTCTTTAATGTGGTCAATGCATGCACCTTGGTTAAAACGGAGTCCATTTATTTTTCGTTGAATATGAGTTTATAAATAGAGGAGGAAAAACCGAAAAGCTACAACAAGCAGCAAATCATTTCTTGTTTCGAGTCTTTCATTCTCTCAAAAGGGCGATTTCTAACATCTAATTCTCTGAAAAATCCTTGTTACCTTTGTGACCGTTAAGGTCACATGGTCGACCCAGGGCATCGTGCTGTCTATTTGTTACTCAATGTCTTGGTAATCGTCGGACTCAGTCTGTAAGCAGATACACAAAAGTACTTACAACATGGATGTAGTACTTTGTGATGTATCTGCACTACATAAGGTCTTGGTAATCGGCGGACTCAGGCATCAAGCTCTATCCGCGTTCCCTAAGGTCACGGTTGGAGGTCATTTGCTACCGTGGAACTCACCGTACATGACTCAAAGCCCGAAATGTTAATGGAGCATTTCTTGCGGGGAAGGAGTCATTAATCTTCGGCAAATTTGACCTTTTTTTCTTTCCTTTTTTTTCTCGAACTTTGCCTTCTTCTTTCTCGAACTTCTTTTTGCCTTTTTCTTTTGCTTCAACTTTTTTCTTTCCTTGTTTTAACCGTTGTGACCTTTGAGACCTTATGTAACCTTATGTAACTCTTGTGACCTTTGAGACCTTATGTAATCAATATTTAAACGTTGAAAATGTCTTATTTTGCATCTATTGTTCGTAAGATTATGAAAGAAGTCGAATCAATTCTCCATTCATTCTGTTATGATAAAATATGCGACTACATTTTGAAAGAAGTCGAATCAATTCTCCATTCATTCTGTTATGATAAAATATGCGACTACATTTTGAAAGAAGTCGAATCAATTCTCCATTCATTCTGTTAATCACGGAAAACGTTCTTATATATTGTATAATATTATACGGAAAAGGAAATATAATATCGCATAATATTATACAATCTTCGAAAATATTCCAGATTTAAATAAGATATCAGAAAATATCGAGAATATCTCATAGAATATCATCAGAATAACTTTTGTGACCTTTGTAACCCATGGACGACTCATGCGACCACATAATACCCTTGTTCGACTCATGCGACCTATGCGACTCGTGCGACTTGTCGTTTTGCTGTCAGACTCCTGTCTTACCACCAATGTGACCCATGCGACCCATGTGACCCTTCCTACCATTGGACTTGTCGTTTTGCACTCATTGAACTATTTCTCCAGTGGAAATAGAATGCGTGCAGAGTCTTTGATTGACTTTGTAAATGTATTGTTTTGATTTGGAATCTTTGTAAATGTATTGTTTTGATTGGTTTTTGTCATTTTATCATCCTAAACCCGTAAATTCGTCGAGTTCGCATCTATTCATCAATATATGCGATCATGCGACCCATGCGACGCATGCGACCCTAATTTGGAATTCATTAGTTTGACGTTGTAAATGTATTGTTTGATTGGTTTTTGTCATTTTATCATCCTAAACCCGTAAATTCGTCGAGTTCGCATCTATTCATCAATATATGCGATCATGCGACCCTAATTTGGCATATATGCGACCAAGCGACCCATGCCATTATCAATATGCCATTAACAATATATTTGAGTTGTATATGTCTAATTTAGAATCAATATAGATAATAATATAAATAATATCGACATTTGAAGAAAATGTTAAATGTATTGTTTAATCATCCCCCGAGTTCTTAAAACACTACTATCACTTTTGAAACACGGGCATTGGTTATACACAACTCAACTAGGTACACATGGGTCACAATCTGTTTTAACCGTTTATTGACGTTGTAAATGTATTGTTTTGATTGGTTTTTGTCATTTCATCATCCCCAACCCGTAAATTCGTCGAGTTCGCATCTATTCAACAATATATGCGATCATGCGACCCATGCGACGCATGCGACCCTCATTTGGAATTCATTAGTTTGACGTTGTAAATGTATTGTTTGATTGGTTTTTGTCATTTTATCATCTTAAACCCGTAAATTCGCCGAGTTCGCATCTATTCATCAATACATGCGACCATGCGACCCATGCGACGCATGCGACGCATGCGACCCTAATTTGGAATTATTTCATTTTCACCAGAATTCCCGCCGAACTTTTCGCCAAAATTTGAAAAAACTTTTCGAATTCCATCTGACGGACGGCGATTCGTATTCGAGCTGTTTCCTTTTTTCTAATAACGAAACTCTCTCTCTAACTCTCATCATCATCATCATCATCATATTGCCGAAAATGCAAACGACTGGTGACGTCGATTCGATGTCAGGGTCATCTTCTTCTGAAGAGAGGATTTTCACGGTACCAGTCACGCGTTCAAATCTGGCCAGAGATGCAGTGGTAAGTGAGGATTTTCACGGTATCATCATCATCATCATATATGCATTAGTTTGACGTTGTTGTAAATTTATTCGGTTATCGCAGACACTTCCGATACAGTTTGCGAGGTCGAATGGTCTTTGCGGTAGACGATGTAAGGTTGATCTGATAACCAATTACACAGACATTTGGGAGGCAGATCTAAGGCCCGTGAAACGCAATGGCGCTAGCATCTTCATGGGTTGGACAATGTTTTGTCAAGATAATGGCTATAACGTCGGTTGTACCCTCAAAGTCGAACTGGAAGCCATTCTCGATGATGTACCTTGTCTACTGCTTGCCCCTATAATCTTCATAGATTGAATTCTGTTGTATTTGGTTGGTTTTTGTATTTGGTTGAACTTCATTTGAACAACAAAATTCATGTTTGTTTTTGGTTGGTTTTTTTAACTATTATTCAATAGAATGTATTATTGTTAGTATCGATGTTTTTGTGGATTTACTATTATTGTACAAAGGGTCGCATGAGTCGTAGAAGGGTCTTATGTGTTCGCATGAGTCGTCCATGGGTAATGTTTGGTCGCATGAGTCGTCCATGGGTCATATGTGGTCGCATGAGTCGTCCATGGGTTACAAAGGTCACAAAAGTTATTCTGATGATATTCTATGAGATATTCTGGATATTTTCTGATATCTTATTTAAATCAGAATTATTTTCGAAGATTGTATAATATTATGCGATATTATATTTCCTTTTCCGTATAATATTTTCGAAGATTGTATATTGATTCGACTTCTTTCATAATCTTACGAACAATAGATGCAAAATAAGACATTTTCAACGTTTAAATATTGATTACATAAGGTCTCAAAGGTCACAAGAGTTACATAAGGTTACATAAGGTCTCAAAGGTCACAAGAGTTACATAAGGTTACATAAGGTCTCAAAGGTCACACGGTTAAAAAAAGGAAAGAAAAAAGTTGAAGAAAAAGAAAAAGGAAGTTCGAGAAAGAAGAAGGCAAAGTTCGAGAAAAAAAAGGAAAGAAAAAAAGGTCAAATTTGCTGAAGATTAATGACTCTTTCACCGCAAGAAATGCTCCATTGACATTTCGGGCTTTGAGTCATGTATGGTGAGTTCCATGGTAGCAAATGACCTCCAACCGTGACCTTAGGTAACGCGGATAGAGCTTGATGCCTGAGTCCGCCGATTACCAAGACCTTATGTAGTGCAGATACATCACAAAGTACTCCATCCATGTTGTAAGTACTTGTGTGTATCTGCATACAGACTGAGTCCGACGATTACCAAGACATTGAGTAACAAATAGACAGCACGATGCCCTGGGTCGACCATGTGACCTTAACGGTCACAAAGGTAACAAGGATTTTTCAGAGAATTAGATGTTAGAAATCGCCCTTTTGGGAGAATGAAAGACTCGAAACAAGAGATGATTTGGTGCTTGTTGTTGTAGCTTTCCTCCTCTATTTATTACGAAAAATAAATGGACTCCTAAAATCCAGAAAGACAATAAATACAAAGATGACCAAGGTGCATGTATTGACCACATCTTTACGTCTTCACTGTGGCATTGGTAAAGTAAAAAGCATAGCTAGAACCTGGAAAATGCAGTGTAGTCTGACATTGAAAAGACTAGTCGGAAGGGTCGCAATGGTCGGAAGGGTCGCAATTGTCAAAAGGGTCGCAATGGTCGGAGGGGTCGCACGGGTCCAACATATTTTGATTTGAGCTGTATTTTCAAATTTTATTCATATTATGTGTAAATAATTTGTAAATAATAAATTAGTATCGCAGGGGTCTAAGGGTCGCAGAAGGACAAGGGTCGCAGGGGCCCAAGGGTCGCAGAGGAACAAGGGTCGCAGGGGTCCAAGGGTCGCAGAGGGACAAGGATCGCAGGGGTCCAAGGGTCGCAGAGGAACAAAGGTCGTAGAGGGACAAGAGTCGCAGGGGTCCAAGGGTCGCAGAGGAACAAGGGTCGAAGAGAGACAAGGGTCGCAGGGGTCCAAGGGTCGTAGAGAAACAAGGGTCGCAGAGGGACAAGGGTCGCAGGGTCAAACTGGGTCGCTGGATCGAACTGGATCGTAAAATCGCAGGGGTATTTTGGGAATATCAACATTTATACGGGTACTTTTGAAGTTAGAATTTTTTTCTTTTCCGGGAAAGGTATTTTTGAAGTGTTTTAGTCCTACGAGGATATTTTTGAAGTTACTCCGTTCAAATGGATGAGTAAATTATTAATTTAAAAAAATAAAATATATTAATTATCAAACTAAATAAAATATTTAAAATATATCAAAAAATTTAAATGGAATAATATGTAAAATATAAAAATATTAAATCAAATATTAAGTTATTGAATATCAAATTATTAAATCAAATACAAAATATTAAATATTAAATAAAATGTTAAAAATATAAACAATTTAAATTTGATGGCTAACACGTAATTTTATTTCATTTTTAGTAATAGTTTATTCTTTTGAAATTTAAATAACAATATATATAAATATACATTTTAACAATAATAATAAGAAATGGAAAAGGTTTTTTTGTCTATTACAAAACCTTTAATGTTTAATAACATTAACGTGTATATAAAAGAATTAAATGATTAAAACTGCTTTAGTTTTTTTTTCCCGAAAATTTTGATAGTTATAATAATAATGTTTGATTTCTCCAAAGGTTCTATTAATAATCCAATCTACTAGTAAAATTGTTCCGTACCTAATAACTATTAACCTCATAAAATATTATTTTTGTGATTAAACTGAATATACATTCTTTTATATCGACCATTTATGAATTATAATATTAATTATATAGAGTAATATAGATACATTATATGACTAATTAGAAAACTTTTTAATAGTATTTATATTGTTACATTTTTATGATGCATGATTGATAAGTATAATCTCTATTTTATTACCATTTCAATATTTAAATATTCATATATACATATATATAATTGATTTATTTAGCATCGAGGTTATTTAAATTGTACCGATCAGGTACTTTAAATAAGATCATGATTTGATCAATGTATTACGTTTTCTAAAACATTGACCTTGAGATATGTCGGTCATTAGAGATACACTTTTATGTAGCTACTATGACATAAACTCTTCAATTTAACTTAGATTCCATTTGATTCAAGTGGATGTCAATTTAAAATTTTATTGAATGGTGGATAAAATTAAAAACAATTTTTGGAGTAGTTTTGTGACAATTTATATTTACTGAATTGAATTATGGTGAAATTATATTAACAGTGATGTGGTAGTCCAATCAACAAACTTTAACATTATAATATATTACAGAGATATTTACGAGATCTATATTTGTAAATATCCCACTTACGAGATTTGTTGTAATCTTTCCTTTTTGGTTATTAGGTTAAACTCATGTACATATAAAAGCTTTTGTACATCGTTATTAGAATGACACAGAACACTATTCTTTCCTCGACAACCTCTGTATTATGGTATTAGAGCCTAGAACAAAATTTTTTATTTATCCTTTCTTCGGCGTTCTTGATTTGGCTTTTCCTGTGGTTCTTATTCTATTTGACGGATTCTTTGTCTTCTTCTGATCTCAGCACTAGAATCTGTTTCTCTTCTTTGTTTTGGTTCGATTTACTCCTATACTCTATTATGTTTCTCGATTGGTTTTGATGGCGTCTCAAACTGTGAACCCAAACTCTCCTATTGTGTCTGCTCCGATGAATTCTGCCGCTCAGGATGTTATGATTCCTCCCCAACGGACGATATCTCCCTACGATCTCACACCTAGCTATAATCCAGCATGTTGTCACAACTCTTGCTTCGTGGTGACAATTACAATGAATGAAAGATCAACATTCGACATGCTCTAAAGTTCACAAGAAGTTTTGTTTTGCGGATGGAAAGATTGCTCGACCAAAACCTAATTGACTGGATTTTGAGGATTGGGAAATAAACAATTCTCTTGTTGTTTCTTGGATTAAGAATACCATTGAATCAAGGCTTCACTCTGACATTGCTCATCAAGAAGATGCCTCAGACCTGTGGGAACATCTTCCCAACTGTTTTATTGTGAAAAATAGTCCTCGCATTTCGCGAAGAACTTTCTCACTGCACACAACAAAGAATGAGCATCGATGCTTATTACAAGAAATCGAGTCGTATTTGGCCGGATATTCTCAATTCACATCCGTTGCGGGTCTGTAAATGTGTGAAGTATACGTGTGATATAAACTCTCAGCTGGAGAAGGATCGTAATGAGGATCGTGTTCATGATTCTTTTATGGGCCTTGATGATTTGGTGTTTGGAGTAGTTCGCTCGAACCTCTTGTCTTGTGATCCACTTCCGGATCTACATATTGTTTATAACTTGGTTTTGCAAGATTGAAGTTCATACTCGAAAAATAAGGGACATGACGAACGTGGGATGACTATGGCTTTTGCAATGAAACATGGGATGGGTTCTCGGTTGTTTTTAGAGGACAAGACAAAACTGATATGTTCCAATTGTGGATGCTCGGGCCACATTTTTGCTGCTTGTTTTCAGCTTCTGGGCTTTACGGAATGTTGGGGAGACCGTTCTCAGATTCGCTTAGGCCTTGGACGTGGAGTTTTTTTGCTCAGCCCCTGTTCCAAGCTTTGTTTCGGGTAGAGGACGTGGAGGTCCTTCTGTGGCTAGTTAATGTTGGTCACGTTGTTCCAGCTTTCTCATCCTCTTCTGTACCTCAGACATTTTCCGATACTGACTGTCAAGCTCTCAATGGGATCAATGATGATCAATGGAAGCAATTGATCATGATACTTAATGCAACAAAGATAGGTGCGATAGAAAATGCATCAAGTAATCTATTTAATTCTTTATAGCATTGGATTCTGGTTATTCTCATCATATGACATGAGATTTTACGTGTTTACGGGATGTATCTCACATTGCTCCATGTTCGATAATCTTGCCCGATGGACGACAAAGTGTAGTTGTTCAGCAATGGAATGTTTGGCTCAGTTCCAATATGCTATTGCGTGATGTGTTTTCTATACAAGGACTCAACCAAAATATTATATTGAGACTGCACAGTTCAGTTCACTAATTCCTTTTGTGTTATTCAAGACGGTGATTGGAGCGGGTGAACAACAAGATAGTTTATATGATTTCCGTAGAGTGGAGAAGGCTACAGCTGTTCGATCTCAGGATCTTTCTTCGGCGGAAACTTGGCGTCGGCGGTTAGGACATCCCTCCTCACAGATTATGGATTCTATTCCGATTTTGATATCTTCTAAAAATTTTGATGTTTTGAATAAAGTATGTGATGTCTGTATCCGCGCAAAACAAACTCGTGATTGTTTCCCTATAAGTTCGAATAAGACATTGAGGATTTTTAGTTGATTCACTGTGATGTTTAGGGTCCGTATCGCACACCGTCGTTTTTTGGAGCTAAATGCTTCTTAACAATTGTTGATGATTTTTCGCATAGAGTATGGTTGTACTTGATGACCAACAAGTATGAAGTCTCTACTTATATCTAACACTTCCTATCCACGGTTGCTCGGCAATTTAATGTGAAGGTTCAGCGGATTCAAACGGACAATGGAAGCAACTTTTTTACTCTTGACCATTTCTTCAAGGATGAACAAGTATCGCACACCGTTGTTTTCTTGAGCTAAATGCTTCTTGACAATTTTTGATGACTTTTCAGGTGGAGTATGGTTTTACTTTATGACAAAAAGTATGAAGTCTCTACTCATATCCGACATTTACTCTCCATGGTTTCTCGGAAATTTAATGTCAAGGTTCAACGGATCCGAACGAACAATGGAAACAAATTTTTTACTCTTGATCGTTTCTTCAAAGATGAAGAAATTTTCCACGAGACTTCTTGTGTTGGAACACCGCAACAAAATGGTCGAGTTGAGCGCAAGCACCGTCATATCCTCAATGTCGTTCGCTTTTTACCGTTTCAAGCTAACCTACCTATTGAGTTTTGGGGTGATTCTGTCTTGACCGCTGCCCACTTGATAAATCATACACCAACTTCTATTTTAAATGGCCCAACTCCTTTCGATCTTCTCTACGATACTCCACCCAGCTATGGACCTCTACAAGTATTTGACTAACTATGTTATGTTCACAATCAACAAACTCATGGAGACAAGTTCGATGTTTGAAAACTTTGGTGTGTTATTGTTGGGTATCCACAAAGAAAGAAAGGTTGGAGGGTATATGATCTTGATTGAGGTATATTCATGGTCTCTCGTGATGTTCCTTTTCGCGAGGACATCTTTCATTTTCTCACCACCTCAGACACAGATTCTTTTTATACCGGTCAGTCTCTTCCTTTACTCTTAGATTTGACTTGGCCTATGGATGAGGAAATAGACACACCTTCAGTTTCCCAAACTTCTTCTTCACCAGTGCCATTATCGTTGGTTCCAGCTCATATTTCATCGCCTTTGTCGTCGTCTGGTCTGAGGGGGCACAATCTCATGTCTTTCTTCCTCTGTTTCTCCTCTACCAGACTCTGTTTCCCCTACTATAGCTTCGACTTCTCAGACACTTGCAAGTAACTCTTAGTCTCCATCAGTAACAACTATTGCAAGCGAATCTGATGAACTGGTCATGGCCAATGCGAAATATTTCCCTTTATGCGATTACAGAACTATGCCACCAATATAGTTCACCGTGCTTTCTCTTCGGGTCCTACTTCTCTAACATCCCTCTATACTATATCCAAGTATGTTTTATGCTCCAAGTTTTTGCAGCCTCGCCGTGCTTTCCTCGATGCTGTTACAATTGGTCGAGAACCCCATTCATACAAAGAAGCCTTACAAGATTCTCGATGGTTCACGGCTATACATTTGGAAATTCGAGCTCTAGAGGACAATACAACATGGAATTTGAAGTCTCTTCCTCTAGGCAAGAAGGCCATTAGTAGTAAATGAGTTTTCAAAATAAAGTATTGTTCTAACGGCTCGATTGAATGCTACAAATCTCACTTAGTTGTTCTTGGTAACAACCAAATCAAAGGGATAGATTACGCGGAGACATTCACACCAGTCAAAGATGGTCACCATTCGACTCTTCTTAGCGATTGCTTCTACAAAAAATTGGGAGGTGCATCGAATTATTCACAACTTTTTTCTTCATGTGGATTTTCACGAGGAGGTATACATGAAACCTTCTCTGGGTTTTCCTTTGTCCGGGCTTGAAACAGACTCCTCGTTGTTGGTTTTCTAAACTTGGATATTCTTTGAAATAATATGGTTTTTCACAATCTCCTTTTCATAACTCTCTCTATATCTTCTTGATCACTCGTGTTCGCCACCGTGTCTTGGTCTACATAGACGACTTATTATCACTGGTAACTCTTCATCTGCGATTCATGTCTTCAAGAATCATCTAAGCTCATGTTTTTATATGAAGGATTTTGAACCGGTATCTACTTGTGTCAACGCAAATACGCTTTGGATATCATCTTGGAAACGGGGTTACTTGGGGTGACACCTGCAGGTTTTCCTGCTAGAGCAGCATCATCACCTCTAGATGGCCGATGGGGAATTCCTCTCGGATCACTCGACTAGAATTGGCTTACTTGGTTATGTAGGCTCCTCGCAAAGAACATTGGGAGACAGCGTTACGAGTTGTTTTTTTTACCTAAAAAAGGCAACCCCGAATAAGGGATCTTATTGCGATCCGACTCCAATCTAAAAATTCATGTTTGGTGTGACTTCGATTGGACAGACTATCCCTTGAGTCGTCACACTTTAACAAGGTGTTTCATTCAACTTGGTTGCTTTCTGATCTCGTGGAAAACTAAAAAACAAAATATTGTTTCTCGTTCCTCCGTGGAAGCCGAATATCATACCATGATCATGACTATGTGCGAGCTCATATGGCTCAAATCTCTCCCGGTCGACTTGGTCATCTCCATTCCATTCCGATGCGGTTGCAGTGCGATAGTCAAGCCGTATTTCACATCACTACCAATCCGGTCTTCCATAAGCGCACTAAATACATCAACGTGGATTGCCATTTTGTTCACGATGTTATTCTCGAATGACTTATTTCTACACGACACGTGACAACGACAACACAACTAGCGGACATTCTCACGAAGGCTCTCGGGAAGAAGGAATTCAACGGTTTTTTTTATGCAATTTGGATGTTCTTGATTTGCACACTCCAACTTGAAGAGGATATTGCACATGCATTTACGGGATCTATAATTACTAATATCTCAATTACGGGATTTGTTGTAATCTTTCCTTTTTGGTTGTTAGGTTAAAATCATGCAGATATAAGCTCTTGTACATCGTTATTGGAATAACTCATAACATTGTTCTCTTCTCGCCAATCTCTGTATTATAATATTTCACAACTTTATGCTTTCGAAAAAATATATTAACCAACCAAGTTAATACTACATTTGATTTCCATAATAAAAAAATATTTAGTAATACCACATTCATTTACCGTTAAGAATGTCAAAAGACATATTAAATCTATTAATCACATTGAAGATAATAATGTCATGATATTAAAGACAATAACGTTAGCATAATCAAGACATATCGAATAATATTAAAATTTAATTAACATTAAAGATTTCCAAACGTTGTAGTATAAGATTAAAAGGGAGATTACACCTTACCCCCACTAACAAAATAAACCACATTATCCACTCATAGTTGACTGCATTTTATGTTTGTTTTAAATCTATTACTAACATCCTCTTTCGACATTCTCTGCAACAACAACATAAAAACCATTATCAATTTTCACTAAGACAGAATTCAGACAATCTTATACCATTTATATTCTCAATGGATCGACAGAATCAAACAACCTTATATCCACTTATATTTCCAATGGATCGATCGTAGTGTGCATTGAATATCATGGCAAGTTATTACGTTATTAGAAGGTAAGAAATATCAAGAATAATGACTAACTTATGTCATTTATTTTCTTTTCATCGATAAAAAATGAAAGTATCACGAATTCTAGATTTTGATTGAATTACCCGAAGGAAACCCCTTCATTTTTGTTATTTTAAGTTACTAGAACTTAACTATGTAATATGTGTGTGTGTGTGTGTGCATTCTAATTTTAAGGTTTGAGATATATTTTAGTATTGCTAGGGCAAAAAATACCATTATGCTAAAATAGAGAACGATCGATAGAGACATTGAAATACCGTTATAACCAAAACATAAGAAAAAAAGAAAACATACTTGTAAGCAAGAAAGAATTGCATGTCTACACTGTTGTAATAAATGAATGCACAACAAAACATACCTGTAAAACCAGTTGGAGATTAGCCTTTGATGAATATGGTGAGAGGTAGCATATGTGTAACACTTATATGCTATTATAAGCTAATAAGTTGAAGGATGCATTGTCATGCATATACTTTTTAGCACACAAAAAAACTTACGCATATCTTGCAATTTTCCTAAAAGAAATGTATGTCTAGGGTGTTGTAAGAAATGAATACACATGAACACTTAAATACAAAAATGAATTATAGATTAGTCTATGTTTATATGATAAAAGACAACATATGTCTCCCTACACTACATCTGGATAAATCCAATGTGCATATAGTATGTTATTCCTCAAACAACAAAATAATATTGAAAACCAAAGTAGCAGAGAAACTTGCCTACAACCAATACACTTATTTATCTTTAAGAATGACCAAAACACCATGAGCAAATCAGAAATAGACATATAAAGTAGAAGGAAAAACAACAATAGTGACATATGGATTTACCAAATGTGATTGTAGAAGATGCTCCATTGTGTTTATGATATACAAAATAGACCTTTCATATCATGTACGATCAAGCTGAAAAAAGGTGCTATATTATTAGTTTTGTTCAAGAAAAAAGCCCCGGGCGCTAGCACCAAAAAATTCTATATGAAATTTAGTAATATCAAGACAAGAATTAATTAATCAAACATAGTGAATGTAATAGGATAGGTCCCAAACAACGTATAAAAATGAAACAAGACCAAGGAAGCCAATACATGAAATCTACAAAGATAAAAACGGAATCCAATTCATCCTACAAGACTTGTAACTTTATCCAATGGATCATAAAATATTTCAACCTAGAAAGGAATGGTATAAATATGAATAGATTTAAATGAAATATGACATGAACAAAATAACAAAATATATGATATTATATATGTATATAATTGAATCTGGACATGATAAAAGCCTATGTAATCTTAAAAACACATTCATCAAGTAGACTTGGTGAATCACCCTTCAAGTATGGAACATAAATGACTAATGTAGACCTCATTTTTAGAAGGTAATATACACTGTTGTTGGCCCATTATAACAAACTCAAATTATAAAGATGTCACAAACTAAGCATCATCTCAAGTAACCATTTGAGATACAAAAACACATGTCATCCTTAAAAATATAAAAAAATATTCAAGAATGAAGGCAGCAGTTCGAAGACAACAAAGAATATCTCTAACTCGAATAAGTTGATAAAGGAAACAAAATGCATAGCCTCCCCTGAAAATTCATCATTATAGTAACAAAAACATGCATGAAAATGAAAGATTAACAATGCAAGTAGAGCCTAGCCAATTTCTTACACCTAAAATTACCTTAATCTATTGTGAAATTTTTCCTCACATTTTTCACTTATCGTCATATGACAAAACCATCCAACTAAAGTAGCATACTACAACCCTTATTACGTCTTACACAATTTAATGTTCGACTATAATGAAGGGAAAATGTGTTGATCTATTGTCTACACTTTGGTTTTTTCTAATATTTCATATTTTTCTTCATGTCCGTATGTTATATAAAGTTATATAAAATGTTCACATGTAAAATTGAATATGGTTATATAATATATCATATATATATATATCTTTTGTTATATGTTAAATTTTTAAAATATAAATATTGAACTAATTTCTAGACTTTTGTATTTTTAACAATTTAGTAATGAGACTAAATGCGTTAAATTATACTATATAAGATGGTATCCATATAGTTAGACTAAATGTGTTAAATTAATATCTAAAATTTTGTTTTGATGATTATTCAAGGTTTTTATTTAACATTGATTATAATATATATGATTACATAAACTATTCAACATTTATTTTTAAATATGTATTTTATATGTTCATGATTTCCGGAATAAACTTAAATGATTCAACATATTTGTATGTTCATGATTTTTGGAATATATGTGTAATATGGTTTCTATATGCTATTTTAGTTTTATATGCTATTTTAAATTTATTTAAGTTGCCTAATTTGTGTCATCTACAAGTTGATATTGTAAATACACTACATATAAATTAGAAGTAACGTTTTTTATTTGGTTCAATATCAACAACCCACCATTATAATTGACAAGTCCAAATATTGTTTATAAATTGATAATTTAATCTTATATGTTATATATAGGTGTGTCATTCGGGTCGGGTCAGTCCGAAATCAAACGGGCCAAGAATGTTAGGCCTGCGGCCTGGCCCGACGGGCTTCGGATGGACTTCGGCAGCCCACGGGCTTCGATCGAATTGAAATGACCAGCACGTCGAAGACCAACATACCTCGTACGTTTGATGGAGAATAAGACAAGACCAAAGAAAAGAGAAATGACATAGATGACAAGGAGAAGATAGAAACGGCCTGGAAACGATGCAACCCGACAAGGAGAAGAGAGAAACGACCTGAACATGATGCAGCCCGACAAGGAGAAGAGAGAAAAAAACCTGGACATGACATATCCCGGCAAGGACAAGATTGAAACGGTGCAGACAAAAGGAGAAGAGAGAAATAGTCTAGAATCGAGAGAAACACAACACTAGACGGGAAGGGTTTGAAATAACACGACAAGGAGAACAATAACAGAGACGAAACGACCTAGAAAGAAAAGGAAAAAAGAGAAAGGGATAACACTGAACGGTTAGGGTTTGAGGCAACACGAAAAGGAGAAAAATAACAGAGAAGAAACGACCTAGAAAGACAAGGAGAAGAGAGAAATATATAACACTGAACGGCTAGTTTTTATGTTTATTTTCATGGCCTGACAGGCCGACCCGAAGTCCGGCGGATCGAGCCATATTTTTTTGGGTTATTTTAAAGCATGAGCACGAAGGTCTGCTTGCATTGGAGCCTTTCATTTTAAGGTCCGAGCCCGCTAGTTTTCGGACGGGCTTTGGGTGGGCCCGGGGGTCGGCCTGTTTTGACACTCCTAATTATATAGTATACAATTTGATACTAACATCCAAACTTTTTTAATGTATCGTATTTTTTATTAAAGTTAGAGTACTATATTATATATTTATAAAAACTATAGAATATTAAATTTTCATAAGTGATCACGGGGATACATATCGGGACTAAGGTTCTTATGTCCAGGATAGTTTTATCATCCACCGAGTCTAAATTAACTTTTATATTGCAGATGAGAAAATTTTCAGCTAGATTATGTTATGCAATGACTTTCAAAAAAAAGTCAATGCCAGAGTTTGAAACAGATTAGATTGTATTTACCAAGATTGGTAATCAGTCATTGTCAACTATATGTTACCTTATCGAGGATCACTTCTGAACATGGTTTAAGAACATAATTTAAGAGTTTTAGATCTCAATGAAAGTTCAACTGATAATCCAATCGTAACAAATATTGTTTACGGAGAAATATTAATGGATTACCAAATATGCAAGTAGGTGTCACATTAAAATATTTTATTACATTTTTAACATACTAAATTGTTATATAATATAAAATATTATGTTTATGTTAAACTAAAATCATATAATTTGTCCAAACAGATGAAAAAAAAAATAAAATTGTTTTACAGAATGCACTTAGATGTCCATTGGAGGAAACGCTCTACAGTTTATTTACCTAGAAAAGTAATTTAACGTTTATCCATTTCCTATTTTGTTTGGTCCTTTTATTCATTTACTAATATGGTTGTTCTTTTTTTTTACAATATTGGTGATATATATAAAATATAAGTTATAACAAATATAATAAATTTCGTTTTAAAATTTTGATACACAGAAACCGTTACATTGCATGGAAACACATCATCAATCTTTGATGATATCGCAACTCAAGCGGTCGAACAACGTATATTATGTCGTTTTCCAAGGATTTGGGAAGAACGAGCTCCACTACAAGATAACAAGGTGATTGACATCAAATTTTTAATCATCAATGAAAAGGTCTCATATTTATCTAAGTTACAATTAACATTATTAAAAATATTTTAACCCTTCTATCATTGTTATATTATAGGGTACAATGATTGAAGAAAGAATTCCACTTGCATATTCATATTTAAGAAATTCAATCCGATTATAAAAGAAAGAGATGTCTTCACCCTGTAAAATTTATTGATTGTGCCCAATGCGACAAGACGTTATCACTATACTAAATAATCATTCTTTTAACCATTAGTTTTTGTTAAATATAGATATGGGCGAAAGATGTTATCACTATACTAGACAATAAACCAATAGAACTTAATATACTCAATTTCTATATGTTTATCTTTATTTTATTTTTATATATTTGAACTTCAAAAGATTTTAAACTAGTTGGTTTAATAAATTTATGTTGTTTTTAGAGGTTTATTGAAGATTTTATATATTTTTCGAATTTATCTATTATATTATTAAATCAAATTACAACAATGTTATAAACTATAGAAAACATTATTGTGTTATTGATTATATATTATTTTAAATAAATCACATTTAAAAGTAAATATACAAATAAAAATGTTGATCGTCTAAAAGAATGCGTGCGGATTTCACTTCTAATAGAATTAAAATTTGTATCAGAAAATACGTTTTTAAAAATCAGATATACATCGAACTAAATTTGGTATGCCTTAAATTGGATTTTGTCTTAATTCTATATACAAAAGTTAGATGTATTAAGATCCTCTAAACGAACTAAGATAAAAATGAGATCGATATCTGAACTTAAATATTCATTTAGAATTTTTAACGAATTATTAAACCTGTTCATTTAATTTTTCAAAAGACTATTACAGTTAGATGCAAATAAGGCCACCAACAATACAAAACCTTTCACAGTCAATTTTTCTGCTCACCTGAAAATAAGATCTTCTAAACGAAAGCAAACTCTATTTGGCAATTCTTTGGCTTTTCTTGTACCTCTTCACAATCCCATAAAAACTCAAATTCAAACCAAAATAAATAAATTCCTCGCCCAATTTCATATAATTTCGTTCTTTGGGTTATTACTTTTTTTAAACTAAATATAACAAAACAAATATACCACACTTGTAAACAACGGAAACATCCCATCGCTGTAATTAGGACTTGTACAAAGAGGTGTAGACAATTTTTCTTTTTCATTTAGTTTTGATTCGCGTCGGATGAAGATAAAACTTTCCACGTTACTTTCCATCGATTTGATAAAAATGTATGCAATGTTTAAAAACCCAAATGTTAAAATAAACTTAACCAATAAAAATATAATTATATGTATTACCGTAAATATCTTGGGATTTAGCTGTAGTCAATGCTTTGGACTTCCATGGAAGCCAAAGAGGAGCTATAAGTTTTGGCTTTGAAATTGAAAAAAAAAGGCTTCAATTTCTGGTATATAGTAATAATGGTTTCCTTGAAAGTTGGTGTGTTAGCTCATCTTCTCTCCCATTCTTCTTCCTCACTTATCTCACCCTTTTGCTTTATTTGCTTCAAATCTCTGTCCAAAGCTTAATTTCTTTTCTTTTTTTTATTTTTTATTTCTTTAGATTTCCTAGATGGAACTTCCGGTGAAGGCTCCGGTTTCCGATGGCCGGAAAATTCCGTACAGATTAGAAACCAAGCACCTAACATACAGATTATGCAGGGGCTTCATGTTTGATAGTTTCTGTGGTTTGTTCAAGGAAACGGAAGAAAAAATCTTATTAAAGAATATTTGTTGTGAGGCGAAGTCAGGGGAGGTCACAGCAATTGCAGGTCCTAGTGGCGCCGGGAAAACTACGTTGCTAGAGATTCTCGCCGGAAAATTTTCCCGGGGAAAAGTGTCCGGGCAAGTGCTTGTCAACGGCAGGCCGTTGGACGTTCCAGGATTCAGGAGAGTTTCCGGGTTTGTGCCACAAGAAGATGCCTTGTTTCCCTTGCTTACGGTGCAAGAAACGCTCACGTACAGTGCGCTTTTCAGGCTGAAGGTGAAGAGGAAAGAGGCAGCTCCAAGGGTAAAGAGGTTGATTCAAGAACTTGGGTTGGAGCACGTTGCGGATTCAAGAATTGGGGAAGGATCAAGATTTGGGATTTCTGGGGGACAAAGAAAAAGGGTTTCCATTGGAGTAGAGCTTGTTCATGACCCTGATGTTGTGTTGATTGATGAGCCAAGCTCTGGTCTAGATTCCGCATCGGCTCTTCGCGTCCTGATGCTTCTCAAAGATTTAGCTATTAAACAAGGTAAAACCATCGTTCTTAGCATCCACCAACCGGGGTTTCGTATTCTCGAGCTGATTAATCGGGTAGTGTTGCTCTCAAATGGTGTGGTTGTTCATAATGGATCTGTTAGTTTGCTTTGTCAGAAGATTATGTTTGCTGGTCACGATATTCCTCGCCGTGTGAACGTTCTCGAATACGCTATTGACATTGCAGAAAGTCTAGAATCTACGGACACCATGAATTGCAGGGAGACTGTCTGTTATGATGCTCATAGAGAAAAATGGAAGAGTTGCTGTAACAATGCAGAGACAGAGCAATCTGTTTCCAGCAACAACTCGGTGTATGAAGAAGTACTGATACTAGGGCAAAGATCTTGCAAGAACATCTTCAGAACAAAACAACTGTTCACAACTAGAGCTTTACAAGCCTCCATAGCCGGAATGATTCTTGGGACAATATACTTGGATGTAGGAAATAACAACAAAGAGCGGAAAGTTTCGTTGCAGACACGAACGGGATTCTTCGCGTTTACTCTCACTTTCCTGCTATCTTCCTCAACAGAAGGACTCCCGATTTTCTTGCAAGATCGTAGAATTCTGATGAGAGAGACTTCAAGAAGAGCTTACAGAGTCTTGTCATACGTTTTGGCCGATACCCTTATCTTCATTCCCTTTCTGCTAATCATCAGCTTGCTCTTCGCCACACCCGTTTACTGGCTTGTCGGCCTAAGAAGAGAACTAGATGGGTTCCTCTACTTCGCACTGGTGATATGGATGGTTCTTCTCATGTCAAATTCATTTGTGGCATGCTTTAGTGCACTTGTGCCGGACTTCATCATGGGGACATCAGTGATCTCAGGGCTAATGGGATCTTTCTTCCTGTTCTCTGGATACTTCATTACGAAGGACAAAATCCCTAGTTACTGGCAGTTCATGCATTACCTGAGCTTGTTCAAGTATCCATTCGAGTGTCTGATGATAAACGAGTACAGAGGAAATGAATTGTTGAGGCAACAAGAACTGAAAGAGTCTCAGAAATGGAGCAACCTTAGTGTCATGTTGAGCTTCATTGTCTCCTACAGAGTTCTTGGCTTCTTCATTTTGTGGTGTAGATGTTACAGAACAAGAAACTAAACTCAAGGAAAGCTATAGTTCCTTTGTGATTGTAGACACAAATACTTTGTCATCCTGAATTTGACCCTTTTTTTTTTAACTATTAATCATTAATTTTTTTAATTAAAAGTATACAGTCATTGTTTCTCACCTACAAATAACTCTTGTATTAATCAATTTTATTAATTAATATACAATCTATCAATCTATCATGTTGGGAATTTGAATAATTAGTAATTTTTATTCGTAATTATATGTTTAACTAGAAATAGGCCAGCGATGCGCGAGTTAATGTTTTTTCTATGTGAAATTGAAAAAAAAAAGTTTGTTTACAGACGTTCTAAATAAAAGTAAATACTATATTGTAATTTAATAGGATAATAAAATTGACCCTATATAATTCATTGTTACAAGAAATATATTGTACGAAGTTAATTTCATGATCAAATTTGCTAGTGAATATTTCAGTCAAAATAAGATGTAAAATAATTATGTCGTTTTCAAACTTTTCTATTCCCTGAAATAAACAACAAAAAGTAGTTTAAAAATACAACAAACTAAGATAGTTTTAAAATACCTTTGTTCGCTGGATCCCTCGCCCTTCGCCGAGATCTCATCTCCATCAAGCCCACCGTCTCTCACCTACTCCTCACCGTCGCCAACCGTCACGACCGTGTCGCTCTCGGTAGATGGAGGCGATGAAGGCGAGATAGCGGAAGAGGGTTCTTCGCTAAAAGAAACTTTAAAAGACCATGAAACACTTATTAAATTGTAATAATGGGTATAATAGCGGGCTTTGATAATGAGTTTGATACGCTAAAAAGAATTTGAAAAATGATTTTTTAAGACTGTAATAATGAGTATAGTAGTGAGTTTTGATACGTTATCTAGGGGCATCTTAATATAATTAACAAAATCTATTAAATATATTAAATTATTTAAACGTTTTAAATATATTAAAAACAATTTAATTATTAACTAATTATAAAAAATGATTAATTTTAAAAACAAACTATATATATTATTTCAATTTATGTTATTATGTATTGTATTACAAATGTAAAATTATTAAATTAAAATGTAATATTGGTATAAAATTTAGGATATAAATTATTCAATGAAAATAAATTGTAATACAAAAATTGTTCTAATGTATTCGTAATAAAACAATTTGAATTTTATTGATTTCGCATCAATTTAAATTGGATCACACAAAAAAGCTTTCTTTATATATATATATATGTATATATAGTAAATTTAATTTGAGTTTTATTGATTTCACATAAGTTTAAATTGAATCATGCAAAAAAGCTTTCTTTTTATTTCAAATTTTGTTTTGTGGTTTTATGTATTATATTTACAAATATAAAATATTAGAATTTAAATTTAATATTTGTATAAACGATTTCATCTTTTCATCTTTCTGGAATTTCCATTATTATAATTTTAAATTTGAATTTATTGATTTAGTTATATTTGATAAATTTAATTATTATAATAAATAAAAAAATATTATATATATTAAAGTATTTAAACGTTTTAAATACATTAAAACAATTTAATTATGGACTAATTATAAAAACGGTTAATTTTAAAAAAAAAATTATATATATTATTTTGAATTGTATTACAAATGTAAATTATTATAATTTAAATTTAATATTTGTATAAAATTTAATATTTTAGGATATAAATTATAATGAGTTAGGTCGTAGCGATCCCGCCTCAAAACAATTTGAGTTTTATTAATTTCACATCAATTTAAATTGCATTTAGTTATATATATTAAATAAAAAAAAGTTCTTGCACTTTTATATATATAATTATTGATTTAGTTATATTTAATAAATTTAATTATTATAATAAATAAATAAAATATTATATATATTAAAGTATTTAAAAGTTTTAAATACATTAAAACAATTTATTTATTGACTAATTATAAAAACGATTAATTTTAAAAACAAATTTTATATATATATTATTTTGAATTGTATTATTATTTATTGTATTACAAATGTAAATTATTATAATTTAAATTTAATATTTGTATAAAATTTAATATTTTAGGATATAAATTATTCAATGATATAAATTATAATAAACAAATTGTTCTAATGTATTCGTAATAAAACAATTTAAGTTTTATTAATTCCACATCAATTTAAATTGCATTTAATTATTGATTTAATTATATATATTAAATAAAAAAAATTTCTTGCTGAGGTGGCTTCACGAGAAGTCTTCTTTTGCAAGAACTTTTTATATATAACTAGAAAAAACTCTCGTACGATGCGCGGGTTGTAATTCGTATTTTATAAAATTTCAAAAAATTTAGATTAAAATAAAATAATAAACGGTATGGTTTAGTGTTTAAAGTTTTTATAAAGATTCGAACAGTATGTAACAAATTTTTAAAATTTAATATAAAATTTATCCATATAGAGAGATAACAAAGATTAATTATAGATTAATTTATCCATATAGGAATTGAGCCCGCGCGATGAGCGGGATAGTTTTTTTATTATATGAAAATAAACAAATTATTTTTATTATATGAAAAATCAAAAAATTATTTTTTATTATATGAAAATAAACAAATTATTCTCAATATTTATTCATTTTACCGCAATAAACGAATTATAATTGCAAGGTATGATATTTGGATAATCCTTCTTGTCCATGCTTTACAGAAGATGGACTATTTTTTCTAGACGAAAATTAGCCAAAACAGATAGAGTTAACATAAATGATTGCTGACTTTGTTCTGGATCAAAATCAATAGTGAGAAATGAAGCATATGTATAAGAAAAACAATCAAGAATAACAAATATCTAAAGTTGATGGTTGATGAGAATTAAGAAGCCAAGGGATTCTCAAATAGACCCATGGTGATTTTAACCATGATCTGCATTAGAAAGGCATACATCAATAAAGCACGGAGACCAGAACATGTGTTAAGTCATAAATTGAGAACATGTGTTAAGTCATAAATTGAGAACTGTCTTGAGACTGACCATGTCGATTCCCGCATTGATAGTTTATTTTTGTCAATGTAATTTAATGGAGCGTCTAAGCATATAAGCGTTGTATCTTAAGAAATGAGGGTCCTTACCTTAGGAATTTCGAAATTGAAAATGTGTGTTTTGGTGTAGGCTACTGTCTCATTCAGGAGTATACCTTGCAATTGTATCAATCCATCCTTGTTCATCAGATTGATGCTTGCCAAACAACAGCTACAGATGCAATCACACAACAAAAATGGTAATTATCAAGTGGCAATAACAAAGGTTTCTTCTACAATCGAAACTCTAAGAAATAAGTTTAACCAATGGCTAATGTTCCTTATCTAGACGAACGCCTTTTCTGTAAGCTCGTATAATTCAGGCCTCTCATTAGAGTGCATCGTCTCGAAAGACAGATAGCTCGGTTGAGGTTCTGAGCAACAACTTTTGTTACTGTTGTGGGTGTCAATGTTGATTTTTTACATTTTAGGATCAGATAATGATGGATAGCCCAATACATGAGGTGTGTCTATGTATCGCGGAAGAGGCGACCTGAAATGGAAAACAGAGAAAGTGTTCACACTACGAGTTCAAGAGTTAAAATTATACGAATCTATTATTGTATGTCAAATCTTCCATACCTACACCTTACGGCGGCAGGAAGAAAATGGGACCAACATGGAACAGTTCTGTTGATAAGCCATTGTTGATCTGATACATTTGTTGTGAAAACAGAAGAATCAAGAGAGGCCAATTTCCACAAATTATCAAATTACATTTTTACCCTTTTCGCAATATTTGAACACTCTTTTAAGTAAACCCCAACTTCCTTCACCTGACAAAAGGCAGTTTCAAAAAAGTAAAACTCTCTTTCAATGTGATCTCTTTCAATGTGATTTTGAGGAGCATTGAACATACCTGAATGAGAGATTTCTAGTCATTGTTAGCAGATCCAATGTATACATCACGACGATCTGAAATCCAGACCTTGGCATGAACAATTCCTGAGCCCCATTTGCTTAGTAGTAGAGTCACATTATTCACATTTGATCTTCTAAATGCAAGGTTAGATGGTTCTTTTGTATGATCTGGGTATACTCCTGAATGAGACAGTAGCTGTAACCTTCTTGTTAATTGTTTTACCGGAATATCTAGTTGCATTATCAAGACTTCCGTTTTCTCGTCCACGCCCAGAGACCTCTGAAGAAACAATGTTACATTAAGGTGAAAAATATCAAAATATATGCCTACAAAAGACTCTGTCCCACCAAATATGAATTCTCTGTCAAGCTGCATAATTAAACATAACAAAGGAATTGGCAAGCAGGCTCAGAGAAATGGGTTTATGTGCCCCACTTTCTACCTCTAATCTCTTGAAATAGATATAAACTCTTGAAGAAACATATCTTATGAATTTGTGTATGCCTAAACCCGAATACCAGACACTGCTCTCCTAGAGGTATCATCAACCAAGGAAGATAAGGACAAAAACAGGCAGATAAACATTAGAAGTTACCTGCGAATTCAGCCATCAGCAAATCCAGTTCTCCATTAGTTTTCTTCTCATTTGTTGCATGCAAAAGGGGAAGTATACTTTCACGTCTCTCTATTCCAGGGATGTGCTTTGCATAATCCAGTTGACCAGAAAAATGTCTTGAAGGAGGTTCCTTTTCCAGCAAGCTAAGCAAAGGTCGAACTTGTTCTCGTTGAGAAGCTAGGGTATTAGGAAACCCATTACATGAACCTTCGGCCAACTTTTGAAGCCTATCCGTTGATGTCCTATTGGTAGAGAGAGATATTCTCTGTTGTCTGACATCTTCTGGAATTTCTTGCAGCACAAGGGTTTTCTTTGCACCCTGCATTCATGTATATAGATACAAATTGATGGTATGGAGAAGAACCACTTGAATTACATATAGAGATACAAATTGCATATCCATTCACATATTGAATTACATATAGAGATACAAGTTGAAGGAATCCACACAAAATCAAAACCAAAACTACTAACCATTGAGACCCAACGATAAAGATACTATAGTCTAAGTTATAAAATGAGACAATTAACAAACACTTGGCATAACATAAAGAAATTCATGCAAATTGTGGTATAATCAACACTACCAGAGAACAAACAGGGCAAGAAGGCCAGGTGAAATTATAATCCTCTCTACCCTTTACCCAAATTAGGAATCCAAAATATAGTTTAATGGTAAAACTCTTCCTTTCAAACATAAACCCTAACTCTACAGAAGGTTATCATTGAGGGATATGTTATTTGCCACAGAACTGTAATGTTATATCCATGGCTAAAGCAATTCACGATCACTCCTATCCGCCCTATAAGAATTTTGTCTTAACTTTGTTCATATCTCATTTGTAGATAGCCTATAAACCCTAGACAAATAAGAAATCATTCCATTGTGCGAAATACCAGGAAAAATAAACACACAGGATACAGGAATTTCGAAAGAAAAGGCCAGAGCTGCAACCTGAGCACCTACTCCCCACTGAACCCCGACATCCCATTTGGCCTCTCCTCTTCCCTACTCACCAGGAAAAATCCCGCTGTGTAGCCACCGTTCGACCCCATGTTATGGATCATCTGCGTCTGCTGCTGAGCCGATCTGGTGGCTCGGAAAGCCGATGTCTCGCTCCTGTCGGCCCACGGGAGAGACAAGCTAAGGGAAGTCGGTGGGTCTCCGGCCGCCGAAGAAGAAGACGTCACCTCAACCGGCGTAGCCACTAACGTGACAGATCTCACCGTTGGCTTGTAAACGTGCGATGGCAGAGAAAAAGGTCCGCTAGATTGCTCGTTGACGTCAGATCCCGATGGACTTCCCGGGCTCAGGTACAACCCCATGGACACCACTCCGGATCCGCCGCTGGCAATCCGCTTAAGCGGCTGTTCCGCCGTCAGAATACCATCATAACCTCGTTGTTTGCTAACTCGCAACTCTGGCCTTCTCCTCCTCCACCGGAAACCATGTACCTTCTCAACCTCCTCATCGCTTTTCTTTCGAAAAGAGAAGAAAAGAGAGGAGCGAGAGAGCCCGAACCTGAGGAAAATCGGATTATTGCAACCTGAGCACGAACCTAAAGAAGCTGAGCACGAACCTGAAGAAATCGGAATCTCAGCACGAACCTGAAGAAGCTGCTGGAGAAGAGCTCGCTGCTGGGAGACGGGTGAAGAAATCGTGGGCGAGAGAAGAGAGATCGTGGGAGAGTGAAATCATGGGCGAAAGAAGAGAGATCGTGGGAGAGTGAGAGAGAAGGTGAGATGAATGCAGGTGGCTGACGTGGAGGCCTGAGAGGCGAGAAACGCTGAGAACACAGGAAAAGTATGCCTTTTTAATATATAGATTTAAATTGCATTTAATTATTGATATAATTATATATATTAAATAAAAAAGTTCTTGCTGAGGTGGCTTCACGAGAAATCCCCTTTTGCAAGAACTTTTATATATATAATTTTGCTTTTCCAATAATTACATGTTTAGTTGGGTATATCCTATCATAACCTCCCTTTTCTACCATCCTATAATTTAATTCTAGTGTCTTTTCCTATATGTTCGAAATTGCATCTATAGTTATCAATCTCATTTCATTCTTTTCTATATAGATTATTTACTTCTATTAGCATTTATAATTCTTTAATCTTTTGATTAATATTCATGTTTATTTATATTTATTTAGGTTAGTTATATTAATTTTTTCATTTGTTAGTCGGTATGATTAATTTTTGTACGGTAAAAAATGTATATTTCATTTTTCAAAATCAATAAAAAGTTATATTTTTATCTCAAATCTTTACTTTGTATTATCTCTTTCACATATTTTCAAAATTTATGACCAAACTATAGTTTTCAACTTTGTTGTGTTTCTCTCATATCGTGATTAAAAAACTTTGTCACGTTGATATGATATTACCAAAAATTCTCTTTTGTTTCTCCTACTCTGATTCTTGTCTTCGACTTTTTGTTCTAAGTGAATCTTTTTCGATGTCGGCCACCCCCTTCAAATCCTACACAATCCTTCGTGGTTAATGATCTTTATCAAAACTCCACAATGGTTATAAAATAGCAGTTGACTCATGAATCAGTTCGGATCATATTTAAATAAGTCGAATTGAATATTTTTCAACTCATTTAAAAACGAGTTGGCGAGTTGAACCGGAAACGATTAAAAGCCTAGATAAAATGACGAGTTGAACCGGAAACGAATTAGAATTTAGACGAACAAACGAACTGGTTCCCGAATTGAATACAAAATCACATGCAAATGACATATTTTTCTATTTTTACACATATTCTTTGTATTTATTAAATAAAATTTAATAAAAACTAATATATTATTTTGATGTTATATTATTATTATTTTCTTATCTCTAACAAGTTAATATATTTTTATTAAAAATTAAAGAAAAATTATTTTGAAAAAATATTATAAAATAGGTTTATGTATTTGATATTTTATTTGACATTTGATAAATATGTTTTCTAATTGATATTTTGATATTTAATAACTTATATTCAAATTATTTTTTTATATTTTAGATATTTTATTTGGTTTGATGATGATTAACATATAGTATTAAGATATAACAATTTTTTAAAATTAAATAGCATTTCTCTTGAGCCAGTTAGTTTTTTGGCGAACTAAAGGTGAGTTGAGCTGATCTGAGATTTTCAGGTCGTTTTGAAAATGAGTTAAGCTAAACCATCTCGCTTTTTTTGCTAGCTGACGGCGACCTGAGCCGAACTAAGTCGAACCGGTTCATTTTGCGCCCCTAAAAATCTTCACACTAATGACACAATTGTGTGTTACTAGTGAAGACATAGATATTCACCAGAGAAATGAACTTCAACACATGGCGGTGGTTCAATGACCATGACCTTTAACGGTAGAAATAAACTCGGATTCATCACATGTAAGATTTCAAAATGCTTACGTAATGGTTCATACTACGATACAAGGAATCGATACAATGATATAATATGTTTATTAATAAATATTTTTTTGAAATACATTGTTGACTTTATAATTCACATGTGTAGTGCTTTTAATATCTGACAAATTCTCTCCGATAAATTCAGGTGAAGCAATGTGCTACAAATCTTTAGGATTGAAAATAATTTGCAAACCTTTAAACATGGATCTTTATATCTAAAAGTATATTATGCTATATTGATTACCTAATGGCAAGAGCCTAAAAGTCTTGAAA
Source organism: Gynandropsis gynandra (assembly GCA_036759665.1). Classification (NCBI taxonomy): domain Eukaryota; kingdom Viridiplantae; phylum Streptophyta; class Magnoliopsida; order Brassicales; family Cleomaceae; genus Gynandropsis; species Gynandropsis gynandra. The sequence continues at coordinate 31,469,200 of CM071863.1, read as the reverse complement.
AATTCCGTACATGTTTTTGTAGTAAATGTATATAAGGTATTAACTTAAACCAAATTTCAGATAAAATTTTTCAAAATATCTTATGGCGATAAATGATTTGTATGCCTTAGTTCGTCGAAACATTATGTTAATAGACCCTATACCAACCATTCTAAAACATTAAATTTGGTTATTCAAGATAAGCAACAACGACGTATTTTACCTCCTTCCAATGCTAAAAATGTTTAGACTACTACTAATAGTGGTATCGTTTATAATCTCCAAATTTAGTTTTCGTGCCCTTCTTTTAGCCTTTGAGTATACAATGGTACCATATGATATGATTTTAGATCGACGTTCTATTGGTAGGATGATGAAATTGGAATAAAACCAAAATAAATCCAATAGTTGAACGTAAAACTTGTCTTCTCGAAGAAAATATGTCCTAAACCGAGACTAACACCCAACTAGAGAACCTTAAACGCCGCGAATGACTCCACAACACTTGTGATCTAGTGTTGAAAAGTCCGTGAACAACTCGAAATCTCTCCAAGAGTTTGGTAGCTAAATCTCTAGGATTAACAAAGAAAAGACACTATCAAATCATCATAACTCAGTTTCAAAGTCATTCAATGGATCATCTATTTATAGGGACCAACAATAATGAAAAATAAAATAAAATAAACTAACTTAAAAAATAAAATAAAATCGCTCGGTCGAGCGGTCTCATCGCTTAGTTGAGCACTACATAAGTCTTAACCCTAAAATAAAAAAAACTAAAGAAATTTGACCATAGAAAACGCTCGGGTCGAGCGCTTCTTGCCCAGATCGAGCATCTTGGCCGAGTAAAATCTGCACTAGCTGAACATTGCTCGATACTTCTGTTTCTTTTTTCTTTTGGATTTTTCTCCTTGCAGGGACTTCTTGTAGTCTTTTTTAAGTGTTCTTGGGTGTCCAAGTGGGTTCTTTAGCCATCCTTTTATGCCACATTATGCGAATACGTCTCTAAACTCCTTTGTTTTGCTCCTCATTGTGTGTCCTCATGGGAACACGTCTTAAGGCTCTTTTGTCTTGTCCCTCGTTGTTTGTCTCATGCAATTTAAGGCGGTTCCAAGATATTGTTCACATCATTTCCTCCTTCTTTAAAAGGATTTATCCTCAAATCCAGCCCTTCAAATTGAAAAACGTTAAGATTAGTGTATTTTTGAACTCTAAAAGTTCAATCTCCTTGCATGAGAAGCTGTAATTTGTGCCTATGTATAAGCTTTTCCGTGCGCACCGACATCCAAACCTCATATGTTGGTCACACCAAATCTAGTCCCTTCATTTTATCCGGTGGTTCTTTCTTCCATAAACCGTCTCCAGAACCCTGAAATGATTTAGGAACAAAATTAAACACCTCTTTGTGTGCAAACAAATTCAGCATTTGACATGAGAAGGCCGTAGTCTCTCACACACTCAAAGAAAGAAATGTTATTTTCACGAGTGTGCTCTCACAGTCCTTTTTTTAGGATTTCTCTCAAGATCTGACTATTTTTGTGGTGATCTACCTTATGGTTACTCACATTCTCACACCTTTCATCCCTTAATAGCGATTTCACAATATCCTATTTAAGTCATGTACTTCTGAGACTTGTCATACTTCAAGTGATTCTTCATGTGTTGCCTCATGTTCCTCGAAACTCTCATCCAAGTTGTCAGATATATAATCAACCCATTGTATCACATTATTGTCCGGGTCTATCACTTGTTCGTCATCTAAGTTGGACAATATTTGGTGTAGAAAATGCTACCCTGACATTTGAGACATATAATGTCACAATTACACATAGAGATTTCGTAGGTACCTTGTGCTCTTGGTCTAGAAGTCTCTTTGTAAAAGTTCTCTATACTTCGACTCCTTTGCACCAATCGTTGTGGACATTAATTTACCTTTCTATGGTAATAAGAGGGTACATATCGATGTCTCATCACTGCACACATTTCATCCTACATCACTATTAGTTTCTCTCTATACCACCAACATGAACGAGTATGCTCAACCCACCATGCATGTGCATACTTAATGAACTTCGTCGAAGTTAGATTTAATTTTGTGAGTTTTTGAATATTGATGGTAATTGAAAACCATCTATGTTTTCTTCACCCACTCTAAATATGCTTCCACATCGCTTCGTCTAATGAATATATGAATCTCCGTATCGATGTTGTTGATGTCATCCCTGATTCAATCCCCGATGCATTGGTTGCGCCTAAAGAGACGGTCATACCCCTTGTCAAACACCTCAGTATACTCGGTTTCAATCATATCTAGAGAGTATACATGGTTGTTCTAGTCGATTCCCACGTGTTGTTTCCTCCACCCGACAAGCTGTTGGTTGATGGTAGTGATCTCTTGCCTCATGCGCCTAAATTCATCCATCAATAATTTCATCGAGGCGGCTCTGTCACTATAAGGTGGTCTGTTCCGTTGACTCCTAGAACTAAATATTTGAAAGATTTAAAAACAGAAAATACGAAAGAAAAAGAAGATAAATCAATCTCACAATCTTTGAGAAAAGTGTTTTCACATTTTATCTCGCTCACTCGCTAGTGTTTTCCTCTATATCTCCTATTCAATTTAGTTCATAACTCAAAATAACTCGATGTGAATTGTCGGCGCTCAAACTAAATCTCAATATAACAAGTGTATAATTTCGACGCTTAAGTGAAGTTTCCTAATCTAAGGTACTGTTATTTCTAACTAAGAATTGTTTCTATTTTTATCCCAAGGATTCTCTCTATTTTTCATCTACCTTTTTTTTTGTTTTTTTTGATTTTTTCGTTTTTTTTCTTTTCTTCCTTTTTTGTTGTTGTTTTAGTTTTTTGTTTTCCCTTTTATGCTTCTTCCTTATAGTTTCTTTCTATTTTTTTTCTAAAACTATAAAAACAAAACTAAAACAAAATTGGATAGGCTAACACAAGAATGCGGCTCTGATACCACTTGATATGATCCTAATTCGATGTGTTATTGTTAGGAGAATAGAACTTGAATGAAATCTACTAGAAACATGATAGTTGAACCTAATACTTATCTTTCTAAAGAAAGGACGTTTTAAACCCCGACTAGAAATCCTTAAATGTCACTAATAATGCTAGAACACTCGTGATCTAGTGTTGATAAGTCGATGAATAATAAGACAAATCTTCAAGCGTTCGATAGCTAAATCTCTAGGATTAACAAAGAAAATACACTCTCAAATTATCATAACTTATTTTCAATCTTATACGAATGGTATGTTATTTATAGGGACCAAACGATAATGGAAAATGAAATAAAATAAGCTAACTAAGAAAGAACTCGGTAAAATCGTTCGGTCGGACAGTAGGATCGCTCGACCAAACACCACATAAGTATTAACCCTAAAAACAAAAAAATAAAAAAATTATACCGGAGAAAATGCTTGGATCGAGATTTTTTTGCAGGTCAAGCATCTTGGCCGAGCAAAAGTCTACACTGGTCGAACATTGTGTGATGCTCATGTTTCTTGCTCTTTCGGCCTCCTCTCTTTGTAGGGACTTCTTGTAGTCTTTCCTAAATATTTTTGGGTGTCTCGAAACTCCTTTTAGTTTCTCCTCATTGCGTGTCCTAGTGAAAACATGTCTTGAAGCTTCTTTACCTTGTACCTCGTTGTTTGTCCTCTTATAACTTTTGGCGGTTCTAGATCTCGTTCACATCACCACACCTCAAAACAAACTTCGATCAATATGCTTATTTTGTGGTTTGGTTGGCCATCTTGTAACACATGTTACATGTTACATGTATATTTGATTGGATACAACTTTTGATGTTTTGTAATGATCTATCCCAACTTCTCAACAAGATATGTACAAGAGGTTCTTTCTCTGTACCATGACTTCTTCTTTAGCTTATAGATTAACACACTACTAATGACTTTTCCTTCACTGTCTCGTACTCCTTATAATCTTCATTTAAACCAGGTACATACCTTATATTCTCCATTAGCTCGTATGATCACGCCTTCTTGTTTGGACAGTCCCGAGCATAATGGCTTCGACCCTAACACTTGAAACAATGAGTATCACAATTTTTCAAGCAAGTGTCGATAGGGTTGATGGTTTTGGTTGTGTTTTCTCAACCTTCTTCTCAATTTTGTATCACACATTTAGTTTTTCAAATTGAATAGCTTATGGCTGATAGGTGTAAGAGTTTTTGTACTTTATATTTACATAATGGTGAGTTTTTACGTTTTCCTTTTCCTTTTTTTCTTTTCCTACATCGATAAGAAAAAAAATAACCCAAACTAAATTAAATCAAATGAAAAAAAGTCTAAAAATCAGATGAAAAAAGATATTCCAAACGCAAGAACAAGGTTATGATACCATTTTACACAAACCAATATGGGTGTTCTCTTGTTAGATGGATGTAATTAGACTAAAATAATTTAGAATCCGATAATAGAATCTAAAATTTATTATTCCAAAAGATGAAAGCCCCAAACCCCGACCACAACTTAACTAGAAAACCCTCGTAAGTTTGGTTAGACCGAGCAACCAATAATGTCATGCGTACATTGGTCTAAAGAGTTCGTTCAAGTCGAGTGACTTTGTCCTCAAATCGAGCGACTCCCTGCTCAGACCGAGCTACTTCAGCTCCTCCAGCTTCTTGCTCCTCTCGACATTTTCTAATTGTAGGCTAGTCACGTAGCTTGTCTTAACCCCTCTTGATGCCCTTGTTATACTCTTGAAAGCTCATCTGCCACCATTCGAGTGAACAGTTTTTGCGTCCCCTTAGCCTTAGACCTCGTAACCGGTCTATGTGTACTTAGTGTCTCAATCATAGTCTTTTGTTCATCATATCCCGATGTGATTTCAGGGAGACGCCATCATAATATCTTGCCACCTGATAAATAAGTTCTCAATGAGATGTCTAAATGATGTGACACCATAAAAGGTGCTAAACAATATAAAACCCAATATTAATTATCTAAAAATGTTTAGGTATATGTTTATATATGTATTTCTAGATGAAACATTGTGAAGCAAGATCCAATAAAAAATTATCAAGTTTTTCTTTGTAGGATACTCCACCAAACAAAAGAGATATATAATTGCTACCATCTCAGAATTTGATGTATTTGTATCACGGGAGGTTAGATTTGATGAAATTTAAAAACTTTTTGCAAAATAATTGGAATCAGCTTAAATCTCGCATGAACTCACTTAAAATTTCAATTTCCTTAAGACATATTGTGAAATATATTCAAGTTACAAATGGTGACACAATTATAGGAAACATTTTCATGAACAATTTGACTTGCAACGATTTGTGTGTTACAACATCCATGAAGTTCCATGACCAAATGAGCACAAATTCCTAGCTAGAGGTAAGTCTGTCTTGTGCAATCTACACATGAACCATGTACATATACCAATGGTGTTTTATGGAGTAATCAGTTAAAGTTGTTCTCTTATATTTATTATTTTAAAAGTTCCATTATGTATCATATTCAATGTTTTTATGATACCACTAACCTCAATATTGAAAGTCAGACATTTGTTATATAACTGACTATACGTATGAACTTTCAAGCTAAAAAGAAGCAAAAAATCTACTCGAATGACGATTAGCCATAAATAAAAAACTTCTACCCTAAAGAAAAATGAGATATGGGACCTTGTCGAATTTTCTAGGGANNAAGAAGCCCAGTAGGAGCAAATTTTTAATTTATTATGAAATGGATAAACAAGATAAAATTCCATATCAACTTAGATTTTGAACAATACAAAGCTAGATTTGTCATTCCTGGCTTCGTATAAACCTACGACCCAAAAACATTCTCATTCATGGCTAAAATACATACAAAACGCATTCTTCATCAGTTTCTAATAACCTTAAATGAAATATGTGGTAGGTAGATGTAAATAACACATTTCTTCAAGGAGAACTTGAAGAAAAACTATATATGAAATCGTTGTGGGGATATCACGTATCCAACACTACGGTTTGTAAAAAAAAAGTTGATTATAGGTCGAAACACCATTTTCATGCCTTGTACCCATTTTTCAATTCATGTGGAATTAGGTATTGTAGTTGTCATAGTATACATAGATGATATAATTCTTGTAGAAAATGACAATACAAAATTGAAAATGCAAAAGATTTTCTTTAGAAAATATTTGCCATAAAGACCTGGGAGAGGTAAATTATTTTTTGGGAATTAAGGTAGCAAGAACTGAAGACGTGTTGTTTCCATCGCAATAGAAGTATGGTATCGATCTTTTAAGTTATATAATAAAACTCAAAGCAAACCAGCAAAGAACCCATAAACAAAAAATCAAAGGATCACAGTTGATGGTTGGAAACCAGAGGTTTCAATTTCCTAGACCATTCTACCGCAAGTATACGGTACGTGTAGTACCAGGGTTGAACTCTGAGAACTTAGTACAATATTAGAATTAAGAATTCACGAGAAGAAGATCGATCAATAGGTGGTTATCAATCTGGATAATAAAGAATATAAAGAATGACGAGACTAAACTCAACAAGATATAGTACCACGGGTTTCGGGAATGTCGGACATGCAATGGATGTTCCTATAGAACATGAAATTGGTTATATCGATCGATGGGGAACTAAAATTTATATCCACTACCTAGAGAATCAATATTACTCATCTCTCGATATAGCAACAGAACATCTAGATGCATGAAGTACGAATGGAGAATTCTACCTCTACTGTCGGAAATGAGTCCCGATGCCTAAATCCTCTACCTAGGGAATCAACGTCACTCATCTTCCGATGCAGCATGGAACGTCTAGATGCATGAAGAACGATAGACAATTTGACCTTTACTGTCGAAAACAATGGGAACTCGATCTCTATTAACATAAATGACTCTCCCGATGCCTAAATCCTATATCTAGGATATAAATATACTCACTGATCATTTCATTTTTCATATGTATTTCTTGCACCATTTTAGGGATGTTTACGATATAGATACAATGTTTACGTATGATTTTGTATCTGTTTTACTCGTTTTTATGTTTTCGTGTTCTTACAGGTTCTAATGCATATTCAGTTCATTTTGGAGCTAAAGGACGTACACGGGACAAAATACTAACATCGAGGATCATAACGGAGCAAACGGGACGAGTATCGGCAAGAACTAACACAGCCCACGTGGGGCCTTCACCTAGCCCGCACGGGCTACAACCTCCAGCAAACTCAGCACGGGTCGGGGAGGTCATCAGCAGGCACATGCATCAAGTGAAGCCTCAGCCCACGTGGGGCACACCTCAGCCCGTGTGGTGCCTAGTTCCAACGTACACACGCAGCACACCTCAACCCGCGTGGTGCACACACTCCAGCCCGCGTGAGTCGTGTCTGTCACCTGCAAAAACCAGAAAAGGAAACTTATCTAAACACGAAAAAGAACTTGTTAGTTACATATACAAAGTGGAAAACAAAGTTAGAAGAGAGGAATAAGAGTTATTTTACTGGAGAAAAGAATGGAAACATCGCCCAACTTAATCAAGAATGGAAAACACACGAAAAAAGAAAAAACGGTGGCTGCTGCGAAAAAGGAAAAATGAGTGAACAAACAAAAGGTAAAACAAGGAGAAAAGGAAAGAAAGGAGGAAGGAAAGGAAAGGAGAGGAGCGAGGGGTCGAGAGGATTCAGATAGATTCAGTTAGTTTTCAGAATTCATACGTGAGAGAGAGGAGAGAGAGTAGAGAGAGAATCGGAGAAGAAGAACACTCTTGCGGAGGAGACATTCAAGGGGCATTGGAGATCAATTCAAGACTTCGGTTTCGTTTGGTTTTTATGTTCTTTAGACTTTCTACTTCGATCATGTTTTCTTTTGGACGCATGAGCGAGTAGTCGTTTTGTTCTAGGAAAAGGGATTAGCCCTTGGCTATCCCGGAATCGCTTTTGATTTATCTTTGAATGCAAGTTCTCGTTTTCATTTATCTATTCTTTCTCTAAGTGCTTGAATGACTTGTATATACGAAGGCCAAGCAGATGCATGTGTTAGGGATTAGGAGAAAGATCGAAAGGAGAATTCTGGTCCTAGAAGATCAGGTTTAGAACAACCGAGGTTAGGCCACGAAAGAAGGGTAGCAACGGTTGAGGGTAAAATGGATGAATCATAGAACTTAAGGGTTAAGCTTAAGGTGTCAACCATGAAAGTAGGGGATAACTTGACTAGATCACGTGTCTATGCCTTGAGAGAGGGCAAATATCATATTAGGATCGTCTGCCTTAGATAACTTGATCGGGATTGCATGATTAGATAGGTTGATTGTTGGTATCGGTAGTCTTGTGGGTGAAACCAGATTCTTAGAACGTTTGTCTCACTGTTAAGAACTCGTTAGTTTATTTGTTTTTTGGTATTTCTTCTCTAAACCCATATTTCGTTCGTTTGCAAGTTTGATTCGTAATTTGAGGTTAGGTTGTGTTGCATAGTTCCTGTGGGATCGACACCTACAGTACTACACACGCGTCGTGCATTTGCGGGTAGTTTAGGTTATTTGTTTAACTTTGAATCGCATCAAGTTCAAAACAAGTTGCCCCCAAAGTTAGAGGAGAGAGAGTAGGAGAAAAAGAACACTCTTGCGGAGGAGACATTCAAGGGGCATTGGAGATCAATTCAAGACTTCGGTTTCGTTTGGTTTTTATGTTCTTTAGACTTTCTACTTCGATTATGTTTTCTTTTGAACTCATGAGCGAGTAGTCGTTTTGTTCTAGGAGAAGGGATTAGCCCTTCGCTATCCCGGAATCGCTTTTGATTTATCTTTGAATGCAATTTCCCGTTTTCGTGTATCAATTATTTGTCTGAGTGCTTGAATGACTTGTATTTATGAAGGCCAAGTAGATGCATGTGTTAGGGATTAGGAGAAGGACCGAAAGGAGAATTCTAGTCCTAGAAGATCAGGTTTAGAACAAACGAGGTTAGGCCACGAAAGTAGGGTAGCAATGGGTTAGGGTAACGGATGAATCACAGAACTTATGAGTTAAGCTTAAGGTGTCAGTGACGAAAGTAAGGGATAACTTTACTAGATCATGTGTCTATTCCTTGAGAGAGGGTAGATGTCATATTAGGATCGTCGGCCTTAGATAACTTGATCGGGATTGCATGATTAGATAGGTTGATTGTTGGGTTCGGTAGCCTTGTGGCGAACCCGGATTCCTAGAACGTTTGTCTCATTGTTAAGAACTCGTTAGTTTATTTGTTTTTTAGTATTTCATTCTCAAAACCCATATTTCGTTCGCTTGCAAGTTTGATTCGTAGTTTGAATTTAGGTTGTGTTGCATAGTCCCTGTGGGATCGACACCTAGAGTACTACACACATGTCGTGCACTTGCGGGTAGTTTAGGTTATTTGTTTAACTTTGAATCGTATCAAGTTTTTGGCGCCGTTGACGGGGACTATTATCAACACGTCTTACATTCGAGCCTAGAGTCATTCTTGTTTTGTTTTTGTCTTTGTTTTCTTTTCTTTCATTCTTTTTACCTAAATCGTTTTTATTTGTCTTTCACAGAGCCGTCAGATCAACGAGAGATGGATAATCAGAACGGCCATGGACATCTACAACAATAGCAACTCGCCCCGCGAGAACCACATGCTCCTCCATCACGTCGCCTCAGAGACTACGTGGTACCAATAATGAGCAACGTGCAAACAGCCATACGGATGCCTGATTTTGCTAGAGACCAGTTTGAAATTAAGCCGGCGATGATCAACATGTTTTATCAGAAGCAATTCATGGGTGGAAATCACGAGGATCCCCATCAGCATCTTAGAGACTTTCTAGAACTTTATGGTACATTCAAGATACACGGAGTCTCAGAGGACGCGATCTTACTGCGGCTCTTCCCTTTCTTAATTGGAGGACGAATGAAAACTTGGCTGCAATCGCTTCCCACTAGTTCAATCACGACTTGGGACCAGTTATGCACATTGTTTTTATCACGCTTCTTTCTTCCGAGCAAGACGATTCAGATGAGAGGGAAATCACAACGTTTAGATGCAGAGATGGAGAAACGTTGTTTGAAGCGTGGGGCAGATTTAAAGATCTTCTACAGATGTGTCCACACCATGGTCTCGAGCAGTGGTATGTTATCCAAACTTTTTACAACGGAATTTCAGATGAACACCGAACGATGTTGGACAACGCTGCTAGAGGATCGTTTATGGATTTGAGTGTGGAGGAGGCAAGCTGATCGATAACCTCGCCATGAACCACACTATGTAGTCAACACCGAGAGGGATGCCTAACAACACTCGATGCCTATACGAGCCGAATCAGAGTAGAGCGACGGGCAACGCAGCAAACGCCACGTACTGTGTGAATTGCGGAGATACGAAGCATGTAGCATATCAATGCACAGTACATAAAGACCTCGAACAAATGAACTATGCCCAGCAACAAGGACACACACAATTTCGGAATACCTACAACCCGAATTGGAGGAATCACCCGAATCTTTCGTATCGAACTACTCAACCGGTGAAGTATTCCGGATTTCAGCAACCACAGCAGCCGTACCAGTAAAATATTCAGCAATTTCAGAATGCTCAACAAGTTCTGCAAGCTCCTCAACCTCCTCAAGCCCCCTCGTCGAACCTTGAGGCGGTGATGCTCGAATTTATCAAGGAGCAAAGGCAACAACAATCGACTCAAGCCAAACTCAATGCGGATGTGGGGACAACGATCAACGAGTTCAAAACTCAGATGGAATCCTTGAGCAACCATGTGAAGAGCTTAGAGAAATCCGTAGCACAACAAGCTACCTCATCCTCTCGAAATCCCAGACAGCTTCCCAGTAAACCCGAATTAAATCCGAGAGAATACGTTAACGCTATTTCTGTGTGCAGCACTAATATGATCGAGCATTCACCCTCGAAAGAGCGAGAGCATGCTGCTGGTACGACCATGAGAAAACGCAAATGTGTCATCGCAATTATGGAAGGAGTTGAACCTGATTTAGGTAAACCATACGTTGCTCCACCGGCGTACAAACCTCCTATACCGTTTCCTCAAAGATTGGTGAGCAGTAAGAATGAAGAACGAGTGGGCAGATTTGTAGAGGGTCTCAAGAAGCTTGACATCAACATCCCATTCGTTGAAGCCCTCCAAAAAATGCCTAATCATGCCAAACTCATCAAAGAGGTTCTTTCCAAAGAGAGGCATATCGAAGAGAACGAGACGGTAGCACTCAACGAGGAATGCAGTGCAATTCTTCAAAACACGTTGCCCCCAAAGTTGAAGGACCCCGGGATGCACAGTAGGTAATCTTGAAATCGAAAATCCTTTGTGTGATTTAGGAGCAAGCGTGAGCATCATGCCACACTCGATCGTCAAGCGGATGGACTTAGGGAATCTCAAACCTACAAAGATGTGTCTACGCCTCGCGGATCGTTCGGTAAGATATCCAGTGGGAATTGTTGAAAACGTTCCCACCAAGGTAGGTAAGCTTTGTATACCCAATGACTTTGTTGTACTTGATATTGAAGAGGATGCTAGGATACCTATTATTCTTGGTAGACCTTTCTTAGCTACTGCAGGTGCCATGATAGACGTACAACAAGGAAAGCTTTCCTTACGTGTCGAAGATGAGACGATCGAATTCAACATGTCCAGCCCCATGAACGGACCCTTGTCCAAGGAGTCTTGCCTTAGAGTGGATTCGCCGGACGAGGTAGAAAAAGACACGCATGATCAAGTAAATGCTTCTGATCCTCTTGTACGATATTTAACATGAGTTTGCGATAATGCAGGAGTTACGGACGAAGAAGCTAAGCTGTACATGAAATTCATGAGTGCTATTGTAGCACTAGGAGACGCCCCACGTGAGGAGATACCACACGAAATGCATGTTAGTTTCGTAGTGGAGAAGACGTCCAAACTTGAGCCCGACCCACCTCCGTCTTCTTTTTGGTATGAGTACATTGAATGCGATAAAATATATCATGTTGTTATGAATGCTAACTTGAGTGCAGATGAGATGAGAAAACAACCCACACGCGTAAAGAAGCGTAGGAGAGTCATATCTTCAATATGTATGCACGAAACTTATCTGGAAGAGAACGAACCTTCCACCGAAACTTAAAGGAGGCTGCACCCTCACTTGCAAGAGGTAATGGAAAAAAATGTCATAAAACTTTTCGATGCATATACCATTTATCCAACCTCGAGCAGAGAACGAGTGAATCTCGTGCATGATGTGCCAAAGAAATCTGCAGTGACTGGGGGATGGCATGACAAAAAGATCCTACCTCATGACTTTCAACTAGGTGACTTAGTTCTACTCTTCAATTCTGGTCCTAAGCTTTTCTCGGACAACCTACGGTCTTGTTGGTCAGGTCCTTTTCAGGTACGAGAAGTCTTCACACATGGAGAAGTGGAACTATGGAGCGATTCGAGCGGAACATTCAAAGCTAATGGACAACGACTAAATCTCTACCAAACCGCTCAACCGATCGAAAGTGGAAATTTCATTTCCATTTCTGATCCATCCGTCGTGCACACATGAAGAATGGAGACGTCAAAGCTTAAAGACGTTAAATAAGCGCTTTCTCGGAGGCAACCCAGCTGTTTGTTTCTATTTTTCTTAGTTGTTTAGTTTAAGACTCGTAAAAAAACAAAAACACAAAAAAACACCACAAACGTGACTTCAGTTTTCTTACCCTCCATCGGAGCTTCACGTCGAGGATGCCGTTCAATTCAAGTCTGGGGGAGCAGCTCACGTTTGTCAAGTGACTTCGTTTAATTTTTTTTATTTTCTCTTTGTTTCGTAGGTTTTAGGTTGTTTTGCTTTCGTGAGTCAGAGTCCTCCTAAGCACTTGTCCGGTGCCACATTTTGAGATGAACCCTGAACCTAGGATACTTAAGAAGTTGGCTTTTTTCATGAGATTTTGCATGTTGGAGCTAGGTTTTTCCTAAGCGTTAGAGCTTATTAGTCGGCTGAAAAACAAAGGTCATAATTCTTTAGGAATCCTAGTGTTGCTTGTAGGAGGTTTAGACGAGGTTGCTAGGCTAGTTTTTCGTTTATTCTCTCTATCCAGATGGTCATACTTCGTATAAACGATGCTTTACTTCTTTTGATGAGGATTATTAGATCGTATGAAATCGAGCTTATTTTGCAGATTAAGAGCGCACACTAACACTCCGCTGTCGATAGAAATAATGCCTTAAAGCATGATAAAAAAATCGATATGAGTGCATCGATCTTGATACTCTTTCGATGGTTCAGGTATAAGTGGTGGATCGACGATCATCTTTCTACGTCCTAAGGACATGGCACAATAAAAACGCCGCCTACTCCGCTGCACTCTTGAATGAGATGCATGAGTATACCGTCATTGTAGTCCAGGTCTAAGTAGAGGCTGGATCCCTACTAATCCGACGTCCTAGAAGCCTAGCGTATCTGCATAACAAAAAAAAAAAGAAAAGAAGAGAAAAACAAGACATAAAAGGAAAAAAAAGAAAGAATAAAAAAGAACAAAGAAAGAAAGAAGCTCGGAAAGAAACAAGTATCCTCGACTATTCTAGGTTTAGCATTTGTCTGAAGTCTTGTTTGGTGGAGAGAGTTACGATGGCTTGTTTAGTTTGCCTTCGATTTACTTTCTCGTAGGTAGCCTTGGTGAACCTAGGATGAAAACTGAAAATTTAATTAGGCCGAATTTGCTCTCGACTTGCTAGTTGATCGGTTAGTTTCGCTTTAGCGGTATTTCTAGGAGAAAGGGAAATTCTCGTTTTTTATATACCCCATGTGATCCACGTTTACGTTTTCTTAGGGACAACAAAACATTAAAGTCTAGGGTATTTTGATCATTTCATTTTCATACGTATTTCTTGAACCATTTTAGAGATGTTTACGATATAGATGTGATGTTTACGTATGATTTTGTATCCGTTTTACTCGTTTTTGTGTTTTCGTCTTCTTACAGGTTATAATGCGTATTCGGTTCATTTTAAAGCTAAAAGACGTATACGAGACAAAATGCTAACATCGAGGATCATAACGGAGCAAACGGAACGAGTATCGACAAGAACTAACACAACCCACGTGGGGCCTTCACCTAGCCCGCGTGGGCTACAACCTCCAGCAAACTCAGCACGGATCAGGGAGGTCATCAGCATGCACGAGCATCAAGTGAAGCCTCAGCCCGCGCAGGGCCTAGTTCCAGCGAACACGCGCAGCACACCTCAACCCGTACAGGGCACACACTCCAGCCCGCGCGAGTCGCGTCCGTCACCTGCAAAATCCAGAAAAGGAAACTTATCTAAACACTAAAAGGAACTTGTTAGTTACATATACAAAGAGGAAAACGATGTCAGATGAGAGGAATAAGAGATATTTAACTAGAGAAAAGAATGGAAACGTTGGCCAACTTAATCAAGAATGGAAAACACACAAAAAAGGAAAAAACGGTGGCTGCTGCAAAAAAGGAAAAAGGAGTGAACGGCCAAAAGGAAAAACCAAGAGAAAGGAAAGAAAAGAGGAAGGAAAGGAAAGGAGAGGAGCGAGGGGTCGAGAGATTCAGTTAGTTTTTAGAATTCATACGTGAGAGAGGAGAGAGAGTAGAGAGAGAATCGGAGAAGAAGAACACTCTTGCGGAGGAGACATTCAAGGGGCATTGGAGATCAATTCAAGACTTCGGTTTCGTTTGGTTTTTATGTTCTTTAGACTTTCTACTTCGATTATATTTTCTTTTGAACGCATGAGCGAGTAGTCATTTTGTTCTAGGAGATGGGATTAGCCCTTGGCTATCCCGGAATCGCTTTTGATTTATCTTCGAATGCAATTTCCCATTTTCATTTATCTATTCTTTGTCTGAGTACTTGAATGACTTGTATTTACGAAGGCCAAGTAGATGCATGTTTTCGAGCTTAGGAGAAACACCGAAAGGAGAATTCTGGTCCTAGAAGATCAGGTATAGAACAACCGAGGTTAGGCCACGAAAGTTGGGTAGCAACGGTTGAGGGTAAAACGGATGAATCACAGAACTAATGGGTTTAGCTTAAGGTGTCAGCCACGAAACTAGGGGATAACTTTATTAGATCACGTGTCTATGCCTTGAGAGAGGGTAGATATCATATTAGGATCGTCTGCCTTAGATAACTTGATCGGGATTGCATGATTAGATCCGTTGATTGTTGGGTTCGGTAGTCTTGTGGTGAAACCGAATTCCTAGAACGTTTGTCTCATTGTTATGAACTCGTTAGTTTATTTGTTTTTCAGTATTTCATTCTCAAAACCCATATTTCGTTCGCTTGCAAGTTTGATTCGTAGTTTGAGTTTAGGTTGTGTTGCATAGTCCCAGTGGGATCGACACCTAGAGTACTACACACGTGTCGTACACTTGCGGGTAGTTTAGGTTATTTGTTTAACTTTGAATCGCATCACTCACCTCCCGATGCAGTAAATCTATAACCTAAATGCATGAAGAACAATGGGAGTTCTACCTCAATTATTACCGTTCCTAAATAGATTAACCGATCGACTAGATTCTCATTAATCTAATTCATTCGAAGGTTAATCACGAGACTCAAGTCTGACTCTCCCAATGCCTAGACGAATCTCTAATCTCATTCAAACGTGTCTAATCTCATTCGAACGGATCTAGTCTCATTCAAACATGTGATTAACAAAGTATGAACGCATGATGCACAACTACGACCTATCGAACCGTACGATTGAACAAACCCGAAATCAAGCATTAAAGAAACAAACAATCCATTACAATGGCATCCCTAACCCATGGAAAAGAGAACTAAGAATTTATATGGAAATAAACACATATGAAGTAAGTATTCCATTAAAAAACACGTCAATTGCAACAGACAGGGCAACGGATCCGTCTGTTGATGACGATCACCAATGGATGGAAATGGATAAGCAATAAATTTCAAAGGGCAGAAATCCATTGAAATCCGTCGCAAAGTTCAACGGACGATTAACGGACAGTTACCGTTGCTACCGTCCGTTGCAATCCGTCAGAAATTTTAACAGTCGTTCAACGGATAACTTCCATTGCCAAATTCAGGTTGAATACCATTAGAAATTTGTAAAAAAAAAAACCAACAATCATCCGTTGCACTTTTTAATGGATGTCAGTTGGCAATCGTAATGGATGCCCGTTGCAATTATTAATTTCGAGAATTGTCGGTGGAATAAATTCATGTGAACTTGCAACGGGCATCCGTTGAGATTTCCAACAGATGTTCGTTGCAAAACTCAACTATTAAATGATAACTATCAAGGTTTTAGCATCAAACCATCAACATCATATATATCTCTAACAAAATGTCGTCTTCTTCAAATCGAGATATATATAGATCGAGAGAATGGATGTATAGAAGAAAATATCCTTTAACCGAAAAGATTACGCAAGAATTCTTACACGGATTTGAGAAATTCATGAGTTTTGCATCGATGCAACCTTTGTGTCAAGAACGCGGGATAAGTTTACGTCCATGCAAAAGATGCAAAAACATAAATTTTCCAAGTCAATAAATTGTTTGCAAACATCATTACAGGTGGGTTTCGTTGAGAATTACAAAATTTGGTTTTTCCACGCTGAAAATTGCGGTGTTAGAGATATTTTGCAAGAAGCACAAGTAGAAAGAAATGAAGAAGTGAAGCATCAACGACCAATCCATATGTGGAAATGGTGTCAGATGCTTTTCTTGGAGTTGTTCATGAACAAACGCGTGAAGAGATGTCGAACATCGATGCATGTCGATTCTTCAACCTATTGGATTCGACGACAATGTTGCTAAAAATTGCATGGATTCATTTTGCAAAACCATGCGTGAATATTTATCGTAAAATAATCAAGCTCCAGATACATACTACGAAACAAATAATGTGTTCAAAGATTTAGGAATGCCACATAAACAATTCATGTTTGTAGAAACAGTTGCATGTTGTTACGGGGAAATGATAAAGAGTTGTCGGAATGCAAGTTTTGCGGGGCAAGCAAATTTCGGCCAAAAAACAATCTTCACGTAAATATGTGCCATATAAAAAATGTTTTATATGCGTGTAGAAAATAGGTTGAGAAGGTTACTTGAATCGAAAAAACTGCTGCGGAAATGAGATGGCACGAAGAACACTCGACGGACGTAGGTATAATGCAACATCCATCAGATGGTAAGGCTTGGAAAATTTTCAATGAAATATTTCTCAAGATCGCGTATGAAACCAGAAATGTTTATCTTTGCCTATGCAGTGATGGTTTTAGTCCATATGGACAATCTGGAAGTCAATTCTCTTTGGCTGGTGATTTTTTCTCCGTATAATTTATCTCCCGATATGTGTTTGAAAAGAGAAGTAATTTTTCTGAATTTCTTGATTCCAAGAACAGAACATCTGAAGAAAAGTTTCGATGTGTTTTTGCAGCCCTTAATTCATGAATTAAGACATTTGTGGAATGAAGGAATTCTTACTTATGTCGTGAGTACAAAGTAAAATTTTATATTGAAAGCGGTCTTGTTGTGGACAATTAGCGACTTTCCTGCCTACGGAATGTTATCTGGAGAAGCACGCACGGGAGATTAGCATGTCTATATTGTATGGAGGATACATTTCATTTCGACTAGTACATGGTAAGAACCGTGTTGGTTTGATTGTCATAGAAGATTTCATCCTCGTGGTCATGCTTTTTGGAAAGATAAAAAAACATTTTCGAACGATCGTTGTACAAAAAGAAGACACAATGTGCATGCAAATCGAAACACAAATCTTTTACAAAATATTGAACACAATGGGCGATTTACAAGAATCGGTAGAATGTGGTGGAGATCGTGGGCATCGTAAACCTAAAGGCCAAGGTGAATGGCATAACTGGTATAAACGTAGTATCTTTTGGGAACTACCATATTGGAAATCATTGATATTACGTCATAATTTAGATGTTATGCATATCGAAAAGAACTTTTTCGATAACATCATCAATATTGTTTTGAATGTGGTGGGTAAAACTAAACATAATATACAATCAAAAAAAGATTTGAAGACAATATGCCGACGACCTGAGTTGGAATTAAGAGATGGAAGGTCACCTGTCCCAGTATTCAGATTGTCTGGTCCGACGAAAACAACATTATTAAAGTGGTTAAAGAAGACGTTAAGTTTCCAGATGGATATGCATCGAACATTGCTAGGTATGTGGATATTGTTGGTTCGAGGCTGATCGGGTTGAAAAGACACGATTGTCATGTTTTCATGCAGCGACTCATTCCAATTGCATTTGTTGAGCTCTTAGCACGGAATGTTCACGATGTGCTATGCGGAATCTGTATATTTTTCAAAGATATATGCTCAAGAAAATTAAAAAAGAATGATTTGGAATTAATGAAAAATAATATCTCTGAAGTATTATGTTCATTGGAAAAAGTTTTTTTGCCTTCATTCTTCGATGTCATGGAACATTTGCCAATACATTTACCAGATGAGACAATATTCGGTGGGTCAGTTCAATTCAGATGGATGTATCCTTTCGAAAGTTTTTTCTTTCAATTAAAGAAAAAAGCAAAAAAGCAAAGCAGCGGTCGAAGGATATATTGTCAAACAATACTTGTTGGAAGAAATCACATATTTCAGCATATTTTATTTCAAGTCGCATATTCAGACGACATAATGTCGTGCAGCAGATTATCACACAAACTATCAGTATCAATACAATCCCGCCAAGTTGTAACGAATGCTCGTTGCCATTTTCCGCCATTTTGCAACGGATGCCCATTGCAAATCTCATTTCCCATTTTTTTTCTTTCCAACGGACTGGCGATGGAGATCAGTTACAAAGTTGTAACGGGCATCTGTTACAAATTTTTAACAGGCATCAGTTGCAAATTTGTAACGGGGATCCGTCACCATTTTACAACGGGTATCCGTTAAAATTTGCCAACAGATATATCCGTTGTCCTTCGTTGCTAATTCGCAATGGATATTATCCGTTGTAGTGCCGTCGGGAATAGCAACGGATCTCGATTTGTAACGAGCGATTCCCAACGGGCGAGAATCCATTACCGTCCGTTGGAAAACGGTCATTCCAACGGATTTCAGGCGTTTTCCAACGGATATGTCTGCTGGAAAATGCAAATTTTTTGTAGTGTTCATCTTTCCTATTCCTCCAAGCGTGGCCTTGGACGAAATCCTTCGGGTGGCCGAAGTTTCCTTCTTCAACCATGCTATCTCTCTTCTCTTCTAGTCTCGTCTATCCCCTTTTTTTTTCTTTCTGGTCTGTTTTTAAATTTACACTCATTCAAATGGTGTTCATGTGATTCGCGTGGTTATTGGCATGCAAGCCCGATCGTGCTCATGTAGATGCCCGACCGTGCAGCAGCTCTCCTGCACATGCCCGATCGAACATGGATCAAGCTCGGGTCGTGCATTAGCTAAAGTGTTGATTTTTCATAAATAGCCCGGTCGTGCAGGTGTTGATCCCTAGCCGTGCATTGAGTGAAGCCTGGCCATGCTTGTGTTGTTCTTCTGTCTGACCGTGCTTCAAAGGATTCCCAGTCGTGCTACATGTTCCTTGAGATCGATCGTGCTTTGTGGGATGCCCGGCCATGCATGTTCAGCTTGGTAGATTGGTCAGGCAAGGAGGATATCCGGTTGTGCTGTGTGTTCTGCACTCCAATCGGCTCGGTCATGCTGCAATAATGTTGCTTGGTCGTGCTCCTTTCGCACCTTGGTCACTTTGGTCAGGTTTTCGGATAGATTTGTCGTAATTACTCGTGGTTGTTTCACATGTCTTCGTTTCCTGCATAACACACAAAGTAATAGAAGAAGTTCTCAAATATACTCAATAAGTCGGTAAAGTCCAAGATTCGAAATCAAAACTGAACCTAGGAATGATGAAAATACTATGACGGATTAGGTGTTATCAAACATCAAGGGGAACTTACATCGAGAAATTTCCGAGGAAAGTAGGTAAACTCATTTATCTTACGATCACTCATCTTGATGTTTGCTTTGCCGTGAACTAATTTAGCAAGTACATGCATGGTGGAGCACATATTCAAATACATCAAAGGCGAGCAAAGAAAAGGAATATAAATGAAGTGTCATTGTAGCCTCGACATTATTGGATACTATGATGCAAGTTAGGCTGAAGACTAAGATAATTAAAAATAAACCACCGAATTTTGCATGTTTGATGGAGACAGTGAGATAACATGGAGAAAAGAAGCAGAATGTGGTGGTTAGGTCAACCATAAAGGCAGTGTACAAAGGCATGGCCAACACACTCTATGAGCTAATTTGGATTATAAAAAAATGTTTGAAAGCCTCAATAACAAGACGATTCAACCTATGGTATTCCATTGCGATAACCGGACATGGTCCACAGTGCAAAAACTCAATCTTCTAGGAACGAAAGATTCAATAAAGCCATTGCCACAATATACATAGCTCATACCAGTTAGTAGACATATTTACCAAGACTATAAGTGATCGAGTATACTGTGACCTTCACAAATAGATAGAACTTGTAGATCTTCATCAACTAATGATATATGGAAGCTCAAATGATGTCTTCATCAAACATATATAAATAGTCATTGTATGTTTTTTCTTCACCAAAATCATATCCAATTGGATATTATTTGATAAGGTTTTAACGAGGTATTACCTCATATTGTTAATATTTCAAAAGAAATTAATATTTTGAAAGACTTATAGTAATGTGATTCAAACTTTTAGATCGTGCAACAATCTTTCAATTTAGACAAATAAAAACGATGTGAAAAGGGATTACTTTTTTTTTTAAAATGTAAAATCTAATTTTTTTTATAATGAAAGTGTTTTCATCTAGTATTTTCATATTTTAGCTTTTTTCTGGTATTTCCATTTGTAAATAATGGATTTTTTCTCTTGAGTTAGTCTCTCTATATTCTTGTTATCTAAATACTAATAAAAGGTAAGGTCATGTGAATAGTGTACAAGGACAAATGTTAGATAGATGTTTTAATTTTTTTTCCTGATGTTTTTGATTCATCGTTACCATTGATTAGAAAAAAACTGATGATTCATATCTATTTTATCTATCCAGTAAAGGATGATTCTTTTCCTCCATCACCTTGGTAATCGACGGAAGGATGACGAGAGGGCCGATGGAGAGTCCCGACGACGAGAGGGCCGATAGCGAGAGGGCCGACGAGAATGCTAGCGGAGAGTCCCGGCGAGAATGTTGGTGGAGAGTCCCGACGGCGAGAGGCCCGACAGCGAGAGGGCCGACGAGAATACCGACGGAGAGCCCCGACGGCGAGAATGCCAGCGGAGAAGGCCGACGGATAGCCCCAACGACGAGAATGTCGGCAGAGAGGGCCGACGGATAGACGAGAGGGCACGAGAACCGACGGAGAGCCCCGACGGCGAGAGGACCGACGGAGAAGCCCGACGATCGACAAGAAATTCAGGATGTGGATGGAAGCTCAACCATAGACAAGAAATGGTGGATATGAATGGAAGAACAAAACTGGACGGCTAGAGTTAGGAAAAGAAGGAAGAAAGATTAAGTAACCCTAATAGCGTTTTAGTAATTTTTATAAAAATAAAGATATTTTAGTAATTTTAAAATTTTATAATTTTTTTATTTTATATATATAGTTTTAAAGGTAAGTTTGTAATTTTAGTAATTTGATTTTTAGATTTTACTAGATAGTTTTATAATTTAATAAATTTTACTATTGGGTAGGTTTTATATTTAATTTTTTAAAATTATTTAATTATTTTAGTAATTTAACATTAAAAAATTGATATTTTTTAAAATACAGCAAAATTGTTAAAAAAACCAAATTTTAGTAACAATTTTATAAAATAAATTTACAAAGTAAGTAATAGTTTAACAAAATATTAAATTATTCTAAATATTAAAAAATTGTTAAAATTAAAATTAAATTGATAAAATTTGTTTAAAAAATAATTAAATATATAATTAAATATATAATTAAATACATAATAAAATAACCTGTGCGAAACGGGGGATTATCAAAAATGCCCCTGTAGGGCTAAAGTGCTTCAAAAATACCCTTGGTTGAAAAAAAAAAAGTTTCAACCTCAAATCTACCCTTAAAATATTGATAATCTCATATTACCCTTGACGACAATTTTTCTCTCTCCTCTAGAGCACCTCTAATTCTCGCGCGAAAATTACTGTTCCCCCACACCACAACAGATTCGGCGAGAGTAGCTTGCGATCCGCATCAGATTCGCTGCCAATAGGTTGAAATCCTTTGTTGTCAACAAAGAAGCTTGCAATTAAGCACTGTCAAAGGGATCAAAGGTCGTCGGAGGGGTCCAAGGGTAAATGGGTCGCAAAGGGTCAAAGGGTCGCAGGGGTCCAAGGGTCGGATGGTCGCTGTGGGTCACGGAATTTACCCCTCTTTTTATGTTTTTGTTACAGGTGTAATGGATACGGTGGATGAGAAAATCACACTGATTTATTTTTTGTATGATGGTAAATGGGAAAAAACCCAAATGGAGAATCTGAATGGGTTGGTAGAGTTCAGGAAAACCAGAGAGTATTTTTCTTATGTCCTCCGGTTAGTCTGACATACCAGCAACTGATTTATGAGTTATGTGTAGAGATGATGGTGGATAATAATACAACGAAGTTGAAGTTAAGCTATTTGCCCAATATTTGTGAAAATAGGAAACCGACATATATAATGAATGACAAACATCTTATTTATTAT
>CM071863.1:31411827-31439454 GCA_036759665.1 Gynandropsis gynandra | reverse complement strand
CCTCTTCGACAGGACCGACTGTAGGTTCCTCGGAAGGAACCTCCTTAGGGGTGGCCTCTTCGACAGGACCGACTGGAGCATCCTCGGAAGGAACCTCTTTAGGGGCGCCCTCTTCGACAGGAACGAATGCAGGTTCCTCGTCAGCGACTTCATCGACAATAACCACTAGAGCATCTCCATAAATGCGTCTTTTGCGACCCATGCGACCCTTGCGACCCTTTCCGACTCTCGATGGAAATTGACTCAAATGAACTTTTGAGCTATTTATTACTTACTTGGTGGAACTTCATCAGGAGCAACGACTGCAGTAATCTCTCTGGAAATGTATTCCGTTAGAGGAATGGCGGCGCCAGATGCGGTATTTTCAATTAATATCGAAATGTTTGCCAAATCCTCTTCTACGCCATCTCCACGGACATTTTCAGACTCTGACTCAACCGGCTCTTCGTTCGGCACTGGATATGAACATTGAAGGAATTCATAGTCTCTAACACTGCCAAAAGATTGGTTTGCGGTGCTCGCATCTATCTCGGCAGATTTTGATTTTGCCTTTTCAACACCTTTGGGATTTGCCGCCTCTGCTTTTGTATTAGGCAAATGAAACTCGGCATCCTATAGAAGATCTTTGACAGCGTTGATGATTCTTTTCTCCGACTTCTTTATTTCCTTCACTAATTTCTGCTCCAGTGTCAGCCGGACTGCAGCTTCTTTTCCTTCAGCTTCATCTTCATCCTCGCCTTCTCTTTCAGCTTCAGCTTCATCCCTTTCCCCTTCTTTTCATCTCCAAGAACTGCTTTCCGCGTCAGCAGTTCTTGCTCACGAATGTCCTCCCAACAAAGTCCCTTCGGATTTCTACGAATATGTTCCATCCATATCTGAACATCGGGATCGTGGCATCCCTCATAGTCGTCCAGATCATAACTTGTAAAGTGTTCATCGCGATCAGCACAAATAATACTTCGAATATCCTGAAAAACAAAAAATAGTCATTATTACCCTGTGTGACCCTTGTTTTCCTTGTGACCCTTGTATAATTGTTACCTTAGAATCTCCGATCAGCCTTATGACTTCTGCGTACTTCAGGTTAATACTGGGTTTAACCATCTTCTTGCACATTCTTGGGCATGATGGATCCGCATTCTCTACATCAACATACCATCCCTTTCCGCCCAAACTAGGGATGGTTTCGAAAGGAAGTAACTGCAACATTAAAAAATCAGAATGCAGCAAAAAGTATGAAAAAATTCAAGTTATTCGAATAATATATACAACTTACCATTAGTGGGATCATGAAACCGCCACAATACCATTTTGGTTTCGGTGATTCCCCGCTAACGTGCTTGCGGCAAGTATCCACAATCTTGTCGAATGTGTAACGCCCCCATGGAAAGTCTTCACAAAATTCCAAATCATCAACCATGTCAATGAGATCATGGCTGATAGAGTTGTCTGATGAAGGCTTGTGATCAATAACTTGCGCCAACAACAACAAAGTTGCCAACCTCTTTTTGTCCTCGTCATTCTTCGCCTTCACAAGCTTTCCAATGATTTGTACGGGGGTCACCTTTCCACGGCCGAAATACTTCCGCCTGAATGTATCACCCCTTTTGGACTCCCATCCTTTGGGATATGGTCCGCAGTTCAATCCGGAAATTAGTGCGTGCTCCACTATAGAGTACCGGATGGGAACACCGTTTAAGACGAACCACAACTCCTTCTTGTCCCGTACAATCACGGAGTGATTTAGGAGGATAGACATTTGAACCTTAGTCAATGTGGAATCACATTGGAAATGGAATAAATGCTTAAATTGCGATTCCTTCTCGAAGTAATGCACGTCGTATTCATCTAAGATTCCTCTCAGCTTCGTTATTGTCTCGTGAGGATAACACTTGGTTGTGATCTTTGGCATTCTGTCCATGTGTTTGAATTGATATACAAACTTCGGCTTTGGGGCCACCTGCAAGACCAATTAATTAAAGAATACATTATACTTCTACCGACTCAAGCGACTCAAGCGACCCATGCGACCCATGCGACTCATGCGACCCATTCGACCCATGCGACCCAACCGACCCTTTGGCTCAACCGACCCATGCGACTCGACTGAACCATGCGACCCAAGCCGACTCACTAAGACAACCGACTCAAACGACCCTTAGATCCCCTGCGACGCTCAAGCGACGATTGCGACCCAAACCGACTCACTGAGACAACCGACTCAAACGACCCTTAGACTCCCTGCGACGCTCAAGCGACCATTGCGACCCAAATCGACTCACTCAGACTCAACAGACTCACTGACACTCACACCCATTTCAAATCAATAAACCATTCTGGGACTCGACAGCCTGCAAACCCTAGAAATCGACGCTCAACCGACCATCGCGACCCAAACCGACCCACTGAGACAACCGACTCTTGCGACTCAACCGACTCACTGAGACTCAACCGACTCATTGACACTCACACCATTTCAAATCAATAAACCATTTTGGGACTCGACATCCTCCAAAACCCTAGAAATCGATCTACTTACACTTATTGACGCCATTGAAGATTGACTCGTGCTCTCTTCTACACTGCTGTTGTTGCTGCTGATTCTAGCCATTTCCTTCTTGCCAACTTCGAAATTTCCTTCTTGCCAACTTCGAATCGATCCCTCTCAAGTTCGAAATCACTTGTTCTTTCTTGGCTTTTATTCTCCCAGAATGCGGGTTTGGCTTTTACTCTCCCAAAATACGGTTTTTCCCACGTTCGAAAATTAAGGGTAAATTTGTCTTTTCTCCAGTTTTTTTCCCGATTAAATAATTATTTTAGAGAAGGATATTTTTGAAGCGTTTTAGCCCTACAAAGATATATCTGATATTCGGCCGTGCGAAACACAGGTACAATACTAGTATCAAACTATTTTTATCTTCGTTATTGATGACAAAAAAATTATGATTTATAATTTTTTATATTATTTATTTAACCCATAATTTTTTGAGTCTTTTGTATCCATATTGATTCTCTGCATTTAACGCCAACGACAAATTAATTTTGTCATTAATTAATATACAATGTCAAATTCAAGTTTAAGCAAATTTGACATGATAAAATTATATTTTGTTAAGAAAATATAATTAGAAATATGTCTTTTTATATAAAAAGATTGATATGAAATACTGATTCTAAAATCTACTAAACTATATTGATCTTGATAACATATTAGAATATAAATAAATAATAAAAATAATTATGAAAGTCAAAATATATCGAATAATTGAAGGAAAAAAATTGCATTATGAAAGTTGGATTATATTGATTATTGAAGACAAGTTTTGTATTGATAAACATGTTATAATGATATTATTATAAATTGAGTAAAATACGAGAAAATAAGGAGATAAGAGAAGATTTCTTATTCCATTTTTAAAAGTTTTCAAATTTCTTATTTTTTATAAAAATTGATAATTGATTTTAAAAAATATTAATGAATTACTTAAATTATTATATGTTATATTTTATAAAATGTTACTTGATATATTTATTTCCAACGCGAAACAAAATCCGACAAGAGAAGGAAAAACGAAAATATTTCAGGTGAAATAATCAATATAACCATTATTATTCATGATTTTTTTAGTATATTACCGATTTTCAGGTGGCTTTCTAATTCCAGAGAAGGGGAGCAAATTGGCCCGCTGCGATGTATCAGAGAGAAGAGTACAAAGAACATGAAGTGAAATGCGTTTCTTACTGAAGGAGATATATTAAGAAAAAAAAAACAGAGAGAATTGAGGAGTGTTCTGGGTCGTCTAATAGTTTTGGTGTTTTTTCCCACACGGCAAAGACGAGCTAATCGCTTTTTTTTTTCCTCCGTTCTTCGGTGAGATTTCAGACCAAACCCATGTGGGACTTGGAGCTCTGATCCTCGGAATTTTGCGCATTGATCCGTCTGCATGCTGGATCACATGCATTTTCCTGAGGTGAGCTCTGTTTAGGTGTTGTTGGCCAAATGTAAACATCATATCAGAAATCTCCTCTCGGGCTTTCCTTCTTGGTGTCTACTTTTCAGCTCACTGTTATGTGATCGGTGGTTTCGGGTATTCGATTTGTTCCACAGACGGAATTCCGGGTCTATGATACTACTAATTTGAATCTATTATGCGTTTGTAGTCATGGGTTTTGATTTATTTATGCGAATTTCATTTGCTTCTTTTGTTATTTTCTCCTTATTCTTGTTTGATTTGAGACAATGATGGCGATTTTCAGTTCGTCCGAAGACATCTAGTAATCCATTAACATTGTCTTTGAAAATGGTAGTGATAATAGGCAATGCCATTTTGGCTTACATTTGAGATTTCGTCCTCTTGCATGTACTACTGTGAACTAGAAATCCCAAGGATTCTGAATTTCACAGATTCTGACCTCTCATTTGATGCATGCTCCTCTGGCTTTTATTTTCAGATGAAATCATTGTGCATACTTCCATATACGGTGCGTGGTTAGATTAGGCATCTGAGTACTCTCAGGTTCTTACTGTATTTAGAGACGCCCACTTCCTGTTTCTAGTAAAGGAGCTGTCCGTGTACCCGGTTTTGTCTGTCTTTTTGGGTTTCTGCGTTGCTGATGAATAGCATTTGGTTTTTGATATGTAAGCATGTTGAATATCGTGCTTCAAATTTTGGACATACCATGCTTGCGAGGCTACTCTCATGCATATGATCAACTTTGTCTTTTAGTGGCTGAAAGTCAAGCCAGAAACACCGATAGAACAACCGCTTCTGTGACTGTACTATAACGGCATTTTGGTGTTGTTTCTGAATATGGCATGGGTTCTACACTTCTCATCACTTAATCTGTAGCTCTGCGCTTCTTGGTTGATGTAAATTAGAACTTCATACTCAGTACATGGCATTCAGGGTAATTCTGGTAAAGATTCATCTTGTTCTAGGGGTAATTTTTAGCAATACAACACTGAAGAAGACAGAAAAAACAATATGGCGATGTGCTTGAAGAAATAGACGTAGGATCGGTGACTCTTGAAAGTGAAGGTCGCTCACAATGGCCACCATGAAATTTGAATGCGGTAACAGAAAATTTCATGTGCTAGCTTACTAGAAGGAATCAGTTTCTTTAGTTGGAGCCTATTATGTTTCAAAATTTGCAAGCAATATGGTCTGCTCTAAAGTGCAAGTTGATACATGTTTTAGCCTTTTTGTTATTCCCAGCGATTTTAGCAGTATTTTGGAACCTCTAGAATCTCTACATTGATTTTACTGTTGCAAATGTCAATTTTTTGTTTAGGAAAACATTCTTTTCTTCCTAATTATGGTTTCTTTTGTCATGGAGATATCCAGATTTGCATGGCCAGAAGGGTGGTCATAAAAATTATGCATTCTGGATACCTCCTTTGTCCTTATATTCTTCTGGATCTGTTGAATGATTAGAGAACAGAACAGGAAGTGACCCCTTCTTTAGAAATAAATTGGTTATTGATGAATGTGACCTCTGATTTTTGCTTTTGCAGGTACCTTTCCTATAATTTCATGCAAATTGAAATATGCGTTTAGTTGGTAAAGATGTTTTGCAACGCGGAGATTGAGAATTTACAGCATGACGGTTTTGAGGGGTCATATGAAGAGCACCGGATCTTCAGAGAGGTTTTCTTTGGCAATGATCCCAGAAATACAACTAAAAGATGTCTTGTTACTGGAGTCATCGACTTTAAATGTGACTACAGTAAGAATGTCACTTCTTCTCTGTGCTCTAACAGTGATAACACCGTGGTGACTAGCCAACGGTCCTCAAAATATTTGTGTCCAGAAGGTTCCGAGACACGTGCTCCTAAAGATGGGTCAGACTTTAAAGCAAAAAGTAAGAGAATGAAGCTTTCAGGTAATGAGCTTCCGGACAGAAAACTTGAAAAGGGATCTGTGTTGAATGGCTCTCCGAATTTGGATATAGCTAGCAAAACGGTACCTCTCCACTTAGTCGAATTATCTAGCATGGGAGTGTCCACTAGCTCATATTTGCTAAAGCAAAAAATAGAGAAAGGCAGAGAAATTTATCTGGGAGACCTTGGGTTAGGGAAGGGCAAGTCACAAACCTCGGAAAAATGTGATGGAATGGAAATATTTGGATGTAAAGCAATTGCCTCCCCTGTTTCTCAGGAGAGCTTTGCCACAAGAACGATCTGTGGGGATTCATCTATATCTTTTGCCGAGAAGTGTGACCTCCCACTGCAGCTAAAGGATGTATCTAAAGTATGTCCTAATGGTTTAAATTATCAAAGATTGAATACATCTGAAATTTGTCTAAAGATAGATCCTAAAGAGGACCCCCGTCCCCTTCTCCAGAAATATGTATGTAAGTTGCTTAGTGCTGCTGGCTGGAAAATGGAGAAGTATCAGAGACCATGTAGAAAATACAGTGATACAATGTACATATCACCTGAGGAAAGAAAATTTCGTGGATTTCCTTCAGTTTGGAGATCATTAGGTAATACCCTAATGGCTGATCATTTGATAATCGAAACTGGTACAACGAAATGGAGTGGTATCAATGACTTCTGGTCAGATTTGTCGCTCACATTGTTGGACATTGAGGAGAACATCAAAGGGTTAGATCTTGCTAAAACACAGGCATTTTGGTGGAGCACTTTAGAGCCTTTTGTGACTGTTGTATTCATAGACAGGAAAGTTGGTTCTTTAAGAAAAGGGAATGAAGTTGAGGCTTCATGGTGTTCAGTCATTGAAAAGAGCAAGAAAAAAAATGCAGGCTCTATGCACAAAACATTATGCTGCCCTGAAAGTGTTTTGGCAGTTTCCGTGGGGAGTCATGGTGTTTATGATGAGGATGTTAACAATGAGATGCATTTAGACCCTAATGAGAAAAACAAAATTGTGGCATATTCAAATTCTGCAGGTTTATCCACACATGCCACAGTTCCTATAAGTGCCTTGGGCAGTCCTGAATCCTCTGCCCCTTCAAGCACACTGGCAAATTCTTTCATTGAAGAAAATGTACACAGATTCCGAGGAAATCACACACTGAAAAATTACACTGGTTGCAGAAAACATGACTCCATATCGACTGAAATTGTTATCTCTGGGGTTATACAGAATCCTGGGCTTGATGAGGACGAGGTTAGCAAGCACGGTGGAGCTTCAGAGCTCATAACAGAAAACAAGCATGGAAGTCTTGTAAGAAAGAAGTTACACAGGAAGTCTAAAAAGATAGCTGAAATTAGACCTGCTTCCTTGGACCAACGTGATATCATCAATTTTAATTCTCCTGGCTCTCTTGAATGCCTGCAAAACTCTATGGTCCATGTTCACTTACCATCGAAGGTATACCAGACGGAAAGTTTGAAGCGCGATAAGATCAATAATTCATATGGCAATTCAAAGAAGGGAAGAAAGAAAGCTAGTAAACACCATGTTCAGGATGATGACATTTTGTTTTCATCAATAATAGAAAGCAAATATAACAGCGGTGGTGCTACTGCGTCAAATCGTAAAAAGAGAACCCAGAAATCAAAAGCTAGAACAAAAAAGAGAAGCAACAAGGGAGGATGCAAGTTGCTTCCCAGAAGCTCAAGCAAGGGGGGAAAACAATTTTCAGGAAAATGGTCTGTTTTAGGTCCAAGAACCGTCTTATGGTGGTTGATAGCCTCCAAGGTAATTACTAGGTATGAAATAATCCAGTTACGAGACCCTGACGATGATACGACAGTAAAAACTGGCATGGTGGTCAGAGATGGAGTGGTTTGCACATGTTGCAATAGGACCATATCACTATCTGAATTTAAGGGCCATGCTGGATTTAGGCAGAATGGTCCGTGCCTGAATCTTTTCATGGAGTCAGGAAAGCCCTTCACTTCTTGTCAGTTGCAAGCTTGGTCTATGGAGTACAAGGCCCGGAGAAGTGGAGAGAGATCAGTGGAAGCTGTTGATGATGATCCGAATGATGATTCTTGTGGAATTTGTGGTGATGGGGGTGAGTTGATCTGCTGCGATAACTGTCCATCTACCTTCCATCCGGCTTGCTTAACAATGCAGGTACTTTTCTGGCTCATTTTTAGGGTATTCTGAATGCTTTTTTATTTTTCTTTGTCTCTCTCTCACAAGGCCATCACTGTGTCTCTTAAAAGTGTCAACTTCAGTAAACTATATGCCGCTGATTGTTTTTTCATTTCTATAACGGTATCTTCAGTAGGTTTCCTGAGAATAGATAGAGTGATCATATTTTTTCGTCTATTTTATCAGGTGCTCCCTGAAGGCAGTTGGTATTGCTCAAGCTGCACATGTTGGATCTGCAGAGATTTGATCAATGATAAGGAGCCTGCAGATCACTCACATGCATTTAAATGTTCCCAGTGCGAGCACAAATGTAAGCATCCCTCTACCTCTCCTACCTGTCAGCTGTTTTAAAGTACTGTTCAATCAATAGTACACGAAATCGGTTATGATTACGGGTAGAATACCCTGATTTCAACTCTTATGTTCATCAAGAATCACTGAAATGTGTTCATGATAGATGCCCCTTTGTGTCACTTTCAATTGCCGATGAGGACTTGCCTCTTCTCCATGTTTTCCACCCTACTACTTGAAGCTTTCCTCTTTCTGGACATTGAATTCCGAAATAGTTACTTTTTGTATCGAATCCAGTTTGGCTGATGAGATCTACCTTTGTTATCAGATCATGTCGTGTGTCTACAAGGGACAAGTAAACGTAGAGAACCCTTTCCAGAGACCTACTTATGTGGTAAAAACTGTGAGAAGGTATCGAGATATTATGCTAACTCTCTCTGAATTTAATTCAAAACTTCTATGCATACATGATAAACGTATATATGTTTAACTCATATAGTGAATCACTTTTTCCCCTTCAGGTACAGTTTACATTGTAAATTTCATTTTCCAGCTTAAAGTCATGAAGTGACTAATGCAACTTGTTTTGCATGTATCTCCTATTTTACGTTTTGAAGTACGGAAAATATATTTACATTCTGACGGTATGCCCTCCTCCACAAGCATTTCATGGTTGGTCAATTTACCGCATAACTAGGGGAAATTTTAGTGGTGTAGATTCCTGGATTGACGAACACGTTATCCCCTGTCACTTTTCGTCGAGCTTGCAATTTCTTTCTTACTATTCTCTAAGTCTTGGATGTATAAAGAACAGAGTTTGTATTGTAGGGTAGGTTTGTGATTTCTTATTCAGTAGGTGTGGTTATGCAGATTTACACTGGTCTTAGTTCTCGAGTTGGGATCATTAATCATATTGCCGATGGCTTGTCTTGGACTCTTCTGAAATGTTTCCGAGAAGACCAGAAGGTTCCCTCTTTCCAATGGATTGCATTGAAAGCTGAATGCAACTCGAAGTTAGTCATCGCACTCTCGATTATGGAGGAATGCTTTCAGTCTATGGTTGATGCAAGAACCGGTGTTGATATGTTACCTCATTTGCTATACAACTGGGGGTAATCTCCTTGTGTCATTTGCTTCCACTCTTTGATTTCTGTTGCTTTATTTGTGCCTTTAGTCCTTTTAATGTCAAAGGCCTTTTAGCGGTGTAAAATGGTATATCTCACTATTGGCTTGCCCTCTGTGGATCATTTTCTGCATGGACAGGTCAAAATTTTCCCGCTTAAACTTTGATGGGTTCTACACAGTAGTTGTACAGAAGGATGATGTACTGATATCAGTAGCTTCCATCAGGTGATTAAAAGTACTCTCCTTAGCTGTCGAAATCCATTATCTCTAAACACCATACCACTTCATATGGACAAACAGATATTTCTCACTACTAGGGAACGGGTCGATTGAACTTTTCTGACTACCATAGACTGCAGAGAATTGCAAGTGAAAACGCCTAATGTTTACAGGTTGCATGGAGTGACTGTCGCTGAGATGCCTCTCGTTGCCACATGCAGCAAATATCGGCGGCAGGGGATGTGCAGAATATTGGTTTCTGTCATCGAAGAGGTATGGTGCTTGGAGCGTGCTTATGGGATTGCTCTTAAACATCAGTTTGACACATGGATAATCTCTGGACGACAACATAACATGAGTTTAATGATGCTCATTGCTGTTAAATAATTTCTTGAAATCAGCTAACTGCGTGGGTCATCTGTCATTTTTAGCAATCTTAGAATCTGTTTGCGACCCATGCATACAATTTTTCTTATCTTGTGCCTTCTTTATTCTTGGTGTTGGCTGCAGATGTTGGTGTGTTTTAAGGTGGAGACGCTTGTGGTAGCTGCACTTCCGAGTTTAGTGGAGACATGGACTCAAGGTTTCGGATTCATACCTGTGAAGGATCAAGAACGTGAAGCTCTTAAAAGAATCAATTTGGTGGTGTTCCCCGGGACAATACTGCTCAAGAAAACCTTATACGAGCATACGAACCCCAACAATGTCATAGGTAAGCCAGATTTTCTGCTCTCTTTTTCCTTTTTGTTTTTGTGTCCATTACTTCGGATTTACTTGAGTTTTCTTTTTTCAACTGGCATTGGCCTGGGTGAAATAGGCTGCAATCCATCCATCAAAGAACCAGATCTGGAGCCATTTTCAAACAAAGCTGGGTTTGCCATGGAAGTCCCTGCCAAAGACACTCATCTTGAGACTTGTGATCAGATGGTTACGGAGAATTCAGACGATGAGCCGCCCCCAGGCTTCCCTGTACCTCTGGAAACCACCCAGTTCAGAGGAACCAGGACTGAACTACGGACTGAAGAGAACCTAAAAGAACCTACACCACAAGCCACAGATCAACGGGAGATTCTGGTAACTGACAGAACCAGTGATGGAAACACCCCTGTTTGGTCAGAGATAACTCAAACTGACCAATCTGAAAACACTGCACCTATGCAGGAGGAGAAACCAGAATCGGTAAGCGTCCAAGTGGATTGTTTGCATGGACAGTTTGCCAAGCTTTCAGATGAACAGACAGATTCATTCGCAGCACTAGAAGAAATTTGTGGTAGAAGCTGTAATGTCGGATTAGATTTAGTTAGATCTTCATGCCACTACGATGAGATATTGCTTTGTGTTGATGAACAACTCGAGGATAATAGCTCTGAAGACTCGGAATAGCCTAAGAAATATGAACAAAAATGTTCACTTGATTTCTGTCATAAGTCGATTTACATATTATCTTTTAAATATTATTAAATATATATATATATATATATATATATTATTATTTTATAATTTAATTTTGGGTAAACAATTCTATTTTCTTTCTATGTTATTTCGATTTCCCTTCGATTTTGTATTAGTCCGATTTTTTATTGTTAAATATTATTTGAACTATACTAAACAATTTAAACAAAACGGCAACAAAAATTAAAGATAAATATTAGTTTTTAGATTGTTTTACATCGATTTTGGAATTGCATTAACTCACCAATCTTGGATTTGTAACCAAGCTTACAAAGACAATGAGTTTTCACAGCGACATCTCACTGTTCCAACCTTAGGATCACATGACAAGACAATAAGACTTATGCTTCCATCCGCACGTAGGATGGTATTCCCTGACTTTACATCTATATGCAGCTTCCCGTAACATGAAAAATATAAGAGAAAGACTAGCCATGGTTGTGCCATAGAACTTATAAAGCGTGTTAATGCAATAAAAATAGTATCGTAGAATATATTTGTTAATTCAGGTGGTTGAGATATTGAAGGAGCAGAAATTCAAATGAGGAGATATTGAAGGAAGTCAATGAGAAGATCAAGGAGAAGAAGATGAAGTCAAGATTGGATCTGGCGGAGTCAATACTGAAGAGAGATCAGCAAGATGGTGCGGATGGAGAACCGGGAGGTTAGCAATGCCGTGTGGAAGATAGATAAGTTAACCTGACAACAAAAAAGGAGGTTAACGGATCAGGGTGATATCTGAGAAGTACGCAAAATAGAGAGAAAAAGTTTTCTGAAGTTTTAAGTGTACTTAGACAGATATTGTACTGCGTTGAGAAAAACAGTAGAGGTTTTATTTACGTCTAACTCAGGGGGAGTTATCCGTGGAGATCTTTGGTGCATTGTAAATGCTAACAAGTGTACTTAAAGATTGACGAGTAAATAAACGAAAACTGTTTTATATATTCGATCTTTAAGATTCGATTATCTGCAAAGTTGTCTTAAACTAGTCTTTCAATTGGTATCAGAGCTGGCAACCTAAATTTAGAGTAAATCTAAGAACTGGATTGAGATCCGAAAAGACAACAAAAATTGAAGGACCAAGAGATCTGTACTCATTTGGAAAACCTGTCATGTTAGATGTGTCTAACTATGGATATTGGAAAGTCAAGATGAGGGCAAGTATAAAAGGAATTGATGAAGATACCTGGGGTGCCGTGAAGAATGGATGGACTCCACCAACTATCATTGATGAAAATGGAAATGAAAAAGAGAAGCCATCAGATCAATGGACACCTAGTGAGAAAAGAAATTCAACCTTCAACGCAAAAACCCTGACAGCTATTTTCTCATCAGTGGACATTAATGAATTTAAACAAATTCAAGGATGCGAGTCTACCAAAGATGCATGGGATACGTTGGAAACTATTCATGAAGGCACCACTAGTGTTAAAAGAACACGTCTGGATATATTAGAACATCAGTTTGAGAAATTGGAGATGGGGGAGTATGAAAGCGTGAAAGAATTTAGCAATCGAATGAATGTCATCGCCAATGAAGTAAGTGTACTTGGGCAGAATCTGGACAATAAGAAACTGGTTAAGAAATTACTGAGATGTCTACCTAAGAAGTTTCATGCAAAGAAGGTTGCAATGAACATGTCCTTGAATACACATACTACAAGCTTCAAAGAAATAGTTGGAATCTTGGTTGCGTATGAACTTGAACTTCAACTCGAACAAGGAGATACAGCTAAATATGGAAGCAAAGGAGTAGTATTACAGGCTATCTCAGAAAGCACCAGATTGGACAATCTTGAAGAGAATATTGTCTTACTGACCAGTAAGTTTGGAAAATTTATGAAGAAACGGTGAGGAGTGAAAAAGTCATCAGTTAAGGAAGTTGGATATAGAAAGGAGAATAAATCTGGAGCTCAATGCTACGAATGCAAAGGATTTGGTCACTTCAAATCAGATAGTCTTAGCATCGCAAAAAAAGAAAGTATGCTGAAAAACTTAAGAGAGACACAATGTTTCAAATGCAAGGGCTTTGGACATACTAAAAATGAATGTGCTAACAGTAACCAGGCAAAGGAAAAATCACTAATCACGTTTAGTGAATCTAGTTCTGAATATGGAGATGAGACTGAAGAGGAACAATCTAGTTTTGTTTCATTTATCGGCATTATTGATGAAAATGTTAAAGGAAGTGAAAAAGATCAACTTGAAGAAGAAGAAGAAGACGAAGTTGATGTAGAGACTATTTACAATGAGTGGCTTATGATGAGCAAATTAAATGTCCAACTGATCAAGACAAATGAGAAATTGGAAGCTCAGATTCAAGATATGAAGCAAGAAGTACTGCTAAGGAAAGAAGAAGTGCACTTTGTCAGAAGACAATTAGAAGAGACCAATAAACAGCTAAAGATGCTGTCAAATGGTACTGAGAAATTGGACCACTTGCTCTCTATTGGCAAAAGAAAAGGTGATAACCATGGGATTGGATATATAAGGAACTCAAACAAGTCGGAAAACAAATTTGTTTCTAGAGGGGATTTGCAAGAAAATCTGAAATGGAAAGAAAAACAACTAGCTCACGGTATTCCTAATAAAGCTCAGAATATACAAAACTTTAGGACGAGAAGAAGTGGAAATGATCATGCTTTTGAGCACAGACCCATAAGACAATTTCAGACGCCTTACCAAAACAACAACCAGAGAAGAACAGTGCATACACAACATAATGGAAATAATCATGGAAGAATGCACCAAGATAAAAACAGGAAGAGAAACTCTGTAGTTTGTTTTTCTATGGAATCAGAGGTCATAAACAACGCACTTGCTATAAAAAACTCAGGTATGACGCAGGTAAGTCACCAAAAGTTAAACAAATTTGGGTAAAAAAAAGTGATTTGTACTGCAATATTGCATATATTTCTGCTCAGAAAGAAAAATCTAACACCTGGTACTTTGATAGTGGATGTTCGAGACATATGACACGTACGAGGGAATTGCTTTTAAATTTTGTTGAAATTAAGAATGCAGGAAGCGTAGTGTTCGGTGATGGAAATACAAGAAAATTCTTAGTAGAGGAGACATAAACTCACCTGGACAACCAGCTTTAACAAATGTGCAATTTGTTGCGGGCTTAACGGCTAATTTAATTAGCATCAGTCAACTATGTGACAATCGTCATTAGCTTAAGTTCACTAACAAGGAATGTCAAGTGATGAATTCTGACAATAAGTGTGTACTTACAGGTTCGCGGTCTTCAAATAATTGTTATGTGTGGACTGAAGAGAAAGTTTGCTTCAAAGCAATAGATGATATACTGTCATTGTAGCATCTGCGATTAGGACACATAAACTACAGATCTCTGGTGAAACTATCTGATTCTACAGCAGTAAAAGGTATGCCTAAACTGAAATTAGATAAAACAGAAATATATAAACCATGTCACTTAGGTAAACAGGTCAAAGTTCATCGTAAATGGATGCCTGAAGTGAAAACTGATAAAATTCTGGAGCTGGTACATATGGACTTGATTGGTCCAACGAGAACAGAAAATTTTGGAGGGAAAAGATACATTTTTGTTATTGTTGATGATTTTTCTAGATATACTTAGGTGAAATTTTTTAGAGAAAAATCTAACATATTCGAGCTGTTTCATTTCTTGTTTCTGCAATTGAAAAATACTAAAGGTTGTATTGAGAGAATCATGAGCGATCATGGAAAAGAATTCGAGAATGATATATTCCCAAATTTCTGTCAAAAGCATGGCGTCATCCACGAATTTTCAACACCCAAGACAACACAGCAAAATGAAGTCGTTGAAAGAAAGAACAGAACACTGCAAGAAATGGCTCCGGCTATGTTGCATGGAAAATCAATATCTATCAGATTTTGGGCAGAAGCCATAAATACAACATGCTACATTATTAATCGTGTTTACATCCGCCCAGGTATGTCTAAAACACCCTACGATCTATGGAGAGGTAAAAGTCCTAACTTAAGCTATTTTCATGTTTTTGGGTGTACTTGCTTTGTACTGAATGATAGAGAATGCTTGGGTAAATTCGACGCCAAAGGCGATGATGGAATCTTTTTTGGTTATGGCAATAACACAACTGCGTTCGAATTTTTAATTTGCGCACAAGGAAGGTTATTGAATCTAAAATGTTGTTTTTGATGAGGATCACTTAACTGATAGTATCATTTTTTTCTTTTTCTTCAGAAACAATACAAAAACAATCAGAATCAGCTAATGAACATTTAAGTGTACCTACTGATTAAGAAGTGACTTAATGTGAAACAGATAGAGATGTCTGTGAACATGAAAATCACAGAACCAACATGGAGCAGACAATGGTGCACAAGAATCACTCAATAGAAGAAGTTATTAGCAACATTGAGGATGGAAGACGCACATGTAACAAACTAAGAGTAAACTATCATGATATGGTAAAATTTGCATGTTTTACTTCGCAAATAGAACCTAAGTGTGTTCATGACGCGTTAGATGACGAATCATGGATAAAGGCCGTGCACGAGGAGTTAGAACAGTTTGTTAGAAATGACGTTTAGATTTTAGTTCCTCGACCAATGAACTTGAATGTGATTGGCACGAAATGGATTTTAAGAACAAAACAAACGAACAAGGTGACATTGTCAGAAATAAAGCAAGATTAGTAGCAAAGGGGTATACACAACTAGAAGGAGTTGATTTTGACGAAACTTTTGCTCTTGTCGCTAGATTAGAATCAATTCGTCTACTGCTTGGCGTTGCTTGTTTCTTTGGTTTCAAGCTTTTTTAGAAGGACGTAAAAAGTGCATTTCTAAATGGGATACTTCAAGAGGAAGTTTATGTGGAACAACCGAAAGGTTTTGAGGATCCACATTATCCAGAGCATGTCTACAAACTAAAGAAGACCTTATACGGGTTGAAGCAAGCACCACGTGCTTGGTATGAAAGACTTACAAGCTTCCTAATTCAGAACGACTACAAAAGAGGGGGAGTTGATAAAACCTTATTTATTCATGACTCTGATGATATTTTGCTGGTTGTGCAGGTTTATGTTGATGACATTGTGTTTTGTTCTAAATCGCAGGAGAAAGTAAACTGGTTTGTACAGACTATAAAGCGGGAGTTCGAAATGAGTATGTTTGGAAAACTTAGTTACTTTCTCGGTTTACAAGTGAAACAGTTCGACGATGGACTATTCATTTCTCAGAGTAAATATGCAAAAAATCTGGTGAAAAGATTTGAATTAGACCATAGTAAGTCAGCAAGTACTCCCATGTCAACAACAACAAAGCTGACAAAAGACTCAAATGGTGAAGATGTTGAAGTTAAACTTTATAGGAGGATGATTGGAAGTCTTCTTTATCTCACCGCAAGTAGACCTTATTTGTTTCTAAGTGTAAGGATTTGCGCCAAATATCAAGCAAAACCGAAAAATCTCATTTGCTGGCTGTATAACGAATAATAAAATATGTCAAAGGTACAACAGAGTATGGCATTCTATATTCCAAAGATACTAACTGTGAACTTGCTGGTTTCAGTGACGTTGATTGGGGAGGCAATGTGGATGATCGAAAAAGCACGTCTGGTGGTTGTTTCTTTCTTGGAAACAATTTAATATCCTGGCACAGTAAAAAGAAAAATTTCACGTCTTTATCTACTACTGAGGCTGAATACATTACCTTGGGAAGTTGTTGTACTCAACTTCTACGGATGAATCAAATATTTATGGACTACAATATGAAATCCAGAATTTTTACTGCATGGTGTGATAATACAAATACTATAGATATATCAAAAAATCTTATTCAGCATTCTAGAACAAAGCACATTGAAATAAGACATCATTTCTTGAGGGGGAAAGTTGAACAAAAACAAATGAAAGTGGAGTATGCGGATATCTTCACAAAACAACTGGATTTAAATCGGTTTATTTCTCTGAAAAAATCACTTGGTATCTGTGAGCTTTGATTGTCCTATGCGTATTACATTGATAAATTTTTTCAGAGTTTTTTTATGATCTTAGTAGAAAAGGGAAATTACTCAGATGTCTGCTTGATTTAAGTACACATTATTGCTCATTGCTCAGCGTTTTGAACATTGTTCTAGTTTTACCAGTTATAAGTTCTGTATCTGGTAACCCAAGTGCACTTAATTTTCTCACTTACTCCTCTAACAACTTTTATGTTTATTTCTATGCAGAGATAAGAACAGTTTGTTTTGAGTATATGTTCGGGTCTAAGTTGGGAGATATTCATATTCAGTTATAACGTCCTATGATACAAAGCTAAAATTGAGCTTACATACTCCTCTATGCTTGTATAAAAGTATACCTAAAAAGGGTAACCAATGAGCTTGTTATATGAAAAAAAGTATATCTACACAACGTCCTAGAAGCTGTGAATGAGTGTTTAAAAAATAAAATAAAAAAAGAAGGAAAAAGAAGAAAATAAAAATAAGAAATAATACAGTGATGCAACTTGTTTTAAGTTGAGAACAATATTCAGTAAGTTTACTTTAACAATCAGTCGTTTGCAATTCTTGACTAATTCTTAACGGTATGATTTTGTTTTGATTCTCTTTATCATGTTTTATAGCTTGGTTTTATACTTTGATTTGACGAGTGATATCAACACTTGGGTGTTTTTTTTCAGAGAAACTTGGCAGTTTTTTTAAAAATTTTAAATGTAATGGGATAGTTTGTGGGCTGACGTGACTAGTCCAGTTATTTCCAAATTTTTTTCCAAAATCCCTATTTTTTCGCTGCTTATGCAACTGCACTTAACTCTCTCTCAACTGCTGCTTTCCTTTTGTTGCTTGAAATCCTAAAACCCTAACCCACACTTCCGAAAGAACGAGAAGCAGTTTTTCATTGCAAATACTATCTTCAACACCGATGGAGACGCGAAGCACAAAATTTGGTCTGAATGGGAATGATACTCTCCTGCTTGACAACCAGGAGGTACAAATGGGAGATTTGGTGTTCACACGGAACCCATCGCGCGTCAATGGACGAAGGTACAAAGTTATGGCTACCAAATACTTTGCTCCCAATAAAAGTGAAAATAGACGTCCGAATGCAACGTCGATGGTGCATATTCAAACA
This sequence comes from Gynandropsis gynandra, assembly GCA_036759665.1. Taxonomy (NCBI): domain Eukaryota; kingdom Viridiplantae; phylum Streptophyta; class Magnoliopsida; order Brassicales; family Cleomaceae; genus Gynandropsis; species Gynandropsis gynandra. The sequence goes on along the minus strand of CM071863.1, from coordinate 31,421,193 downwards.
TTCCCTGATAGTCAATCGAGGGTCCCTTCTACCTCGACCCACAACGTGAATCGCAGCAAACTTTGACCCCACAAAGCGGTGCTCAACAATCTTCGATCCCACCAAGCGAAACACAGAATATCTCGACCCCACCACCGAGTGATGCTCCTCCCACTGTTTAGATAACGCATGTAAATGCTCGACAACCGGTCTCTGCTATAGACAAACAAACCTCTGCATCTTCACGGCGATGTACTCCTTTCTCTCTATCCAAAGCCTATTCACACAAATTATATAAGGAATCGTATGTCTCTCGGCTTAAAACTCTTAAGGAAAGGGAAATATTCTCTGAATGTGGTCTAAGCGTTAATCAGTTCAAGCATCTCCCCATCTGGCAAATCTTAGTGAACTGCAAGCTAATGCACACAGTCACTACTGTGATTCCTGTGTGTAAGGAACTTATCTATGAATTTTATGCGAATTTGGTTCCGGAGATAGAAGATTCAGGTTCAGTTTTGTTTGGTACCACGTATGTTCATGGGCATGTCTTTAAATTTAGTGCTGAAGTTATCAATGATTTCCTTGGCATCCCACATGTGGATGTAACGCGCACAAAGGAACTTCAAATAGATTTGGATTTGGACATCGTCACTAAGAAACTGACGGACGGTACAATGGTTACGTGGCATGGTCAGATTCCTAATTCAAAACTTCAGTGGGAGTACGCCCTACTTAACAAGATTTCTTGCACTAACTGGATGCCAAATAAAAAAATATGATGGGCTTAGGCAAGATACAACAATCTTTCTGTATTGCCTGAAGAATGATATCCAAATTAACTTTGGAAAGATGTTCCTGGACTCCATCGTAGGACTTGGTTTATCCAACTCTACGAAGTTCATTCTTCCATTTCCGTGTTTGATTCAGAATATTCTGAGTCAACAAGTTCCAGACATCGTTGGTAAAGATGAGATGAGAGAGAACATACCCCTATGGATTATTTTAGAAAAGAGGTATATGGCCAAGATGCCTTCTTCAGCTACGGAGGGAACTTCAGAAAATAGTGTTGTTCAGGAGCTCACTGAGTTAAAGCAGACTATGGAGACTATGCAGTCCACTCTGGATGCAACCCTGAAGTCTGTTATAGGGCTACTGAAACGATTCCAGAGTAATCAAGTGCACTTATATTCTCTTGTGTATTGGTTATTATAATTGTGTATCTGACTTTGTTTAAACTCTTATCACATAAACAGGGGGAGAAGTGCAGGAGAAGGATGAGGACGAGGAGGTTCGTGAGGAACCGGCCACAGAAAAAGGTAGAGGGAAGAGATAGAGGAACTAACATGTTCCTACGCATTTATCGTTTTTTTAAGTGCACTTAAGGACAATGTTTATTTTAAGTGTACTTAATACTTTTCTTGCTTGAACTTATTATGCACTGAACATATATGCGTAAATCTATTTGTGTTACATAATCTTATGTGGTGTTTGTTTTGTGCTTGAATTATTTATTGCATCGTTTTGAATTCTATTTGATTGATTGAAGTATGTTTCTGTAATAAGAATTCAAAGGGGAGATTGTTAATGCAATAAAAATAGGATCGTAGAATATATTTGTTAATTTCAGGTGGTTGAAACATTCAATGAGCAGAAATTCAAATGAGGAGATATTGAAGGAAGTCAATCAGAAGATCAAGGAGAAGAAGATGGAGTCAAGATTGGATCTGGCGGAGTCAATGCTGAAGAGAGATCAACAAGATGGTGTGGTTGGAGGGAGGTTAGCAGTACCATGTGGAAGATAGATAAGTTAACCTGACAACAACAAAAAGAGGTTAACGGATCTGGGAGAAAAAGTTTTCTGAGGTTTTAAGTGTATATTGTACTGAGTTGAGAAAAACAGTAGAGTTTTTATTTACGTCTAATTCAGGAAGAGTTATTTGTGGAGATTTTTGGTGCATTGTAAATGCTAACAAGTGTAATTTACGAGTAAATAAACAAATACTCTTTTATATATTCCATCTTTAATATTCGATTATTAAAGACTAGCCATGGTTGTGCCATAGAACTTTATCTTACTTAATACCAAATTTTCCGAATCATATAATTTGTATAATTTTTGGCAGTGGCAACCGCCAATCAGCAACAATGCAAGAAGAAAGCAGTCTTTCGAAGAAGAAAACAGAAGTTGAAGAAAGATTTACCTTGAATGTTCTTTTTTACTTCCAAAGCCAAATCGGGAGTGAGTGTATAAAGAGTATCATCCAAGCCTGGGAATCAAAAAACAAAATTATAACCACTTCTCAAACATCAACAAGATTCAAGGACTTGATATTCAATTGCCTTCCAAACTCTCGTATCCTTACCGAACAAAAGGAATCATATTTGTGTCTCGAACCTTGCTGAATGTCCTCCTCGTAAGCCATTATGATTCCAAATCAGACCCAGTCCCAACAAGAATAAATTCATTTAACATTATTTCATCAACTAATTCCAAGTTCCACGCCCAACATTGTCGAGTGTATCCTGATGATACTCATGACTACCATGAGAGAAGTTGAAACGAGCTACATTCATGCATGCCTTTAGAAGCTTCTTTATCATCGGCATAGAGTGAAGACAAATCTGACGAAGAACGAAGACAAAGCCAACGGACAAAACAAAGACAACGGCGAACGAAGGCGACAGACGGCCAATAGATGGGCGAGCAAACGAGGAGAATGACCGGAACAAACGATGGTGAAAGAGCGATCGATCAAATGAAGGCGAAGGAGGGGAAGATTGATGACCCACGAAGGAACAGAGAGAAAGGAAGAGACAAAGGGATAGGATTTTTAGATTTAGGTTTAATGGATTGAACCGGTTTAGTTTGGTTATTTTGACATTTTATCAAGTTATCCGACTATTCAATTTCGGATTAATCTTTTAATTGGGTTTTTAGAGTTAAACGGTTTTTTATTGAAGTGAGATTTTGGCTTAATCATATATAAATTGTAGATTTTGGTTTACTTTTCACCAGCGTTGTTATGCTAGTGTCTGCTGTTTATTATCGTTCCAACTTTGAATATCGAATAGTCGCATATGAAGAGCTTGGATTTAACTCCGGAGGAGTTTAATACAATACTGCCTTTTAATCATATTTTAGCCTTAATATTTTAAATAAAGATATATGGAATGCCTTAAAACTCCAGAGATCTTGATCTATTATTGTTCATTTCAATGGGATTGGTCGGAAAAGTTTCCTAATGGAGATATTGTTTGAAAGATCAAGTTCTTTAGCTCCTTTTATCTTTCTTTTTTATACTGGCTGCAATCTTCTCAACCCGTGTCATCCCTCTTTTTCTACACAAAGAGGGATGGAGAGATAGACAAAGGAATATGACATTGTAATGATGTTTTTGTCTTACTCTCATGTTATGTGTGTACGTTTGAACTTATTTTAAATGGTTAATAGATGGAGAGTATGACCAGACAAAGTGTTGTCAGTGCCAAGCAGCATTTGCAAATGGGATGGACCAACAAGTCACCCGGTTGGGTTGCTTACGTATATAATATGACTGCTACCATTGGTTAGTATAGAGTTTTAGTTCAAAATATGCAGTTTAATCACTAAAGCCATCATTCTCCCTTTCTTTGTATCATATCTTATACAAGTTGTTTGGTTTCACTCATCAAGAGGTTTGCTCCACACACAGCACCTGCAGGATATGTGTGCCCATCATGTAGCACTCATGTAAACTATATTAATTAGCATTAATTTCTTAGGTCAAAATCCTTTTGTATACTTTGACTCACATTTCATTATAATGTATTTGAGTAGATAATATGTGGAAGCCTTCCTTCGGTGTTTCATATTCTTGTGTGAAATTTATAAATAACTTTAAAAATAGAGTGATTGGAGATGTTTTTCTATAGTAAACATGAGCATTGGATCTGTGGTTCTTGCTTTTGAATTTCTTTCAGAAGTTTCATATGGCTTACATTTTGGAAATCTGTCTTTTTTTATATTGAAACCCTGTGTATGTTTCCTTTTCACTTCTGGAATTTGTAGAAGTCGTGTTTCTTAGTTAAAAGTAATTGTTTCGATTGAATGCAATTATGTTCTTTACTTGTAAAGCCTTTCGACTACTTTTATTTCTCACATTTAGTTTAGTTGCTTAATTAACTTATGAAGTAAATAATGTTTATTGTTTATCACAAAAAAGATACAAACAACACAACCTAACGTAGGCCTTGTGGGGGAGGCAAAGATTAGGACCTCTATTTCCAACTCCCATAGCTACTTTCTATGTTTTGGAGGACACCACTTTAATTTTTGGTGGAATGATCTTATCATAGCAAAATTTAGCTATATAACTTATTGTTTCACATCGATAGATTGGTTAATAAACATATGATCGTAGGTTCTTCTTCTTTTTTGTATTTTGGTTTCGGTTTGTGCCTTCTCGCGAAGATCTTGTTTTTTCCATGAAAAATATCTCATTTCGTATTTGTAGATATGGCCCCCCAAGATAGTAAAAGATACATGATTTCGCCTTCATGCAATGCTGAAGAAAGTAGTTATGCAGGTTAGAGTTATCTTTAGCTCCATTCTTGTTTACAAATTAATCTTATTTGTTCTAAAATTGGTGTGAAGGTATTCTATAAATAATACAAAGAATACAAATTTCAAAGGTTCATGTTTATTAATTCTACACATCACTGACTGATATTCCAACTTATACAACAAAAAGCATGATTGGGAAACAAGGAAAAGGTTGTTGAACATGGAATTCAAATGTGGAATGGTCTAAATATTTTGTTCTCTGAATGACAGACTGGTCTTGAGAAGACTTTGTTTGGAAATCACCTAATTTCTTTATCAACGGAATCACGTAGTCCACTGCCTGCATTTGTTTCAGTACCATTAGTTAATATATCTTCTACAAACAAATTAAATTCATTTTCATCCCATCTTCATGATGAAAACAACCTTGACGTTGGATATTTATCTGAAAATAGAGAATACACCAAGTCTACAGTTTAGAGATAGTTGAGATAGATGTACCTATCTCTGCTGGAATTACATGAAAAGTTCAAGTCCTGCAGTAATAAATTCATCAAGTAGGTAAACTTTATCATGAAAAATTAAGCTATAATTTCATTTTTAACATTTATAGTTTTCACACATGGAACCTTTTTAATTATTTTATATACAGGTTGTTGTTGTTGCACGGAAAGGTGCACCTGTTATTAACAAACAGAACTCCGAGATGTCCTATTATGCAGACGAAGATGGGAAGCATAAAAAGCACTCAAGAAGAGATTAAAAGAAAGTTTAATCTTTGTGCGCCTCTTTTCTTTCGGATAAAGGACACTATGTCCTTTTTACTTGATATATTTATGAGGGTATGGTATTATCTTCTGAGATACAACCATAGCTACATGGAGATACGTATTGGCTTCAGCTTTTAATATGATCCTATCATTTTATTTTTCCATAAATAGAATACACTAAGACTGTTATTTTTTCATACATGGTCCTCTTCGTCACAAGTTTCTCTGGACTTTGTTGTCTTTCTGATTAAGTGCATTACCAACCCTACCGGTGACTAGACCTTCTCGCAAGGATGCGTGAAAGATAGATGATGTTCCTAACGGCCGTTTACGGCACCAGAGACCATCAAGAATGAATCCAAAGAAAATACTTCTCTTCACAGGTATCATGTAAAGCGCATTCACTGATCCTAAGTCATATATTTTTTTGTTGCTATTTTCCCAGTTATTTTTCGGTCATATATGGTACTGACCGTTATAGCTCGAGTAAAGGCCTATATTTTCTTTACAATTATTAGATTTCTAGTTCTATAGGCATCATTGATTCGGGGAGTCAAAATCTATCAAATTACGATCTTCTTGACAGTCTTTGTACATATAACGAAAATGTTTGGCATAAACTTCGAGTAAGTACTCTACTCATCGAATAATTGTTGCCATTAACTGAGTCGTTGTCCTGACACCCAGGGCATGCATGGCAACCATTTAATATTATGATTTATGTGATTTAATCTTAAGGTCATTCTTAGATCAAAATCAGTTCATATTCTTTCACATCTCTTTCCTCTTTTGTTCTCATCGCATTAGACCTTCTCCGCCATTTTCCCTAGGAAGAAATTCTATAGGTTAGCGTTTGAATTTTTGTTCCTTCTCAAAAAAATCTCATATCTTATGATATCTCTGCATCAGTCATTCATTTTTTTAGAAATCAATACATCGTTCTGTAGGTTATTATAGTATCGTGATCTCACTTCTTTCTTTCTTCTCAAATGGAAATCTAGTTTTTTTGTTCATAAATACGATTGTATCAGTTTTCATTAGTCTATATTGTATTTTCATGCTTTTGTGTTAACCAAATTTATATTAATGTTCATTTGTTTATTATGTTTAAATCAAATGCTTTTACTATGTTGTTTCATTGCGTCTCTTACTGAGGAAAAGAAACAAGCTAATCAAATATTTTTCTATCTATTTGCAAAACAATGTTGCCTCATTGTCTTTGTGTCTACTTCAAGAATTAGTATCTTTTCCAAAATTTACTGTTGCAAATGATTCAAGAGGTTTTGGTAAAAAACCCCAATTTGTTTTTGATACTCGGTTAGATTTGTTATATCATTTTACGTTAGAACTCTCGATATTGTCTTTAACTTATGAATTCAATATAATTCTTTAACAAATATAAGTATGTACTATATCATTAAAAAAGTATTTATTTATCGCATTTTTATTATCATATTAATATCTTAATCATGACATCACCACCACCACCAACACATGTAACGGGACATAAAGAAAAAGATAATTCTGATCCAGTTTAGTAAAATTAAGATTGTGTATAAGTGTGGATCATGATGTAGTCAATTATATCATTAACGTCCTAATATTGATCGTAAATTAATTTATATTTTGAAAAATCATCAAAATACACTACAATAATTTAGTAACTTAATTATATCAAATTTTAATGATCTATTATTTTAATATAGATAAATAATCATATATAAATAAAATTAAAACTGTTCCATTTTTTAAAGCTCGTGCATCCCGTTCGAATGGTTTCATTCACACCTCTCTTCTTTCATTTGTTGCCTAGTTCAATATTGCATACTTCGTTTTTAAAGTATTTTCTAATGATTTCAAACTCAAAATTAGTCAAAAACTTTGGAGTTATAGAACAGATTTTCTTTAGCATTTACTTTGAAGTGCAGAAACTACATCGAACAAGGTTGCAAAATCATCACTGATATTTGCTTACGAGGTTTACAATGTTGGTCCTATTTTAGCGATAAAGGTATGTTGTGTACATGATAGACTTCAGATGAGGGAAAACAGCTCAGCTCCTTTATTGATCACCAAAAATCAGGTACAACTTGTAGGAATTGATTAGGGAGAGTACCACTCCTCTCCTTCACAACACTCACACCTCATAAATGAATCACGATACCTATACAATCTTTAAGCACTCCCTATTTATATTTTTCTCTGCCAACTAACAAACTAACAGAATAAAGAACTTATACAAAGAAACAGTCTAGGTACAGAATAAAACTGAAAGTACAAATTAACCTCAACTCGCCTTGAATCCTCTGCTCCTTCACCCGGATTGTTGAGCTGTCATTCTCTGCCGATCACTTCCCTGAGGCATCAGCTTCTGTCTCCTGCAATAAACCTGAAAGGGCATACCAATACCACCCTCTTTGAATTTCAGCTTGTCCTCAAGCTGGAAATTAGGAAATTGTTGTACAAAATCTCTGGCAAGCTCCCAAGTAGACTCATGCTGTGGCAGATTCTTCCACTGAGTCAATATCTCTAGTTGTCCCTTGTTGTTATATCTGGTGTCCAGCACTTCCTCCGAATCCACTTTCAACTCCAAATCAGTTGAAAGTTGTTCTGGAATTTGAGTCTGGAATTCTCCATCTCCTACAGCCCTTTTTAACTGAGAAACATGGAATACTGGATGAATTTTAGTCTCCTTTAGCAGATCCAGCTTATAGGCAACCTTTCCCACTCTTCCAATAACCTGGAAAGGTCCATAGTATCTAGCAGCAAGCTTATGATACTTATTTCCTCTCACAGAACTCTGCCTATAAGGCTGTAATTTCAGAAAAAACCTTATCTCCCTCTGTAAATTCTTCCTCTCTGCGGAACTTATCAGCTAAAAACTTCATGCGCTGCTGAGCTCTATGCAAGTTCATCTTAATTTCTTGTAACATCACATCCCTATCCTTCAAGGCTTTCTCCAGCTCAAAATTTGTGGTTGAACCTTGCTCAAACTGCACTATAGTAGGTGGATCTCTCCCATACAACACCTTGAATGGAGTAGATTTTAGAGATGTATGGAAAGAGGTGTTATACCAAAGTTCAGCCCATGGTAAAAAAAACTGTACCATTTTCTAGGATGATCTGAGGCATAACATCTCAAGTAAGTTTCCAAATATCTGTTGACTACCTCAGTTTGACCATCCGTCTGAGGGTGAAATGCAGTGCTATACTTCAACTGAGTTCCTGAAAGTCTGAACAATTCACCCCAGAAATGGCTCAAAAACATTATGTTTCTATCTGTCACAATGGCTTTGGGAAAACCATGTAATCTTACTATTTCTTTGATGAAAATTCGAGCCAGATCCGATGCATTGTAAGGTTGTTTAAGGCCAACAAAATGACAGTATTTACTCAATCTGTCAACTATCACCAAAATCACATTGTAACCTTCAGATCTCGGTAAACCATCAATAAAATCCATTGAAATCTCCTCCCAAGTCTGATTTGGAATTGGCAAAGGTTGTAATAAACCTGCCGGCCTTAGTGTAGAATATTTCTGTGCTTGACAAACTTGGCAATGAGCCACATACTGCTGAATATCTTTTTTCATTCCCTCCCAATGAAATATTGCTTGAATCCTCTTCAAAGTCTTCAATACACCAGCATGTCCTCCCACCGGGCTATCATGGAATTCCTTTAGTATGGTTTTTACAAAGTCAGATCGCTTAGGAACTGCAATTCTTTCTTTGTAAACCAACCTGTCCTGTATCAACGTATAACCAGGTTGTACAACTGTATGTTGCTTCAGCTTCTCCACTATAGGCCCTAGAGTTGTATCCATTTCTACCTCCTTACTAAGGTCCTCCAACTGAATACTACTAGGACTGAAAGTGAAAATAGAAAAGCTGTTGGAGAGAGAGCTAAGATTTCAGGCATTCTTGACAAACCATCAGCAGCCTTGTTTTCCAATCCTGGTTTGTAGACTATATCAAAGTCATAGCCTAAAATCTTTGTCAACCAACGCTGATATTCTAGATTCACCTCTCTTTGCTCTAGAAGAAACTTTAGGCTTTTCTGACCAGTTCTTACCAA
>CM071863.1:31396306-31411680 GCA_036759665.1 Gynandropsis gynandra | reverse complement strand
AAAAATATCCTGAAAATCTGGTAGAATCAGTACTGGAGCTGTAATCATGCTTGCTTCAAGTTCTCAAAGGCAATTGAAGCTGATTCAGTCCATTTGAAGGCATCTTTTTTTAACAAATCAGTCAGTGGTCTTGCTATGGATCCATAATTCCACACAAATCTTCTGTAGTAACCAGTCAGCCCCAAAAACCCTCTGAGTTGCTTAGCATTCGTAGGAGTAGGCCATCTCCCCATAGTTTCAGTTTTCTTTGGATCTATTGCCACTCCTTCTTTAGAAATGATGTGTCCGAGATACTCCATACTTCTACTCCCAAATTGACACTTCTTCTTATTAGCAAACAACTCATGTTTTTCCAAAATTCCCAACACACATTCCAAATGTGAAATATGATCTTTTAGTGATCTGTTGTAGATTAGTATGTCATCAAAAAATACCAGTACAAATCTCCTTAGGTGTGGCCTGAAGATTTCATTCATCAAAGCCTGAAAAGTGGCCGGAGCATTGGTTAAACCAAAGGGCATGACTAAAAATTCATAATGGCCGTCATGTGTTCTAAAAGCTGTCTTCTCCACATCCTCTTTTCTCATCCTAATCTGATGATACCTTGATCTGAGATCAAGTTTAGAGAAAATTTCTGCACCATGTAGTTCATCCAATAGTTGATCAATCATAGGAATGAGAAACTTATCCGGGACAGTTACCCTGTTTAATGCTCTGTAATCAACACAAAATCTCCAGCTTCCATTTTTTCCTTCCAAAAGTACTGGACTGGAGAAAGGGAGGGTTGTGGCTGGGTTGAATTATTCCAGCTGTCAACATGTCCTTCACTAACTTTTCTATCTCCTCCTTATGAGCATGAGGGTATCTGTAAGGCCTAACACTTACTGGACCTTTTCCCGGCTGAAGAGTAATTATGTGTTCCCTTCCTCTAGTTGGGGGTAATCGTGTAGGCTCCTCAAACACTGATTGAAACTTTTGCAAAACAGGTGCTAACTCTCCTTCTAACTCCTGAGAGTTATTCTTAGTGTTTTCAAGAGAGTTAAATTCAACCCAATAACTCTGCTCTCCCTCTTGAACTATTTTGATCAGTGTTTTAAATGTTACCAGTGAATTGTTGAGTGTAGGATCCCCTTTGATAGTTACAGCAGTCCCTCCACTTGTAGACTTCATTTCTAACTGCTCAAAATCCAACTGTATCTTTCCTAATGTTCTCAACCATTGTACCCCAAGAATAACATCTGCACTTCCCAATTCCAAGGGTAGAAAATCTGCCACTACGTCCACATTATGCAGTTTCATGGTTACAGCTTTACAAATTCCTTCTCCTTAGACCGTTAATCCATTTCCTAGGAACACTCCATAACTTGTTGTTCCTTTGGGTATGATTCCAATCTTTTTAATCACTTCCAGGGATAAGAAGTTGTGTGTAGCACCACTATCAACCATAACTACCACTTTCTGATCCTTAATAGATCCTGCAACTTTCAATGTTTTAGGAGAAGTCAGTCCCACAACAGAATTTAGAGACAATTATGTCATTTCTCCAAACTGTTGTTGTAGATTCTCTTCTTCCTGCTGCATATCATCCTCGACTACTAAAGTTTCTCCATTCTCCATTACCATTAGTACTTGTAATTCCTTCTTCTTGCATTGATGTCCCGTGAAATACTTCTCATCACACTTGAAACATAATCCTTTTCTCCTTCTGTCATCAACTTCAGCTGGAGATAATCTTCTCTGGTTATTTCTGTTCTGCCAAGGACCATTCTCCCTTAATCTTGATCCATTTTCCTGAGACTGAGTAGGGATTGAAACAGTTCTGAAAGAAGTGTTAGAGTCCTGATTTTGTCTGCTAGAAGGCCTGAAAACACTTGATTTCATCACTGAAGCAGAACACTTTTTACTTCCTTCAAGTCTTTGGGCCAAAGCAATTGTTTCTTCCAATCCGTGAGGTCTAAAAACATTTATTAGATCTCGGATTTCTTCCTTCAGTCCACTCTTAAAGGCTCCTTCCAAAATATGATCTGGAATTCCTGGTAATTGTGACACTAGTTCCTTAAACTCTCTCAAGTAATCAGCCAATGTTCCCCATTGATTTAAGGCAAACAGTTTGTCACTAGCTGTACCACCTTGAACATCTCCAAATCTTTCAAAAATTCTCCATTTAAAGTCATCCCAATCTCTAAAAGGTCTCTTTCTTTTCTGCCAATTATACCAATTCAAAGCTGTACCATCTACACTCATGGAAGCTAAACGTAGCTTCTCTATATCATTACTACTAGCCATCTCAAAGTATCTTTCAGCTCTAGAAATCCAACCAATGATATTAACACCTTTAAATACAGGCATTTCTACTTTCCTCACATGCGTATCATTGGATTGATTTACAAATACCTGTTTCTCACCGAAATTGACCTCAGGTACTTGTCGGACACCATTTTCCAGTGGATTATGAGATTCCGATGCTCGATCTTGATCCAAATTGATTGACCGATGCTCGTCGTAATGTTCCTGATCTTCCGACTTAGGTTTCGGCATCAATTTCTTCAACATTTCTTTGATTTCACCCATTTCGGCTTCAATCTTCGTAATCTTCGTAATCTCGTTCCTTATTGGCTCAATCTTTGTGATTTCCTTGTCCATCTTCGAAACTTCTCTGGATAATTCGTCAAATTGTCCTTCCAGGGACTCCATTCTCGATTAATTTTGATAGACTTCAGATGAGGAAAAACAGCTCAGCTCCTTTATTGATCACCAAAAATCAGGTACAACTTGTAGGAATTGATTAGGGAGAGTACCACTCCTCTCCTTCACAACACTCACACATCACAAATGAATCACGATGCCTATACAATCTCTAAGCACTCCCTATTTATACTTTTCTCTGCTAACTAACAAACTAACAAAATTAAGAACTTATACAAAGAAACAGCCTAGGTACAGAATAAAATTGAAAGTACAAACTAACCTCAACTGGCCTTGAATCCTCTGCTCCTTCACCCAGATTGCTGAGCTGTCATTCTCTGCCGATCACTTCCCTGAGGCATCAGCTTCTGTCTCCTGCAATAAACCTGAAAGGGCATATCAGTACATTCTCTATAATATTGGAAGATTCTTCTACCTATATGCTATAAAGGCATTTATTTGTTTTTATGCCAAATTGATGCAAAATGGGGCTGAAAAAAATTTATGTGCAAGTAGAACATGAGTGGAAATTATTAGCATAATTTTTTTGTTCCTCTTACTCTTCATGTTATTTTAGAAGAAGAAAGTTTAGATATAGAGCTCAATAAATCAATTCATTTACTTTAAGAGAGTATCATTTTTTCTCCCATGTTAATCTTTGAAAATTATTTCTCTAAGAAACATTATCAATGAAGATTTAAGACACGTAAGTACTCTTGATTATCCTTAAATTATTATCATAATCTTCACTGTCTATTCTTCATAGTGTTGGTTATAACCCTTATTTTCATATATATATATATATATGTATATATTGGTTTTGGGGCATAGACTATGATATTAAAGGTCATGGTCAACGCTCGTAACAGACAAAGATGATTCAAGCATCTCTGTATTTCCTCTGAAAAATATAAATCAATCCAATAATGTGCAAATCAAGATGCACATAGAGAAATGACTTGATTTGACAACCATGTTATCGTAGGGACGGGCTTGAAATATAAGACACTTACAAATTCAGGACACGTTCATATCGAGCATTGGTTGGATTGGTTGACCGCAAAGAACTTTTATCGGATAAGTAGTTTTGCAATGAATCAATAATATTATTTCTTTGCTAATAAGCATATCTAATTAATTTTTCTAAGTTGTAGATATTTTTGGACTTCTAATCGCTATGCAAGAATCAAATTTGCAGCTACCTACCTCTAATAAAAAATAGAAATTCGGTTTTTATTCAATAGGTAAATATTTAATATTGTTGATCCATCAACCTATTATGTTATTTCTTCTACAATAATTTGTCCATCTTGTTTGAACCATTTCAAATACAGAAAATATGTCATAAAAATATCGATATGGAATGGGCTTGTTGTGCATTTTTGTTCAAATATTGCTCAAATGATTGTCAAGAAACCAGTCATGATTGTAACACACATTATTCCTATGATGATCAACGGTATTAAAAAACAAATCAAAACTTATATTTTTTTGTTCATGCCATTACTTAATTATCCTTTGTAAATGTATCAATAAGGTTTGTTAACATTTCGAGCTTTATGTCCCACAAATATCTCCACCAATCAAAATTTAAAGACAATTAAGAAATTCAAACATAAGTAAATTCTAAAGATCTACAAATTATTTCAATACCTAAATAATTATTTTTTAATCATGTAATAAATTAAATTTAGTTCTAAAAATTATGCAGGTATAGATAAAAAAAATCATGCAGAAAACTCATGTTCAAATCATGTAATCACTTTTTCTGACAAATTACATTTCAAAATTTCAAAGATATTATGAACAAATTGCAGTGTTAGTTTATATTACATCTTAAAATTCTATTGGTTAAACTTTTACATTGAAAATTAAAATTTTTTCGTTTGTATTGACCAATACATATATCAAAAGTCATGAAAATGTTTGAATTAATGAATTATGTATAACATTCTAAAAAATATAATTTAATTATCCCAAAATCGTGTAACACACGAGTATCATCTAGTTTTAATAATTGAGAAATAAATAGAATAAAAACAATATTTTAAGAGGAAAAATCAGACTAAAGCAATATTCTCGAACGAGAAACATGTTGTTTACCCTTTGATTTTCAATTTTGAGATGATGGTTTTCAAACGTATTCGTTATTTTATTTTATATTTTATAGAATTTCTAGATTTTTTGTGTGCTATACTAGTAATAATCCGAACAACTGAATAATCTGAAATGAATTTAAGCCTACATTAACGAGTTAATTTTAGATTTGAATAACCTTAATAAAAAAATTTAGGCGTAAGTCATTTCAATTTTTTTTAATACAAAAATCTCCAACCAAATACCAAAATAAGACCTTACCAAGTTACGACTTAAATACCACATGAATATATAAAAAGACAATTATTGTAAAAGTTTTTATTGCTTGTTTGACGATCGACCAATTTCTAGTGTCTAGACCGATTAGTCAATGTCTTGGCATTTTTTTAAAAGCTCAAAATATACAAAACATAGTCTTCAAAGTTTTACAACAAAAAAGAAACCACATAAAATGTTCAATCGATAAAATATAAAGTGATACAAACACATATATGTGGAAAGATATGAGTTCGTTGAAGATGAATATGAATTAGAGCCAAAGATAGAGGTATGTTGAAGATGAACCGAAAGCTCACAACTCTCTACGAGGATACAATCTTCATCGGAATAGAAGGGACGTGAAATTTGACATGACTAGACGAATAATGAAATGGTGGATCAAATAACACTAAAAGGGATCGCGAACCTTTTGATACAATAGAAAATGTTCTCCAACCGTGCATATCCAATACACACAAGAGAAGAACTATATAAAAACTTAAATTGAATCAGTACAAGACTTTTATTTCATTACATGATTCAAAAATGGTTAGATAAGACATTTTATAGATTATAAGAAAATAAAATAAATGATTAATTAAAAATAACTTATTTGATTATGAAATAATGTGAAAATCAACTCATTGATGAATTGAAATACTCTTCTAAATGTTGCTCATGATAACACAAGGGGATGATATTGGTGGTTCTTGTTAATCTTGCATGGATGTATATTTTTTATGTTCATATTGTTAAGTTTTAAAATTTTATAAATCATATTTAAAGATTTAGAATGTTTATTCTTCATTTATATGTTCTACTTGCATACATCTCATCATTTTCATTTCTTTTAAAAAATGTGATTGAATATATATATATAAAGTCATTAACCAATAACATATAATCACTATCATCCATTGCAAAAAACAACAAATTGATTTTAGTTTTTACTTTTAAAAAAAAAATGTTAAAACAAGTAGTATTTAACAAAAAGAAAAATTTATAAAAAAAAGACCTCGAATTCACTCGCCGAACCTAAAACGTCCGGACTGCTGTCGTACTTTTAAAACATTGTGGAAAGATATTACGGGTGAGACATGTCCACTCTGGTCTGATTATGTATATAGTTAAGACCTTACCAAGTTACCATTGACACAACACTGTTATATATACATATATCTGAAGGAGGACCCGAATCCAGAAAATGGGTTTGGATCAACCTCATCGCCATTAACGGCTGATAATCGAAGCTTGGAAAAAATCTGCGGCGAAAATCCGGCTGCGAATGACTCCTTAGCGTAGTTTTTCCATCGGATCCATACCCACCATGCCATCCTCTCCTAAGCTCTTCCACGCGCGGCCATGGCTTTGCCCCCGCCGATCTACGGTACTCATCGTCTTCACTTCCCTCGCCATCGGATTCGCGGGGTTCCTCTTCGGACTCGCCGCAATTCTCTCACCAGGTCTTCGATTCCTCGGCCGTAACTGCCTCACGAACGCCCCTCCGACGACGGTTCGGGTCGTCTGGGACATCTCCCGGAACAGTAACGGAAATGACGCCGTTGGCGAAGTGAAGAGGCACAAGGTGATGGGTTTCGTTGGGATTCAGACCGGGTTCGGGTCGGCTGGTCGGAGACGGGCGCTGAGGATGACTTGGATGCCGTCCGATCCGGACGGGCTTCGACGGTAGTGATCTTCTCAGTCCTCCTTTCTCTCGATTGATGAATTTGTTCGCCATTGTTTAGTTTATGCGGGGATGGATGCCTGCTTGGGATAGATGGAAAATCGATCGAAAGTTCTCTTTTTTAGCTTCAGGGTTTTTTAATTGGAATGATCTGGGTACAAGGGCTGAGCTAATTCATTGTCTAATCTTGGAATAGAAGCTCATGAGTTCGAGTGAGGTCCTGTTGCCTGGGACACGTACATGTAGATTCTGGAGTGTACTCGCTTTTTTGTGAACTGAAATTGCCGTCTTCCGTAGCAATCTATAGGCGACCCGCATCATGAATCAATACAACAATGTAGGAATTTATAGGTGGTCCTTTATTGTTTGGTTTTATTTAGTAGAATTCTGATAAGGTGGGGATGAATGTGCAAAATTCAGAATCAATGAAGCTTGTAATATTATCCAGCAGAAGCTAAATGGATGCTTCTGACCCTCTGAGTTGTTAGTCTACTAGTTTTGCTTGAACTATTTAGTGGTTTTTGCTTCTTGAAAATTTTCATTATTCTGTTCTTTTTTTTTGCTTCTCACCGGATACTACTGATGATTGCAGCTTGGAAGAATCAACCGGATTGGCAATCAGGTTTATAATAGGAAAAACTAAAGACAAGCAGAAAATGGCTGAGCTGAGGAAGGAAATTGCAGAATACGATGACTTTATACTGCTAGATATCGAGGAGGAGTACAGTAAGCTCCCATACAAAACGTTAGTGAAGACTCATGTCTATTTCAACATTTGATTTAGCAGAGAATATGTAATTCTTTAATGCTTTGTTTCTGTTTGATTCCGCTCTGTAGATTAGCTTTCTTTAAAGCTGCATATGCGCTTTATGATTCTGAATTCTATGTCAAAGCAGACGATGATATATACTTGAGGCCAGGTGACTATCCCACGTGATTCTGCATAACGATGAATGACTCTGATAACCTTGGAGCTTCTGTTGAGACTACTTTTATTAATGCTTTCTGCAGATAGGCTCTCTTTGCTGTTAGCGAAAGATCGGACTCACTCTCAGACATACATAGGCTGCTTGAAAAAGGGTCCCGTTTTCACAGATCCTAAGCTGAAGTGGTAAGTCGAAAAATCAACATTTACATGAAGGATGCAATGAAGACCTTTATGACATCTGATTGATACATATCTTTGTGAAAGTTCAGATAATATGTTTCTGGGTATCATTTCATGATACGGTTGAATGCCTCGAAAACTGCTAGGAATTGACTGAATAAGTTGAGTTTTTGCAGGTATGAACCATTATCCGATTTGCTTGGGAAGGAGTATTTTCTTCATGCCTATGGTCCAATATATGCCCTGTCTGCTGATGTCGTAGCAAGTTTGGTTGCTCTAAGAAATAACAGGCAAGTTCTGTTTCCTCGATTCTCTCGTCTCCGAAATTCCAGCCGCTTGCATTCTTAGACCTTTTGTAAATCGTCACTTGACAAAGATCGTGATATATTTGTTTAATAAAGTGAAAATGTTTTGCCAAAGTTCAGTTTCAGGATGTTTAGCAACGAAGACGTAACAATTGGTGCATGGATGTTGGCAATGAACGTCAACCACGAGAACGAAAAGACTCTCTGTAAACCAGAGTGCACACCAACCTCTGTTGCTGTTTGGGACATCCCCAAATGCTCAGGTTTGTAGTATTCTGCAGTTGGTTTACATTTTCATCGAGAAGCACATGTAAAAAAAGGGTCACATTAGTAATGCATGTGACGTAGTGTAAGATACAAATCCGATGGTAGAAGGAAATGGATATTCAACTAAAAAGTCTCTTGTAAAACATGTCTGAAAGTCCCAGTATTGTCGTCGACTTTTCTCCATTAAAACGTCTGGTTTAGATGAAAATGTCTGCGCGATTTTACCTATTGGTCATCTTAGACCAAAGGGCATCTCTCGAAGGAATGGATCCAGAAGTAGAAGTCCTTGGCATGCCATTCCTCAACCACTGATAACAATTTTAACTGAATGCACCATTGCAGGGCTCTGTAACCCGGAAAAAAAGATGTTAGAACTCCACAAGTTAGAGAGCTGTTCGAAGAGCCCGACTTTGCCATCAGATGACGAGTGATCGTCACCCTCATGTGCTTGTAAACTCCTTTTTCACGAGAGGCTGAGGCGTAACACCACAGATCTTTTTCACCGACCTACGCCCGTCGTGAAGTTTCTCCCACATCCTCTGTGATATAAGCCTTTCATCACTTGCTCTGCACTTTCTTTTGTCTCTATTGCTCAAATAGCAGGACAGCAATGGAAGAAGGTTGAGGAACAATTTCTTTACTTCGCTCATTAGATTCTGAGTTTTAGGGTTTTGGTAATGTTGTTTTGAGGGTTATATTTTCTCGTTTAGTTTGGTTGTTCTTGTAACCTTTAGTTGTGGATATATTACTTATTGCACAAGATTAAACTTTCTGCATTTTCGACCTCACGATTAAAGGTATTTTTTCCCCTCTGAATATAACGAAGATTATATTCAATTTAGTAACTAATAAGCGTAAACGTCTCATGATCTAGAGTTTAATATTAATTTTCAGTGTTAGATATTGATTAGAGTCCACTAATCTATTACGCATGTATATGGTGTATACATTCATAAATTGCAGAATCTCCATCGTGCTAAAGTAATGTCCTTAAATTTGCAAACTCTTTTTTTTTTTTAATGTGTGGGGGTAACCTTTAGAATCTGATAAATCCACCAACTCAAGAAAATAGAATGCAAAACAAAAAAAATATTGTATTTCAAAGGATTCAAATGGAACATTAAAATTTGAAATTGTTAGATTATGGACCTCTTCATTGAATGTCCAAGTTCATCATTATCAATAAACGCTAGTTCATGCATCAAGTTTAGTTCATGAATTAGTACAATCATTTAATTAAGTTCATGTATTTAAGTTAAGTCTACATTCATTAGAGACTTATCATTTCACATTCTAGGTGCATGTAGTAGTTTCTCTATATATACTCATGTAATCCTAAGTTGTAGATATAACAAAATCAGAACAATTTCAAGTAAGAAGATCATTTCAATATATTCTCTTCCCTTCTCTTCTATATCCTATTCTAGTACTATTGAACAAGGCCTTAACCGGCCAACAATTGGTATCAGAGCCATAGATTCATAGCCAAGTTCCGCAAATAAACCACAAAAAAAAACCCATACAAATGGCCTCTTCCTCTTCAACATCTCAGACCTTCAACCAGAATATAATTCCCATTTTTAATGGAGAGAATTATGATTTTTGGAGTGTCAAAATGAAGACCAGTTTAAGAGCCAAAGATTTGTGGGAAGTAGTGGAGAGTGGTCCTAAGGCAGATCCCACATTTTCTAGTGTAGCAGGAGGTACCCCATCAAGAAATGCTCCCCTGTCAAAAGAGGAGATGATTAAGGATCAAAGTGCTTTACAGATTCTTCAGAATGCTGTAACAGATACTATTTTCCCAAGAATAGTAACAGCAAGTTCATCAAAGGAAGCTTGGGATACTTTGCAAAAAGAATTTCAAGGAAGTGGCAAAGTAAAAACCATCAAATTGCAAAATCTGAAAAGAGAGTTTGCAAATCTGAGTATGGAAGAAAAAGAAAAAATTAATGATTACTACACAAGAGTCACTGATGTAGTTAATCAAATGAAGATGTATGGAGAAGTAATAAAGGAGGAAGATATTGTGAACAAAATTTTGAGCACTGTAACAGAATCTTATGATTCTCATGCTGGTGTTATTGAGAGCACCAAGGAGTTATCAACTCTAACTGCTTTAGAGTTGGTAGGCATGATGAAGGCACAAGAAGAGAGAGTAAGTAGAAGAACAAAGACTAGTTCTGAAGGAGCATTTCAGATTAGTCATAAAGCCAAGAGTAAATTTGGCCAGAACCAAACAAAGAGTGATTCCAAATCCAGTTTTAAAGGAGGAGATGGTACTGTGTTAGATTATGGACCTCTTCATTGAATGTCCAAGTTCATCATTATCAATAAACGCTAGTTCATGCATCAAGTTTAGTTCATGAATTAGTACAATCATTTAATTAAGTTCATGTATTTAAGTTAAGTCTACATTCATTAGAGACTTATCATTTCACATTCTAGGTGCATGTAGTAGTTTCTCTATATATACTCATGTAATCCTAAGTTGTAGATATAAAAAAAAAAAAATCAGAACAATTTCAAGTAAGAAGATCATTTCAATATATTCTCTTCCCTTCTCTTCTATATCCTATTCTAGTACTATTGAACAAGGCCTTAACCGGCCAACAGAAATCAAACGAATCTAACTAATAAAGTTTTAAGTTGCTTAAAAATAATTTAGTTTTAGTTGTTTTAGAAAGAAAATTTGTTTCAACATTTATAAAGTAGTACATTTTGTATAAAAAGAATATGATACTTTTGTCCACAACTAAATGATATATAGATTATGAAATCTTATAATCAAAATGGAATAGACGAAATAATTAACATATAGATTACGAGTTCTATAAATATTTATATTTTGTTAAAGAAATGTCTATATGAGATAAGATAGACGAAATAGCTACCATCTATCCTAGACACCATATATATATCTATAGTTTTTGGGCAAAATAATATAATTGTATATCTATTAAAATAATTCTTTATTATTTGAATTCTATGATAGAAATTAGACGATTGATAGATTTTGAGATATTTCCAAAATAGTTGAGGCGAAGTTTAAAAGTAAAAATTTGGGAACACATAACCTTTGCTCAAAGTAACTCATAAATGTCTTTGTGTCCTTCATTTGTTGTCAGGTCTCAATCAACTGAGCAAATACAATAAACAAAATAAATAAATAAATAATGAGATGTGCAACTAAATTGGCCTGAAGGTTCTCTATTGTCTAATCAGCTCCTTTGACCCACCACTAGAATTTACCATCTCTTATCATTAGCCCTAATATATATATAAGGAATAGTTGGTACACATGACACATGTTAATAAGATTGCAAGTTAGAAATGGATAAATATTTATTAAAATAATTAAGATTCGAGATTATTTAAAAGGTATTATTGTAGATTTTCAATCAGATTTTTCCAAAAAAACACCATTTTAATTATAATTACTGAATTCAAATTTAAAATTTAAAAGCCCAAATTTTTGTTGATTTGGAGTATTTATTCTGAATTTGGTCTTATATATTATTTTATTCTTAATATCAAAATTAATGTTACGGACAAACATGTTTAAAAGAATACGAGGTGAAAAGGTCTAATATATATAAGACCGTTATTAAAAATAAGATTTAATTATTTGACGAATAAAATTTTATAATAATTTAAGATAAGAATTTTTACACAAAGATATATAAATAGATTTTTGAATTAAAAAAATCTAAATTAAATTGTAACAAATGATTAGATTTGGTACGAGAAGACGGTCTATTCTCCTTAAAAATTATGTTTTAATTCTATTTTTCTCTCGATTTTGATTCTCATCCTATTTCCCTTCGATTTTCAGTTTTTATCATATTCCGCATTTGAAAATCATTCTTTAATCCTATTCTCCCCTCGATTTTGATTTCATCATATTCTCCCCTCGATTTTTAGTTTTCATCCTATTCCCCCATCAATTATAAAAAATCTGCCTAAAACCCCATCCGTTATTTATCCGTTAACCGATTCGATTTTGATTTTAATTTTGACCCAAATATGACTCAATTTTGACTCGATTTAATCCCAATTTGTACATAATTTTGACCAAAATTTTTATTTAATTTTAACTCCAATTTAAACAATAAATCAAGTTAATTTTTCAATTTAATTGACTTACTTGATTTAACTGATTTCGAATAAAATTAAGTTAATAAAATTAAGTTAACTCAAATTTTAACAATAAATCAAGTTAATGTTTCAATTTAATCGACTTACTTGATTTAATTGATTTCGAATAAAATTAAGTACTATTTTTTACTTGAAACCAATTTTAACCCAAAATCAAACCCAATTTTGACTCAATTTTAACCCAAAATCGATCCAATTTGACCCAAATTATGATCTCAATTTTGACTCGATTTAATCCGAACTTTTATTTAATTTTGATCCGATAAAATTAAGTACGTTTTTAACTTAATCTGTAATTTTAACCCAAAATCGACCCCAATTTTGACTCAATTTTAACCCAAAACCGATCCAATTTTGACCCAAATTATGATCTCATTTTGACTCGATTTAATCCATACTTTTACTTAATTTTGACCCGAATTTTTACTTAATCACAATTTGTACTTAATTTTGACCAAAATTTTTACTTAATTTTAAATCAAATTTTAACAATAAATCAAGTTAATTATTCAATTTAATCGACTTACTTGATTAAATTGATTTAGAATAAAATTAAGTACGATTTTTTTACTTGAAACTAACTTTAACCCAAAATCAATCCGAATTTTGACTCAATTTTAACCCAAACCGATCCAATTTTGACCCAAGTTATGATCTCAATTTTGACTCAATTTAATCCGAATTTTTACTTAATTTTTACTTGAAATTTGGGTCGATTTTGGGTTAAAATTGGGGTCGATTTTTGGATTAAAATTAAGTACAAATTGGATTAAAATTTTGGGTTAATATTAATTAAAATTGAGTCAAAATTGGGGTCGATTTTGGGTTAAAATTATGGATTAAGTAAATACCGTACTTAATTTTATCGGGTCAAAATTAAGTAAAAATTCGGATTAAATCGAGTCAAAATTGAGATCATAATTTGGGTCAAAATTGGATCGAATTTGGGTTAAAATTGAGTCAAAATTGGGATCAATTTTGGATTAAAATTAAGTAAAATTGAATCAAAATTGGGGTCGATTTTGGGTTAAAATTACGGATTAAGTAAAAACCACACTTAATTTTATCGTGTCAAAATTAAGTCAAAATTCGAATCAAATCGAGTCAAAATTGAGATCATAATTTGGGTCAAAATTGGATCGGTTTTGGGTTAAAATTGAGTCAAAATTAATGTCGATTTTGGGTTAAAATTGGTTTCAAGTAAAAAAACCGTACTTAATTTTATTTGAAATCAATTAAATCAAGTAAGTTGATTAAATTGAATAATTAACTTGATTTATTGTTAAAATTCGAGTTAAAATTAAGTATGAACTTTGGTCAAAATTAAGTATAAATTGGAATTAAATCGAGTCAAAATTGAGTCAAAACTAGGTTAAAATTGAGTCATACTTGGGTCAAAATTAAAATCAAAATTGGATCAAAATCGGGTCGGTTAACGGATAATTAACGGATAAATAACAGAGGGGTTTTAGACAAATTTTTTATAATTGGGGAATAGGATGAAACTGAAAATCGAGGGAGGAATATGATGAGATCAAAATCGAGGGGAATAGGACTAAAGTATGATTTTCAAGCGAGAATAGAATGAAAACTGAAAATCGAGAGGGGAATAGAATGAGAGTCAAAATCGAAAGTGGAATAGAACTAAAGCATAATTTTCAAGGGGAAAATAGACTGTTTTTTTCGAGTTCTGACCGATGAAACACGCAAACTTCAAAAAGAAATTGTTTTGACACAAAATTATTTTAAACTCTACAACAATCTGATTATTTTAAAAATAAAAGTTTTTATTATTTTTCATATTATTTCAAGAGTGAGATCAATATAATCTTAGTATATAAATTAATAGTATTGATAAGTAATACCGTTTGAATTAAGATATGAATATCGTGTAATTTCTAAATCTTTTAGGCAAGATTTATATATATAATATATTCATACATATATATATAAGCTTATAATTGTGGATTTTGGGTGCACGACATTATATATATTTGAAAAATGACCTAAAAAATGAAAGGTATATATGCTTTCTTTCTTTGTATAGACATAGTCCAACCTGTCATAACAAAAATAACCCATTCTTCACACATTCATGGTATCTTATGATTTCGTCTTTTATTTTCTTTTAAAACGATTGGAAATTTTTAGATTGAGTTTATTTTACAAAATTGTTAAATTTTTGAAATTTCTTAATAAAAGTGAAACTTTCAAATATTTCTATAGAACTTTGGATATTGTAAAATAGATTGAATAACTAAGGTTCATATAATTTTATTGTTATGGTATAGAATGTTTTTGAAAAAGAATGAAAATTTTATACTTTGTTTTTGTTTGGCAATAATTTGTAATAATAATATTGTTGGGTATTTTAAAAGTTCAAGGATTTTTTATATTAAATTAAAGTTCGTACATGTATTTTTTAAAATAATTTGAAGTTTTATGTTTATTAAAAAGAATAATCTAATTTCTCTCAAATTAAAATGACATAATCAGGTTAAGAAATTTAATTATATAATATATATATATATATATATATATTAAAGGAGGGCGGAATATCAGATATACCTTTATAGGGCTAAAACGCTTAAAAATATCCCTTCCCTAAAATAATTATTAAATCGGTAAAAAATCTGAGAAAAAGACAAATTTGCCCTTAATGTTCGAACGTGAAAAACTCACCTTCTGTAGTTTTTCGACGTGAAAAACTGTCAAAAGCAAGAAAGCCGAACAGTTTTTCAACGTGAAACCTGTTTCAAAGTTTATAGCAAGAAAGAATAAGTGATGTCGAACTTGAAAGGGATCGATTTGAAGT
>CM071863.1:31354086-31385496 GCA_036759665.1 Gynandropsis gynandra | reverse complement strand
TCTTTCCCTTTTCCATTGGGGAACGAGCGAAGACGTGGCTGCAATCCCTTTCCGTTGGTTCGATCACTACATGGGACCAGCTATGCACGACATTCCTATCACGGTCTTCTCTCTGAGCAAGACGATCCAAATGAGAGGAGAAATCACAATGTTTAGAAGCTGAGAGTGAGATAAGTTATTTGAAGCATGGGGGAGATTCAAGGACCTTTTGCAAATGTGTCCTCATCACGGTCTTGAGCAGCGGTACATGATCCAAACATTCTGCAATGGGATCACGTATGAGCATATACGTTAGACAATGCTACTCGAGGATCATTCATGGACTTAAGCGTTGAAGAGGAATACAAGCTTATTGACAATCTTTCCATGAACCACACCATGTGGTCTACACCAAGAAGTATGCCAAAACAAGAGACGAGGTCTTTACAAAGTTGATCAAGGAAAAACGATGGGCAATGCGGTGAATGCCATGTATTGTGCAAATTGTGGAGAGACGGATCATATGGCTTACCAATGCACAATGCAAGAAGGCATGGAACAAGTGAACTATGCCCAGCAGCAAGGCAACACACAATTTGAGAACACCTACAACCCGAATTGGAGGAACCACCCGAATCTCTCGTATCGCACCATCTAATCGGAGAGATATTCGAGTTTTCAAGAAAGGCAACAACCATATCAGCAACCACAACCACTCAAGCAAACTCCTCAACCTCCTCAAGCCCCTTCGTCAAGTCTTGAGGCAGTGATACTTGACTTCATCAAGGAAGAAAGGCAACAACAATCAACTCAAGCTAAATTCAACGAGGAAATGGGGACTGTGATCAATGAGCTTAAAACTCAAATGGAATCCTTGAGCAAGCATGTGAAGATCCTTGAAATTTCCCTTGCACAGCAAGATATCTCATCCTCTCGGAGTCCTGAAATGCTACCTGGAAAGCCTGATCCAAACCCGAGAGAGTACGTAAACGCCATCACTTTGTGCAGCGAGGATAAGATCGAGAAATCTCCCTCCAAAGCGCAAGAGAACATTGCAAGAAATTCGGTGGACAAAGCAAAAGGCAAAATTGAAATCATGGAAGAGTATGAGCCTGATTTAGAGAAGCCATATGTTGCTCCACCGGCGTACGAACCTCTTGTACCATTTCCTGGATGCTTGGTGAGCAGCAAGAATCGAGAGAGCATGACAAAATTCTTCTGTTGCCTGAAGCAGCTTGACATCAACATGTTGTTCGTGGAAGCCCTTCAAAAGATGCCTAATCAAGAAAATCACCTTAAGGAGGTTCTTTCCAAGAAGAAACGTATCAAAGAGAGTGAGACAGTAGCACTCACCGAGGAATGCAGCGCTATTCTCCAAAACAAGCTTCTCCCGAAGTTGAAGGACCCTGGAAGCTTCTCCATCCCATGTACTATAAGAGACATTGACATCGAAAAAGCTTTGTGCGATTTGGGAGCAATCGTGAACGTAATGCCACATTCGGTCTATAAGCGGGTAACTTCGGGAATATCAAGCCTACCAAGATGAGTCTACGACTAGCGGATCATTCGGTAAGGTATCTGGTGGGAATTGTTGAAAACGTTCCCACCAAGGTAGGTAGTATTTGAATTCCTAATGATTTTATTGTACTTGATATTGAATAAGATGCTAACGTGCCTATAATTTTTTGGAAGACCATTCTTAGCTACCGAATGTGCGAAGATAGATGTACAACAAGGGAATCTCTCTCTACGTATCGGTGACAAGAAGATTGAATTCCAGTTTTCCAGCCCCAAAGAATCATGCTATAGAGTTGATGTTCTGGACAAGTCGGGGAATGACACGTTTGATCGAGTAAGTATTTCCGATCCTTTTGAGAGAGACCTGACGAAAGTTTGCAATGCTGCAGGACTTACCTCTGAAAGAACCAAGGTCTATATTAAATTCATGAGTGCCATTAAGGCACTGCAAGACGCTCCACATGAGAAGACGCCACATGAACGCTCACTGATTTTGCGGTAGAGAAGGCGTCTAAGTTTCAGCTTGAACCTCTTCCTTCTTCTCTTCGGCATGAGATGCAAAAGCCACCCATTCGTCTCAAGAAGCGTAGAAGAATGAGCCCTTCAATGTCTATGCACGGAATGTTTGAGGAGGTCAGCCACGAAACATCCATTGACGATCAAAGGAGGCTGCACAAAAGATTGGAAGAGAAAGGAGTGACAACGGCAATGTGAAATGAGAAAGGCAACCGAGCTGAAGGATGGCACGATACAAAGACCTTACCTCGTGACTTTCGGCCAGGTGATTTTGTTCTACTTTATGAATCTCATTTTAATTCTTTCCCGGGTAAATTACGTTCCCGCTAGGCTGGTCCAAATGATTATACATCATATTAATGATGCTTTATTTATTTTTTACGAGGATGATTTGATTGTATGAGTTGAGCTTGTTTTGCAGGATAAGACCGCACACTAACACTCTGCTATCGATAGAAATAATGCCTAAAAGCATAATCTAAAATCGACATGATTGCATCAACCTTGATACTTTTTCGATGGTTCGGGTCTAAGTTGTGGGTTGACGATCATCTTTCTGCGTTCTAAGAGCAAGGCGCATAAAAAGGCCATCTACTCCGCTGCACTCTTGAACGAGGTTCAAGAGTATACCATCATCGGTTGCTTGGGTCTAAGTAGAAGTTGAATCCCTTAAAGAAGGATAAAGAAAGAAAGAAAGAAAAATGGAATGAAATAATAACGAAGCTCGAGAATAGAACAAGTATCCTCTTTGATTATGTGATTAGCATTTGTTTGAAGTCTCGTTTGGTAGAGAGAATTGCGCTTTCTCACTTAGCTCGTCTTTGATTTACTTTCTTATAGGTAGCCATGGTGAACCTAAGATGAAGAATCAAAGTTATTAGGCCAAAATTTGCTCTAACTTGTTTGTGATCGATTAGGTTTGCTTTAGCGGTATTTCTAGGGGAAAGGGGAATTCTCGACTTTTATATCTCCCACGTGTTCCACGTTTACGTTTGCTTAGGGAAAAGCAAACATTCAAGTCTGGGAGATTTTGATCATATCATTTTCGAACACATATCTCGCATGATTTTAGAGATGTTTATGACCATAGTTGCGAGGTTTACGTGAGATTTTGTATCCGTTTTACTCGTTTCTCTGTTCTCGTGTTACTATAGGTTTTAATGCATATTTGCTTCATTTCGGAGCTTCGGAAAATACACGGGACATAATTCGACCTCGAGGGTCACAACGGATCAAACAGAACGAGAAATGGATAAGTCATGGTCGAGCACACAACTTAGCACGACCGAGCATCCACCAAAGGACACAGCCCGATCGAGCATGGTCAAGTGCACGACCGAACAACCACCCTTATCAAGTGCACGACCGGGCATGGTATCATGCACGGTTGGGTTCTTTGTTTCATTCTAGAGCCGAGAGATATGCACAAACCGGGCATGCCATGTGCACGGTCGGGCACTCTATTGTTCCAGTAGCACGGTCGGGCTACCTAGCCAGCACGGTCGGGCTCCTTATGTAAATTCATCCCCGTAACTTGTGCACGGGTCGGGCATTCCAAGAGCACGGTCAGACATCCTCATTTGAAGGCAGCACGGTCGAGCTATCTATCATGCACGGTCGGGCAATGAGAAAAACAGCTTGGCCATTTGCACGTGCTGAAGCATGCTCGACCGGGCAAAACGGCCTACCGACGAATTTGGTAGAAATGAGTCGGCCAAAGCTTCAATTTCAAATTATAAAACGTGAGGGGCAGAAGGAACCACCCATCATTCATCCATCCAGAACACACCATACACAGCCACCATCCAACCATAGAGTCCCCTTGACGGGAGGCACGCAAGGAGTCAGGAATTGATTCGGGATCATAACTCGTTTGATATTTCTATACTCCTTACTCTACTGTTTCGTTTATGTTGTTTAGACTCATGATCGAGTAGTATATTTTTTCTAGGAGAATGGATTAGCCCATGGCTATCCCGGAACTATCTTTGATTTGTTTATGAATGCATTTTCCCGTTTCGTTTATCTATTCTTTATATGAGTGTTTATTGTCTTGTGTTTACAAAGGCCGCGTAAATACATGTAACTGGGATTAGGAGAAAGACCGAAAGGAGAATTATATTCCTAGAAGATCGAGATTATAACAACCGAGACTAGGTCACGTAAGTAGGGTAGTAATAGTTGAGGGTTGAATCGGGTGAATCATGAATCGTAATGGGGTTTAGGTTGGGTGCCAGACATGAAAGTAGGGATGACTCAATCAAACCACGTTTCTATGCCTTGAGAGAGGGTAGGTTCTATATTAGAATCGTCCGTCTTAGATATATGGATAGGGAATACATGATTAGATAGATCGAGGATAGGTTGCAGAAGCTATATGGTGAAACCGGATTCTAGAACGTTTGTCTCTTTGTTTAGAACTCGTTTATCCACTGCATCATCATTATATTTGCATTTCACCATCCTTATTTCTTCGCAGCAAGCATTGATTATAGTTTTGATAATTAGACCGTGTTACATTAGTCCTCGTGGGATCGACACCTTAATTACTACACACGTGTCGTGCATCTGAGGGTAGTTTTAGGTTAACTTGTTTAACTTGACACACATCAAATTTTTGGCGATGTTGCCGGGGACTCATAATCAATGCGCCTTATTTTCAGATTTAGAATCATACTTGTTTTTATTTTCTTTTTGTTTTTCTTTTTTTTTTTAGTTTCAGATGTCAAGTCAAGTACATGTTATTTCAGTTTTTACATGAACAAAAAACTATAATGTGGAGCTGTGCGGGATGATGGCTAAACATGATCACTTCAAGTAGACGTTTCGCCAACAAATGGAGGAAATCCAAATGCATATGAAGATGTTGGATATCCAAGTTGCTCAATTAGAATCCACTCTTTCTCGAACAAATGGAATACTTTCGGGGAAACTTGATCTAAAATCTCGAGAGTAGTGCAACACTATTGCTTTGAACATCAGTGCAACTGAGTCAAGATGGGAGGCGCTATGATGTCTACTCATACGAATGTTTCTAGGTTCATAGAAACGATAACCCCATGGGGACAAAAAAAGAAAAAGAGTAGGCATATGTTCTAGCACAACCAAAAATGCCCGAGCCATTTTGACAAAAAAGAAAAATGATGAATTTTCCAAATTTGCGAAGATGATGAAGAAGCTGGAAATCACAATGCTATTTCACAAGTCCATCACTCAAATTCTATCCGATGAAAAAGTCTTGAAAGACATCATATCCAAAAAGCGTGTTATCGAAAACAAGACATTGACGCTTAATCCGAAATATAGCACCAACATCTTACATGAAGTGCCCCCTAAACGGGCACACCCAGGTAGCTTCTCAACCCCATGTAAATTGGGCAGTATTTCTATTGATCGTGGTATTTGTGATTTAGGTGCTAGCGTGAGTCTACAAGAAGCTCAACATATGTGAGCTTAAACCGACGTGGATGGCATTGCAATTGGCGGATCGTTCAATCAAATATTTGTTAAGTATCCTTGAAGACGTGCCTTTGAAGATTGGAGACTACTACGTACCGATGGACTTGGTATTACTTGATATAGGTGAGGATGCAAAAGTACCAATCATCCTCATGCGTCTATTTTGTAATACAACGGATGTTGTCGTCCATGTGAGAGTTAGAAAACCAACGATTAAATCGACATTTACCCTAGAAATTTTTTGTAACTAACCATCAACAGTGTATTCCATATGTTTCGTCGATATTTTAGAAGCTCTCGCAGCCGACATTGTTGGAAAGATAAGGGATGTGGATCTCTTAGAGATGGCCATCTTGGCTTTATACGAGGGAGTATATGTGAGTATATTTAAGTGGACGCATATAGACAACAATTGCTCCAAGATCATGATGAAACAAGTGATCAAGCACAATGCTCGACTGATCAACTCAATCGCTCAGGTCAAGCGAATTCATTGCAAGACCAAAAACAAGTCTATTCGATGGCTCTGGACCAACG
The DNA here is from genome assembly GCA_036759665.1 of Gynandropsis gynandra. NCBI lineage: Eukaryota > Viridiplantae > Streptophyta > Magnoliopsida > Brassicales > Cleomaceae > Gynandropsis > Gynandropsis gynandra. The sequence goes on along the minus strand of CM071863.1, from coordinate 31,379,487 downwards.
AATGGTCAATTTTGTTGTCTGTTTGGCTGAGTAACTCAACCACTCGGTTGAGCGAAATATCTAGACGATCATACTTCACCAAATTAAACTGGGGGAGGATTCATACTCGTTGAGGCCATGCATGCCCACGTTATGGAAGTCAATACCATATTGAAGGCATCTCCAAAATAAGGGACAAGCGCGCAACCGGATTGGAGCATCGACAAAGCCCTATAAGTAGAACTTAAATTCTTACCACAAGGGTTGAGGTATGTTTTGCTAGGCCTCGAATCCATATATCTTGTCATTTTTAACATTGGGTTAGATGACATCCAGGTAGATGCACTAGTGAAAACCCTTAGGAAATATCGAAAAGCATTACACTATGCACTAGAGGACTTGAAGGGTTTGAATCTCTCATTATGCATGCATCAAATCTACGTAGAGGATGATTACAAGTCATCTATAAAGCATCAGTATAGGCTAAATCCAACCATGAACGAAGAAGCTAAAAAGGAAGTTTTGAAATATTTAGATGTGGGTATCCTATACCCGATATCCGATAGTTCATGGGTTAGGCATGTTCAAGTCTTACTTAATAAGGGAAAGATCACGGTTAACCTCAATGAAAAAAATAAATCAATACTAATGAGGAGAATAACAGGTTGAAGAATGTGTACAGACTATCAAAATCTGAATTCGAACACTAGGAATGATCATTTTCCGTTGCCTTTCATTGGTCAAATGCTTGGACGTCTTGAATTTCATTCTTATTTCTATTTTTTAGACAACTATTCAGGATTTGTGAGAATCCCGATACATCCGAATGACCATGAGAAGACGATATTCACATGTTCTTATGGCACTTTTGCATATTGTTGGATGTTATTTCGCCTTTGCAATGCACCCGCAACTTTTCAACGGTGCATGATGTCCATCTTCTCTGAAATTATAGAGAATATTATGGGGGTCTTTATGATGGACTTTTCAGTCTATGGAACCTCATTTGATGTGTGTCTAACCAACTTTTTAAAAGTGTTAGACATGTGTCTTCAAGCAAACCTCGTGCTAAATTTGGAAAATGCCATTTTATGGAACAAGAAGAAATAATACTTGGATACTAGGTATCAGTCAAGGGTATAGAGGTTGATAAAGCAAAGATCGAGGTTATTGAGACCGCCAAAAAACGTTAAGGCGTGAGGAGTTTCCAGGGGTATGCAGGATTCTATCGTTGATTTATTCAATGTTTCTCAAAGATATCTAGGCCATGCACCAAACTATTGAGCAAGGACACACCATTTGATATCAACGCAGAATAGATAAACACTTTTGAGACGCTAAAGAAACACTAATATCACCCCGATCATTCAACCACTGGATTGAGAGTTACCATTTGAGTTTATGTGTGATATCATTGATTATGCAGTGAGAGAAATTTTGAGAAAAAGTAAAGACCGAGTTTTACATGCAATTTATTATGTGAGCCGCAGTCTAGATGATGCACAAGTGAACTACTCTACAAAAAAATAAGTTGCTCTCGGTGGTCTTCACCTTTGAAAAATTCAGATCATATCTCATGGGGTAGAAGGTCATTGCCTACACTGATCACTCTGCATTGTGATCTCTGCTCCCAAATAAATATGCAAAAACAAGACTCATACGATTGAGTTTACTCCTTCAAATGTTTGATATAGAGATCCGAGACAAAAAAATACGACCAGATAATGGAGTCTTTGATCATTTTTCTCGTCTCTAGATCTCCAAGGACGTCCCTACAGATGATGCGATGAGAGAGGAAAACGTTCTCACCTTCTCAGGGATACACACCCCATGGTTGGCATACATTGCTAATTATTTGATAAGGAATATGCTACTGCCAAATCTAATTTATCACCGGAGACAAAATTTCTCCCATGACATCTGACACTACTATTGAGATGAGTCTTTTCTCTTCACATGAGGTCAAGATGGGCTTTTCAGACGATGCATCCTCGATGAGAAGATCTTAAGCATCATATTTCATTTTCACTCCTCGGATTATGTTGGACACTTTTCAATCTCAAAGAGTTATTCAACAGTATTGTAGATGGATTTTTATTGGCCCACGTTATTCAAGGATTTTTACAAATTTGTTTCGCCTTTTGAAAACTTTCAAAGAACTAGAAATATCTCCCTAAATCATGACTGTTTACATCATCATTTTGCAACATTTACATTTTAGTGGCGGTTGACTACATCACTAAGGGATTAGAAGTGATTACGAGTCTGAACAATGACTCGAAGACTGTAGTGAAAATGTTCAAGCGGATCAATTTTCTAAGGTTCGGAGTCCCATGGATCATGATAAGTGATGAAGTGTCATATTTTCTGAACAGATTCATCGAGACTCTATTGAGGAAGTACGAGGTCAACCATCAAATCACAATCTCGTATCATACAAGAAGATAAAGATAATATAGGAGAAGATGGAGTAAAAGCTTGTCACATCCCCATAGAACTCGAATAACATACCTTATAGACAATCAAGGCCCTCAATTATGACTGAAATACAAAAGTAGAGAAGCGTCTGTTACATCTTTTTCACCTCGAGGAACTATGTTTGGGTGCCTACGAGAATGCGAGGAACTAAAAAGAACGAGCGAAGAAAAGGCATGATCAACGCATATTACATCGTTCTTTCAATGAGAATGACCTCGTCCTACTTTTAAATTTCCGTGTCAAGTTGTTTCGAGTAAAGCTCATATCTCGTTGGTCAAGTCCTTTTCGTATTAACACGATTTTATCTAGTAGTGAAGTTGAATTTAGCAACAAACATGAAGAAAGCGTTATTGTCAATGCGCAAAGGATCAAACTATATAATCCGTGTCAGCCCGATGTTGGGAACGAGACATTACCGTTCTCAATTTCAAACCCTCAATAGAGAAGACATAGTCGAGCTTGAGAGTTAAAATGAGAGCTTCTCGGGAGGCAACCCGAACAAGTTTTTTAAGGGTTTTGTTTTTTTATATTTGTTATTTTTAGTTTATTTTTCTTCTTTTTCTTACGATTAGGAAATTTTTAGGTGGTAAAGTCACTATACTCAGTTGTTCTTCATATATGATTATCACAAGAACAATTCGGAGAAATGAGCAACTTTGAGAAAATGAGTTAATAAACAGAGAGTACACTCGGGCCGAACGATTTCGAGTTTTTTCAAAATGTTCGACCCAACATCGGGCTCCCGCAAAGAGTATATAAGGTAAGGTCTATCAAATTTTCTCGATCACACGTTTTTACCCTAGCGAATAAACCCCAAAACCCAAGAAATTTACTAGGAAGCCAAACCAAATTCATCACCACAAAATCCAAGCTACAAAGACCAAGAGATTCGACAAAAATCTTCTTTCTCTCTCTAGAAACGTTTTTTCAGTTTAAAAAATCTCAAATCAATCGAAGTAAGCCTAAATCCCTAGTTTTTGGAAGCATTTAATTCATAGGAAGGGACTTTTATTCATTGAGGTGTTAGATCTAGGAAAAATGGTTCGATTAGTTTGAAATTTGCTCGAGTTTTTCGGTTCGTCCTGTAGTGCTTGGTCGAGTATGCCTTGTTTGACCGAGTAAAATCAAAAGGAAGAGGATTACAATTTAAAAAAAAACACTTGGGATGTTAGGGTTCGCCAGATCGCTCGACTTGTTTCGCTTAGATCGAGCGTTTTCATCGTCCAATTTAATATTCTGCATTTTTCTCGACATTTTTGAGTCACGATGAATTCTTTGATGTATATTTTTATTCTATATGAACTCACATAGTTTTAGCGCGTGAAAAATGTAGAAAATGTTGAAACAATCAAGATTGGAAGCGTCTTAATCTAACACGCCACCTGCTTAAGAACAACTTCCTCCGCCTTTGAGGCGTGATACCGTACAGATGATCACATCTTCTTGAAGTATCACATAATTGCATCAGAAACTAGGATCTTTGAGATTTAGATATTAAGAAAACAAACGAAGATACTAAAGGTTCAATGGTGAAGACTTCGACCATCCAAGTTCCCGCACGACTTCACCATAAAGAGTTTGGGAATTAAAGACCATGTAGGGAATCTCCTCTAAAACGGCGTGCCCTTTTCTTTTTGTTCCAATGGCATGCCTCGTTTCTTTTTCTCCCTTCTTTCCTTTTCTTTCACGTGATAGGTTTCCTTTACGCCCGAATCTAATGAACATCAAGCTAAAGACATACAGGCGTCTAACATTGGAGTTCCTCTCCTTGTTCAAAAACCACTTGCCACTTGCCAGAGGACGGGAACATAGATAGAGCCTTCATGGACTTTCATCTCCTGCACCTAGAATATCGCATCAACATGGAAGACTTTTGGCGGATTTTAGGGACCGAAAATGGGAGCTCCACAAAGTTTCCGTACATGCGAATGAACCAAGTGACTCACTCTTGGCATATGATAGGGGTATGCGACTGGGTGAGTAACCGGACCAAATCTACTTGGATCTGGCATCCAACAGTGAGGTATATTCATTTAATCATTATGAGCTCTATCTTCACTCGTAGTCAGGTACGATAAACCAACCTACTCAGTAATCGTGTTGGACTACAACACATATACAAAGATGATGACTGGGGTATAGGAAACGTCGATTGGGTGGTATTTATCGCCAAACACATTCAAACACTAGTCACCGAGAAGGAACCTAAACATGCACCTATATGCTATGGAGGTGTCGTTTCTTTCATAGCACAACATCTTGTTATAAACTATAGACTTTACATTGATGACATTTTGGAGGGATCTTACAAGCTTGACTAGTCCTCCCTCGATCACAAGACGCATATACATGTGGAAGGCATACTCACGTACTGGATCTATTTCGAGGAAATGGACCGTGAGCTATGATTGGTATTTCTTAACTGTTTCCTTCCTCCCCTCACGGAACAAGGTCTATAACTTTTTCTAACAGAAGCTAAGAGGAGAGACGAGCCAGCGGAGCAAGTGATCCAAATCGATAACCCACAAGAAATGCAATCAAGAGATATTGTGCTTTATCATGCACCACTGTCACCACCACCCTTTTTTCATGAGTAGAGATCATCAGATTAACCTCCTTGCGACTACATTCAATATCAAGAGCAAGGGAATAATGACTACCTAGAGCTATATTCAGAGTTTCATCGGATGCTAAACACTTGAGAGTAGATGCGAGACACTCAAAACCGGATCATTCAGACTCAGGAGCAGAATATGAAGACATTACACCAGCAAACTGAGATGCCCTTTCACTACCAAAAAACAAACCATTTCAAATGGAGGTATTTGTTGGAAATGGCTTCTTCTTAGTTGGAAATGAAATTTTCCAACGGATTTGATCGATCGTTGGAAAAATCACATCCGTTGCAATTTGTAACGACACTGATATGTATTTTATCCGTTGACATATATTGAACGGATTGTAACGAATAAATTAATTGGAAGTATCAACATATACTTGTTATAAAGTTTCAACAGATACTTGTTGTAAAGTTTCAACAGATGCCCGTCGAAAATTGTGAAAGGATATTCATTGGAAAGTTGCAATGCGTATCCGGTGGTGATTTGCAGCGGGTATATGTTGGTGATTTGCAACGAGCATCCGTTGATAATGTGCAACGGATATAACTTGAAATATATTGGCGGAAAAGAGCAACAGATGACCGTTGGAAAAGAAATGGTACGAATTTTAAAGTTGCCAACGGATGTCCGTTGAAAATATGGAACATTTCATACAAACGTCCGTTAATAGTTTTTTTTAAATTATTAACCAATAATTTAACAAAAAAAATTAATATATGTAAAATTTATACAAAACTAAAAGACTAATTTACTACATTTCATCTAAATCGGCACCATCGTCTTCATCCACGTGCTCGCATGGTTACATCAGAGCTGATGAACGGTTATTGTCTCGATGTTGTTGTCCCCATCGGTGGTGATGGCTGATACACTCGTCCAGACATCAACTCGATGATACTCTCCATGTGATACGTATGCGCTCGCGTATCTCGAAGCTCATCTTGTTTTGGTTGAAGTGTAGTATCGAGTTGTTCGATACGTCTTTCCTACGTGTAAGTCTCTTGGATCGTGGGGGTACCGTCGTTGCGTCCTCGAAGATATCTTTTTATTTAGAACCTAAACCATATAGACACTCCTTATACGGTCTAACAGATTAAAATATAAAACACATTAAAGTTAGTATATCATTATAAAATATTTTATATAATTAAACATCTATTATAACAATAATGTTATTATATAACTCTAATTAAATTTTGTCCTATTGTTAAGGAATAAGATCGTCGAGAGTTGAACCGATGACTTGTGATTGATTTTTGATCTTCTCCGTCACAACTTTCACCATTCGTTCTGCCCGAGGGTCAACGAGCTCAGGTTCGTCAACCTCTTTCCCGACGACAAACTTCTTGTTGCCATGGGTCTCTACAACCACCTCAAGAAGAGTCGATTTTTTTTTTCATCATTTGCATCAATGACATTATAATAATATAATCAGTTAACAATTTTAAATAAAAATAAATTTGAATTATTAATATAAATAATTTTTACCAATTATTTTTTCGGAAATAAATTCGATTCCAAGATATTGTGATGTGGACCATCCCCGGGAACATTCTTGGCCTTCTCATTTTCGGCCTTGATGTCCTCTGACTTCCAATGTTAGATTAGTTGTTTGAATACCTCTTCTATTGCCCATGTCGGTTTGGTGTAATTTTTGTAATAGTTGCGCTTGGCATTGTTCATCATCAAACTGAACCGAGCTTGCATATCGCACATCCAAATGGTATAGATATGTGTTGTATCCTTCTTTCACCATCTATATTCGCGCTAAAAAATAAATTTCAATAGATTAATTTATGAATAAAAGTCAATAATAATTTTAAATTAAATTTTATACCAAAAACACTTACGATAAATGTACCTACTATCATCGGCATATAACTTTAGCGTCACCTGTCAAAAGTAATAAATTCGATCTTGTAACGAACCTTGGATGATGTTATTATTCGTGTGTTTAAGAACATCATCCACATCAATATCCATCATCTTCTTCATTAAATATCGGTGGTATTAATATAGGTGAAGCAAGTAGATTTAGTGGCGATGGTGGTGGTGGTGGTGCTCTTGCAGAACCCGCCAACATCCTAGTGTGGTCGATAAATCATCGAACGCTCATTGTGTTTAAGTGATTATAAATTAATTTTGAAAGAAATTGATATTTTAGTTTTGAGATACTGTTGAAAATGAACTATTCAAGGGTTAAAACACAGAATCTTTCAACAGGCATCTGTTGAAAATTGCAACGGATGCCCGTTGTAAATAATTACACCTTACCAAATGTAATTAAATGACATGACTATTGGTTTTCCAACGGGCATTTGGTTGCATTTTCTACGAATGCTCATTGGAAACTTGTGTTGCTAAGGTAATGAACGACATAAATGAATGTACGTCTTCTTTCCATCAGTCATCCATTGGCAATTTCAAGAGATGCACGTTGGAACACTACAACGAAGGGTATCCATTGCGAATTACCAACGGGTATCAATTGCCGGTTACCGACGGGTATACGTTGGCAGATTAAATCATTGCAACGGGCATTTGTGGGCCTTATCAACGAATGCCCTTGGAAATTTAGAAACCCATGAAATTTTTCTAAGTATCAAACAGAAATAAACGCTTCAATAGGTTTCTATTATGGTTTGCAATGGATTCCGGTTGAGAGTGAAATATGTGATGTAAAAAATAATTTACAAAAGCTTGATATTACAATTATATATTATTAACATTTATTCTTCGGTTCATTCTTCGATTAGCGAGTCTTCCTTCAATTGTGCATTGAATTTATCGTCATATTCATGTCCTGTATCTTCCGGTTCAACGACTTCATAATCGAAGATGTATTCTCTATCTATGTTATTTCTTGCAAGAATCTCCTCCCGGTTGTATGTATCAATTAACTGTATCGGCTCAGGGTGATCGGTTTGCATCGAATGTTCTTTTTCGTATGTTCTTATAACTCCGCATGGTTTAATCTTTACTACGTCCCACCACTCTTCTTTTCGATCTTTCACTGTTATAAGATAGTGCACGTAATATACCTGATCTACTGGATTTGTTGTAATTGACGTAAACGTCGTAATTGACATGCTTCTTTCTTTTTCGTGCTCATAAGTGTGGATTATGTATCCCTGAGTAAACAAAATTGGACAACACAATACATTTCTGACAAGACCATTAGCCAAATCTCTAAACCAGGTAGGATGTCTCTCATCGGAACCGTTGACCTATATAAGGTAAAAATGAATGATTACTTATAACATAAAGTCTTTTATGTATATATATATATATACAAATATACATATACTTACGTAATCTCTCAATCACGAGCCATAATGTTGAACTTTCAATTTTGTGAATTCATTTGCATTTAGATGAGGATATGCAGTTATTACTTCTTCATCAAATATCATGTAATGAAAGTAGGTTAACACATATATTAAATATATATATATGTATATATTTGTAATTTAAAACATCGATTGTAATTGTTTTGTACCTTTTGTAAGGTAATAGCTCTTGATAATTTAATAATATATATGTATGGATGTGATTATACTCCTCTTTTGCTAGCCAATATTCTTCATATTTCCTTCATGTACGTCCAATTGGTGTAAAGATCTCATGCATTGCGCCAAATTAAGGAGCCAAAGTGAGGATTATATTGATATAGATATTATGTGTGATCTTCTGTTGAACGTCTTTGTTTCATCGGTATATATGATTTCTTCCAACAAGTATTGTTTAATAATAGATCCTTCAACCACTACTTTGTTTTTTACATTTTTCTTTAGATGAAAGAAAAACGATTCGAAAGGATACATCCATTTCAATTGAACTCATCCACCGAGTATTGCCATATCTTATTGGAAAATGTCCCATGAAATCAAAGAAAGAAGGAGGAAAAACTTTTTTCGAAGAGCATAATACTTCAAAGATATTGTTTTTTAATAACTCCAAGTCATCCCTTTTTAAATTTCTTGAACATATATCTTTAAAAAATATGCTAATTCTGCATAGTATATCATGTGTTTCATGGTAAAAGCTCAACAATTGCAATCGGAATGACTAAATGCATGAAAACGTGACAAATCATAACTTTTCAACCGGATCAGCCTCGAACCCACAATATCTATACAACGAGCAATGATGTATATCCATCTAGAAATTTAACGTATGGTTTCAATCACCTTAATATTGTGATTTTCGTTGGCCCAGATAATCTGAATTGTGGGATAGGTGCTCTTCCATCTCGTAACTCTAATTTAGATCTTCGGCATATTTTCTTCAAATCTTTTCTTGATTGTATATTATCTTTCGTTTTTCCCGTCACATTCAAAAAAATGTTGATGATTTTATCGAAAAAGTTTTTTCAATGTGCATAACATATAAAATATGTTGCAATATAAGTGATTTCCAATATGGTTCCCAAAAAATACTACGTTTATACTGTTATGTCATTCATCTTGGGCTTGTGGTTTCTGATGCTCATAATCTCCCCAGAATTCTATCGATTCTTATAAATCTCCCATTGTGTTTAATCAATCGTAAAGGATTTGTGTTCATGTTTGCATGCACTTTGCCTCTTCTTTTTTTAATACGTTCTTTCGAAAATGTTTTTATCTTTTCTAAATTGATGTCCACGGGGAATAAATCTTCTGTGACAATCAAACCAACATGGTTTCTTGCCATGTACTAGTCTAGAAGAATTTGTGTCCTCCATAAAATATAGACATGCACATCTCTCGTACGTGTTCTATCCAGATAACATTCCATAGGCAGGGAAGTCGCTAATTGTCCACAACAAAATCGCTTTCAATGTGAAATTTTGCTTTGTAATTACATCATAAGAAAGAATTCCAATGTTCTACAAATCTCTTAATTCATGAATCAAGGGCTGCAAAAAAATGTCAAAACTTTTTTCGGATGTTTGGATCCTAAGAATCAGCAACAGTAGAAACATTACTTCTCTTTTTCTGACACATATCGTGAGGCAAATTATACAGAGAAAAAATCACTAGCCACAGGGACGTCGCTAACTCAGGAAATAATTCATTGAAATGTTTGTAAGCCTAACCATCCGATGGATGTTGCATTATCCCTTCACCCGTCGAGTGTTTTGTGTGCCATCTCATTGTTGCAACGGTTTTTTCAATTCATATAACCTTCTCAACCTGTTTACTCTAGGCATATAGAACGTCTTTTTTGTATGGTATATATTTACATGAAGATTTTTTTAGGACGAAATCTGCTTGCATCGCAAAATTTACATTCCAACAGGTCTTTTTCTTTTCCCCAAAACAACATGCAATTGTTTTTACAAACATCAATTTTCTCATGTGGCATTCCCAAATCTTTTAAAACATTTTTTTCGTAATATGTCTAAAGAGCTTGATTATTTTCTAATAAATATTCATGCATGGTTTTGGAAAATGAATCCATACAATTTTCAGCAGCATTGTCGTATGTTTTTATACTCATCAATCTTGATAACAAAGATAAACAAGACTGACCTTCACGACAACCTTCATACATAGGTTGTTTTGCAAAATCCAATAGGTTGAAAAATCAGTCCGCCTCATTGTTTGGAATCTCTTCATGCGGTTGCTCAACAACACCACAAAAAGCATTTGACACCATTTTCACATATGGATTGATCATGGACATTTCATAAACAAAATTTTCATTTTTTTCCATTTCTTATGCTTCTTGCACAGTATCTTTAACGCCACAATTTTTTCGTGAAATAACCAAATTTCATAATTTTCTACTAAAAACCTACCTTGGAAATGTGTTTACAAACAATTTCACGACTTCGATACCTCATTTTTTTGCATTTTTTATAAGGACATAACACTGTCTCGCATTCTTGACACAAAGAGGTTGCATCGATGCAAAACTCATGAACTGCTCCAATTCGTGTAAGAATTCTTGATTAACTTCCTCGGTTACTGGATCTTTTCTTCTATTCATCAACTTTCTCGAACTCTATTTGAAGAAGAAGATATTATTTGAAAATATATTTTGTGTGCCGATGGCTTGATAGTAAAAGGTTCGAGTTTAATGAATAAATAGTGAATTTTCCAACGACTATCTGTTGATAATACCAACGGGTGCCTGTTGAAATAAATCGTTGAATTATTCCAACGATAACCTCAAAATTCTAAACATTCCAATGGGCATCCATTGGACTAAAAATTCGGTTTTCAACGGGCTTTCAACGAATGTATTACAATGTTTTCAATGGACTTCAAATCGTTGATAATTTGCCAAAATCTGTTACAATCCGTTGGGAATGATATCAGTGGATGAATCCGTTGATCTGTCCGTTGATATGGGTTTGTTTTTTTGTAGTGCGTGTGATGGAACAATGGCGGCTTAGACAATGAAAATTCTTCCTTCCTTTTCTTTTCTTTTTCTTTATGCTTTCGTTTACTTTTTTATTTTCATAAATTGTAGTAGGTTCCATCATGTTTGTCTTTTTATTATTTTTGTTTTTTTGTATTGGAGACTCCATATCTTTCATGTTTTTGTTTTTAGAATTCATCAACTTGAGTTAGTGCAAAACCGAACGACCATGAGCTCAACTGACCGAAATTGAGATGGAATACATCGAATCAACATATAGCAAAAACACATGCATAAACAATTCATTATTTCTAATCATGTCGAGGTTATATATTCTATCATATTTCTATTTATCTTGCAAGGTCGATCTCAGACTACTTTAACACCAAAGACAGTGTAATAACTAAGTCCCGGGGAGCCGCGATTGACATCATAACTACTATTTAGGATATTTTATTATACATATTTGAGGATTTATATGTGCTTTCTTCTTAGTTTTCGTTAATTTTTTTAGAACCCCATAGGTATAATCACGTATAAACACTACAAAAAAAAACACGCCATTTTCAACGGGCGGGGCAACGGATCCATCCGTTGATACGAAATGGCAACGGATTGTAACAGATTTACGAGAACTTTCAACGAGCACAAATCCATTGGAATTCGTTACAAATTTCAACATACATTTAACGAATTATTTCCGTTGTTATGATAAGTTGTCCCACATCGGCTAGGACATGAACTTTAAGACTCATATATATGGTGTTGGATAACCCTAAACTCTTGAGCTAGCTTTTGGGATTAGTTAGACATAGCCCATATTTGACATGGTATCAGAGCCCCTTTCGTCCTGATTTGAATATACCGATGTTGGGCCCCTGATTGCGATGTCCACGCTCCAGGATTAAGCGTGGGCGTGAGGGGAGTGTTATGATAAGTTGTTCCACATCGGCTAGGACATGAACTTTGAGACTCATATATATGGTGTTGGACAACCCTAAACTCTTGAACTAACTTTTGGAATTAGTTAGGCCCAGCCCATATTTGACATCCATTGCCCTGTCCGTTGCAATCCGTCGCAATTTTTAACAGAATGGTAACAGATTTCTTCAGTTGGCCCCGTCCGTTGGAAGTCCGTTAGAACCTAGGGAAAAATATTTCAACAAGCATCTATTAGCACAAAGGACATAAATGTAATTTACTCCATTAGGGTTTCATATTATCTTGTATATCTATATCATAACTGATGTAATTCATGTTTGGAATCAATATACGAAATCCCTTTCTACATGGTATCAGAGCGCTGATCCGAACCCTAACCCTAGCTATCACCATGTCCATGCAAAAGATATAAAAACATAAAGTATCGAAGTCAATAAATTGTTTGCAAACATCTTTACAAGGTGGGTTTCGTTGAGAATTACGAAATTTGATTTTTTCACGGCATAAATTGTGGCGTTAGAGATATTATGCAAGAAGCACAAGTAGAAAGAAATGAAGAAGTTATTTATGAAGCATCAACGACCAATCCATATGTGGAAATTTAATGAACAAACGCATGAAGAGATGTCGAACATTGATGCACGTCGATTCTTCAACCTATTAGATTCGGCGAAAAAACCTATATATGAAGGTTTTCGTGAAATTCAGTCTCGCTTATTTTTATCTTCAAGATTGATGAGTATTAAAACAGACTACAATGTTGCTGAAAATTGCATGGATTCATTTTTCAAAACCATGCTTGAATATTTACCGGAAAATAATCAAGCTTCCGCGACATACTACGAAACAAAGAATGTGTTAAAAGATTTGGGAATGCCACATGAGAAAATTGATGTTTGTAGAAATAGCTGCATGTTGTTTTGGAGAAATGATAAAGACTTGTTGGAATGCAAGTTTTGCGGTGCAAGCAGATTTCGGCAAAAAAAACCATCTTCACGTAAGTATGTACTATACAAGAAAATGTTCTAGCAAACAGGTTGAGAAGGTTATTTGAATCGAAAAAAACTGTCGCGGCAATGAGATGGCACGCAGAACACTCGACGGCCGAAGGTATAATATAACATCCATTGGATGGTAAGGCATGAAAAGATTTCAATGAAATATTTCTCGAGATCGCGTATGAAACGAGAAATGTTTATCTTTGTCTGTGCACAGATGGTTTTAGTCCATATGGACAATCTGGAAGTCAATATTCTTTGTGGCCAGTGATTTTGTCTCCGTATAATTTGCCTCCCGAGATGTGTTTGAAAAGAGAGGTAATGTTTTTGACATTGCTAATTCTGGGACGAGAACATCTGAAGAAAAGTTTCGATACCTTTTTGCAACCCTTAATTCATGAATTAAGACATTTGTGGAACGAAAGAATTCTTACTTATGATGTCAGTACGAAGCAAAATTTCACATAGACAGAGAATTCATACGCGATTATGAGACGTTGAACCGGAAGATGCTGAAGATGAAAATGGCGATGAATTCAATGAACAACTAAAGGAAGACTCGCCAATCGATGAATCTACTAAAGAAGAAATGTAAATACAATAATGTGTATGACGTGTAATAATGTAGATGATGTGTAATGTACATGATGTGTAATAATGTAGATGATGTGTAATCGAACAATCGAAATGTTAATACATTCGAAGAATATAAAAATGATGTTTAATGTTTTAGAACTTCATATTATCTAATACCAACGAGCATCCGTTGGAAATATTAACGGATGCCCGTTGGAACACGAAATCGCCTCCAACACTCAGAAAAAATTTCTAAGTTTTCCATATTTATAACGGGCATCCGTTGGAAAATTGTAGCGGACGCTCATTACAAACTTATCAACGGGCATCCGTTGGAAAGTATAACGGTCATAAAAATTCTAACGAGCATCCGTTAATGTTTGCAACGGTTGCCCGTTGCAAAGTATAATGATGCCTACCCTAGTTTGCAGAAATTTCCAACGGGCTTCCATTGGAATTTGTAATGGATGCCCGTTGCAAAGGGAGACGAGCCACCATTTCATCGTCCGTTGCCTCGGGAACACGCATTTCCAATAGGCATACGTTGGAAATTCCAATGGATGCCCGTTGGAAATTTCTGCATATAAACCGTTGAACAGTTTCATTTTCAACACAAATCAAAACCTCAAAATCCTCTCAAACACTACATTTCACACACAAACACATTTACATACACGATAATGAAGGCTAGACGGTTTATAGGATCGAGACGGATGTTGGCTGGTTCAGCGGGAGCTCCTCCCCCGCCTCCACCACCACCATATCGTCCTCCTTCACCAATATCGGCACCACCGATATTTGATGAAGAGGACGATATGGTGGATATCGATTCCTTGATCGATAATTTTGATGGACGTCCTACCCTTCAAATTATCGATCCCGAACATCCTGCCGGGACGTTATGGTAAAAAAATTTATTATTTGCATTTATATTTTTGTAAGTTATAAATATTATCTAACTTTTTAATTTTATTTTGCAGGTTTGACGTGGATGATATGCTAAAACACACGAACAACGACATCACCCGAGGGTCCTTACAGGACCAATTATATTATTCTTGGCAAGTTATGCCAGAAGTCGTACACCACCGATGGTGGTGCACTTTTATGGTAAGTTTTCAATTACATTTCATTTTAAATGATTAGTGGTATATGTTATAAAACTAACACATTATAAATTATTTTGCAGCGCGCATACAGATGACAGAGAAAGGATACATCGCATCTACACATAGGGGTGCTAATTGGGTTGGCTCAGCCCAACCCAACCCAACCCATCATGGGCTGAGTTATTTTTAGATGAGCCCGGCCAAACCCATATTTAAAATGGGTTGAGATTTTTTAACCCAGCCCATACCACTAAAAACCGCGGGTTATATGGGTTGACCCGTGGATTATTTTTGTTTATAATTGTATAATAATTAAATAATAAAAAGGTTAAAATAATCATAAATAACCCAAACAATGTCTAAAATGTTAAATAAAAATATCTAAATATGTTAAAAATGTTCAAACATAAAAATAATGCATAAAACAATAGAGAAAATCCAAATAAAAATTTAAAATTCTAAATAAAAACATTTTGTCTTCATTCTTTATGTTCTTCATTACCCATACCTATAAACAAAACAAAAATAAATACATAAATCAAAATAATATATTAAACAAAATTATAAAAAAAAACTAGATATATTTGAGATTATATTACCTTCTTTGTTATCTTTAAAACCATGCATCCAAGAACGGGAACAAAGTAAAGCTTGCCCATTCCAAGGAGAAGTCGACTTCTGTATTTATTCAAAATCCGAGAACCAATACTAAAAGATGATTTAAAAGCAACAGTAGTTATCAGAATGCTTAGCACATCAGAAGCCATAAACGCCAACTCACGGTATCGTTGTCGATTATCCTTCCAATAGCCCAAGACATCCAAATCGGGATAATCCGACATTCTCAATTTCTCTTCATCCAAATAGATATCCAAAAGTGATTTACCTTCTTCTTCATTTGCCTCAGAAATATCATCAAATTCATAGAAATCCTATAATGATAATAACTCCAAATCAAATATATAAATTATATTCAAAATATGAATATTAAACTTAAAATACAAACAAAATAGAAGACTTACTTTAAGAATGCCCAAATGTTGGTTTTGTTGACTTGCAATACAAATTTGAGAAGAAGATGCAATGTTACTATCACTTCCTAAAGAATCGAACTTGTTTTGATATGCTTTGAAAAGCAAAGCCATATTCATCTTCACATGCTCTAACTTGTATTTAGAAGTGTTTGGATCAATCTTCTTCAAACATTGTTTCACAAAATGACATTTCATCCTAGGATCAAGTATAACACCCATGGCTAGTATGTCACTATATTCCTCCCAATATTTATTGAACTTCTCAAGCATACTACAAACCATATTCTTGATAAGAACATCACTACTTTTCGTACAAATAATAATACATGACAAAACAACATATTATTTTAGCTGATCAATATTTTAAATATATTTTTATTACTATATATAAATTAGATAATATATATATGGGTATAATGTTTAGCTAGTTCTTATATATGTATGGGTATATATAATATATTTTAATTCTAACCCACGGGTTGACCCGTATCCCATATGGGTTAGCCCATATGGTTTGACTTAAATTTTAGCTCAACCCATGAATTCATTTTATATATGGGTTAAAAAAAATTCAACTCAGCCCGCACTTTTACGGGTTGGATTAGGATCAACTCGTGGGTTGACGAACCATTTAGCACCCTATCTACACAACATGGGTGCACGACGTGCAGGCCCAGATGCGCCTTATGATGAACAACGCCAAGCGCAACTACTACACCAAAAATCGCAAACCGACATGCGCAACGGACGAGGTATTCAATCAAATGATTTAGCATTAGGAGTCGGAAGACTTCAAGGCCAAGAGAAAGAAGGCCAAAAAATATCGTCATACTTCGGGATCAAAATCATTCCGGAAGAGGAAACAAGAATTGGTAAAATTTATTATTATTTAAATTTGTTTTACAATATTTATCTAATTAAGTTTATTTTATATTAAAGATGCAACAAATAGGAAGAGAGCTTACAGATGCAACAGATAGGAAGAGAACCGACTCTTCTTGAGCTGGTATTGGAAACCCACGGCAAGAAGAAGTCGGTCGTCGGGGAAGAGGGCGACGAACCTGAACTCGTCGACCCTCGAGCAGAAAGAACCGTGAAAGCTGTGACAGAGAAGATTACACAACAATCACAAGCTTGCGGTTCAACTCCCGATGAGCTGAGTCCTTCACAAAAGGACAAAATTTGTTTAGAGGTAAAAACTATCTTGAGCTGGTATTGGAAACCCACGCCAAGAAGAAGCCGGTCGTCGGGGAAGAGATCGACAAAGCTGAACTCGTCGATCCTCGAGCGGAGAGAACCGTGAAAGCTGTGACAGAGAAGATTACACAACAATCACAAGCTTTCGGTTCAACTCCCGATGAGTTGAGTCCTTTACAAAAGGTAAGAATTTATTTGGTAAAAAATTATTCTTTTGTTTTTCGATTATTAATAAAATATTTTGTAGAAATCTAACTCTGATTTTATTTGTCTTGTATTCGGTGAGACCGTATAAGGGACGTCTATACGGTCTCGGGGCACTTCAAAAAGATATCGTCGAGGACGCCATGAAGGTACCTCCCGCAGTCCAAGAGAGCTACATGCAACAACGGTGGATCGAGGATCTCGAAGCACAACTTTGAGAAACTCGAGCCCAAGTGGCGCAACAAAACTTCCAAATACAGCAGTTGGAGAGCATCATTGAGTTGTTATCCGGCCCGGTGAGAGGATCAACGACGCGGCAAGAAGCGGATCTCGATTTGGATGCAACGTCGTCTAGAGGTGGTGGTGATCGTAGAGATATTATCCGCCCAGCCGATCTAAATGAAATGTAATACGATTAGTTTTAGTTTTAATATTTTTTGTAAACAATTTTAATATTTTAATTAAAAAATTAATTTTAAAAAATATTTTTTTATTTTTTAACCAACTTTACAACAGATGCCCGTTGCAATTTCTAACGGGCATCCGTTGGACGATATTTTCTCGCCAATTTGTAACGGACGTCCATTGCTCTTTCCCGCCAGTTTCCAATGGATGCTCGTTGGAAATTTTAAAATCCTGCTCATTTTCCCGCCTGGATGGCAACGGACATCCATTAAAACTTTTTAACGAACATCCGTTAACAATTTTCAACGGGCATCCGTTGCAAATTTGTAACGGCCGTCCATTGCAAATTTGTAACGGGCATCCGTTGCAAATTTTTAACGGGCATCCGTTACAAACTATTTCAACGGGCGTTCCGTTAAAAATTTTCAACGGCATTATCCGTTGGCCATCCCGTTACAATTTTACAACGGATCCCGATTTGCAACGAGCGATTCCCAACGGCCGCGAATCCGTTGTCGTCTGTTGGAAAACTCCTGTTTTTTGTAGTAAAATTTAGCTACAATGAAATCGAGTCATGGTGATGTTAGGAAGTACATAAATTTAGCTTCGCCCACAAACTACATACACTGAACTTAGTATTAACTAATTTTTTTCGAACGAATTGTCGAACTTAGCTAACTTGGAGAATTCAAGTTATCTTTTCTACTCCAAAAATGGTGGTGAATTTGGCATTCTTACCCCCTTTCTCGCCTCCCATGGTATTTCACACTTTACCACACACTACTGAATACAATGGATTGTGAGATAGACATCATAGACATATTGTAGGATATCCTAGATGAACAAGTTATGGAAAGAAAAAAGAACAATGAGGTTGAGTAGCGACATTAGAGTCTACGACACACTGATGGAAGAAACATGCATCATATCTTGATAAATTTTATTACACATTTCGTATTTATCTATTAATTATCGTGATTATGATTATATATATATTCTTTCTCTATATGGTTCAAAATATTTTATTTGAAATAAAAATATTTATTTTATTTTATAAATATATTTGAATATCGATACGTGTGATCACCTGTGATAGACGATGATGATGATGATGATGGATACTATTGATCCCAAAAGATGTTCCGAGATAAATTTGTTAAGATGTTAATCTATTTCTCTAGTTCTTCAATTTTCATAACGACATTATAGAATGTTTACTAGAGTGTACGTAATTTGTTACGATTTAAATGTCAGTAAGGATATGTAATTTATAGAATGTATATATGCATATTGTATGAAAATGTTTACTATACATTTATTTTTTTTTTTGAGCGGGAAAATGAATTAAATTTAATTTATTTTTATTTTTATTTTAAGTTTTTTGTTGTTTAGAAAATTAAATATTGTGTCTACCTATTTGCAGGAGGGGACTGAAGAATCACAGAGTTCGAGACATTCGTAAAGCATAAATGCAGCGTTTTGGATTCTGTCTTTCCTCATCTCTATTTCTCTCACTTCCTTTTTCTACTTACTCCTCAGATTTAGACCTTTGGAATTTGAAATAATACATATATATTATATATATATATATTACTCAATTTTTTATTGAACGAATATATGTACATTTACATCAGCGTTGGAAAAAGCGTTCGAGACGGTCGTCTAGACCACGCCTAAATGCTAAATAGAGGGGACATTCCGATTTCGTGCAAAGCGGTGGATCTAGACACTATATATGTCTAGTCGGTATGAACGGTTGATTAGGCGGTGAATGATCACTTGGTCATGAAAGTAATACGTCTCTTATCTAATATTTTTATAATTGCGGGTTTTAAGTGTAATTATTAAAAAGTTAATAATTATATAAGAAACGAAAAACGAGTTTTCGTCATCAGATTACACAATCGCAAAATCTCAACCCTAAAATTAATAACCGTCAAAAGAATACAAAGAACGAAAACAGTTTGTCGTTCTTCCCGAATTTCGCACAACCGGTTGGAAAGTAGATCCGATCTCGGCGTGGATACGCATAGAGGGCTTGCGTTATCAAGTCTTGCATCCGACATCATACGTTCAATGCAACAGGTATTACGAAATCGTTTCTAAATTTGTTCATCGTTGAACCCCAAAAAAACAATCGTTAAACATGACTAGATCTCACATTCGGGTTGATAAAACACGCTTCCGCATCCAAATAAACCCAACAGTGGTATCAGAGCGTCTGGTCGTCTATTTAGGATTAGTTTTTTTAATTTTTTTTGTGAAAAATTGGATTGAAATTCGTGACTAGCGGCGAGCGCGTAACGCGCGCGAAAGGTTCCTCCAGCCCGGAGCGGTCGACTGGTGAGGCGGCGGTGGCTGGGTTCCAAGAACCCTAGCACGAGCGAGCATGGCATCTCACCCCGACCGAGCGCGTTCTGTGAGCCCGAGCGGGCGCGCGTAACCTGCGGGAGAAAAAAAACTTAAAAAATTAAAAAAATTAAAATTAAAGAATTTTAATTTTAAAAATAAATAATTGAGTTCTTAAACGATAAATTGTTTATCGTTAGGTTTTTCTTTCATCATAGACGTTTTGAATGGGTTCTCGTTTACATGGTACGGTCTGACTACCAGGAGGCATCTAGTTCAAGAATTTGATTCATACGTCTATGACATTAGATGTCTAGTGGGAGGGAACAATTAGTTTTTGTAAACGTCTGGACTACGTGGGGGACATGAACTTAATTGTTATCCGACCATAAGCTGAAGGATGAACTCAACTATATCGATGAAACGACCTGACTACTAGTTGACTATGTGATATAGAGCCAAAGTAAATTCACTATAAATTTTATGAGGATAAAATTTATAAAGAATCTATTTTATATGTTTGGGAAACGCCTTTACTACCAAGGGGCTCAAGCATATAGTTATAGATTAATGCTAATGAGAAATAAGATTTCTAATGTTATGGTAACATTGATTGGCGAATATATCATTTAGATGAAGTCCATGTCTTAATGATATATACGATGTCTAACTTTCTGCTGTAAATTTTTCTTTCGCTTTTAGATCTCTTGAGAATGTCTCAGTTCAACTTGCGCCCAATCCTCGAGACCAACAAGCTGGTTGGTGAGAACTTCGACGAATGGCAACGTAATTTGCGCCTGATGCTGACACATGAGAAGCTGATCGATGTGATCGATGAACCAGCTCCTCCAGTGCCAGACCCAACGAATGATGAGGCTTTCAGTGAATACACCAAGTACGAGGAAAGTTGCATAACTGTGAAGTGTCTCATCTTGGCGTCAATGAGTGGTGAACTCCACAAACAACACGAGCATATGGATGCTAAGCAGATCATGGAGCATCTTAAAAAGATGTTCGGTGAGCAGAGTCGGACGGCAAGGTTCAAGCTGTCAGGGACGTTGTTCAAGTCCGCTCTGAGTGAGGGCTCTCCTGCAAGGAGATGCAGCAGGAGATGATCTTGCACTCACTTCCGGAGTCCTTCTCCCCGTTCGTGGTCAACTACAACATGAACAAGCTGGACGTTGAGTTGCATGAGATGCACAACATGCTCACGGAGTATGAGAAACAGATGTCCACTGGGAAGAGGGGATCGAGATCTGTGTTGATGGTTGGGCAATCCTCTCATCAGAAGAGGAAGGGCAAGAAGAGGCCCAGAACCAGGCAGAGCGCGCTTAAGATTGGTGTGACCATGGTAAAAGACGGTGCCACCAAGGTCGACCAATCAGAAGCTGAGTGTTTCTTCTGCAAGAAGAAAGGGCATTGGAAGAGGAACTGCAAGGAATACCTGCAGTCTCTCGAGGGCAAGAAACAAGGTAAGACATTCATGGAAAATGTTTTAATGATTTCCTTAACCACTTTTGATTCATCTAGATGAGTATTGGATACCGGTAGCAGTTTTAACGTCTGTAATATGTTGCAAGGACTGAGGATGAGTAGGAGGTTCAGGAAGGGAGAATTCAATCTGAAGGTTGGAAACGGCGCAAGTGTTGTTGCTCTAGCTGTAGGATCGATTTCTCTTTGCCTACGGGCGGGCAAGACTTTGGTTTTAGAAGATTGTTACTATGTTCCGTAATTTGTTTCGAACATAATTTCCATATTTCTATTTCTATGCTTGATAGACGTGGATTTCGAATAGTCTTTAGTAATAACATTTGCTCTATTTATCATGGTGATGATGCATATATGAATGGTAATTTGCAACAAGGTATTTATGTCTTACCTGATGTTAACATTGAATCAATTAACATGCATGTTTCGGGCCATAAGAGAAAGGTAGATGATCGTCAAAGACAGACGTACCTTTGCATTGTAGACTGGATCACATCGGTGAGAAGAGAATAAACAGGTTGCATAAAGATGGTCTCCTAGGCCATTTTGATTTTGAATGATATGCAATTTGTGACTCTTGTCTCACTAGTAAGATGACCAAATCTTCGTTTAGTGGAACCGGAGAGAGAGCTACAGAACTTCTAGGACTCATACATACCGATGTATGTGGACCTATGAGAGTTCATGTCAGGGGTGGATATTCATATTTCATCATGTTCACTGATGATATGTCGAGATATAGATTTGTGTTCTTGATGAGACACATATCCGAGTCTTTTGAAATGTTCAAGAGATTCCGCAGTGAAGTGGAGAATCAAACCGGAAAGAGTATCAAGGTTTTGAGATCTGACCGGGGCGGTGAATATCTTAGTCATGAATTTGTCGATTATCTAAGGCAAAATGGGATTTTGTCTCAGTGGACTTCTCCTGGTACACCACATCATAATGGTGTGTCTGAAAGGAGAAATCGGACTTTATTAGATATGGTCCGATCCATGATGGAGTTCACAGATCTTCCAATAAACCTGTGGGGTTATGCTTTAGAAGCAGCTGCTTACATTTAAACAAGGTTCCCACTAAAGCGGTCTGAAAGACTCAATATGAGATATGGAAGGGACGGAAACCAAACCTGAGACACATCAAGGTTTGGAGTTGTCCGGCCTTCGTTAAGAGACTTCAGCCAGACAAGCTTGATGCTAGGTCTGAAAAAAAGTGTAGGTTCATAGGGCATCCCAAGGAAACTATGGGATATTATTTCTACCACCCGTCGGAACACAAAGTGTTTGTGGCCAGAACGACAACCTTTCTTGAGAGGGAATTCCTTGAGGAAGGAATTCATGGTGGGGAAGTAGTTCTTGACGAGATTCAAGAACCCGACGAACCAACACAAGCTCATGGACATGAGATGTCGAATGAGCATTATTGGCTGGGTGATACAGTGTTAGGCTCCGGCGCTTTAACTTCAAATGTTGAAGTAACAGTGCCCGTTCAGGAACAAGTTCAGGAACTTGTTCAGGAACAAGTCCAACAAGATATCCCAGTGCAGGTTGAACCTGCTACACAGCCTTTCTTGAGAAGGTCAACACGTTCTCGACGAGCACCTGATAGACTTAATCTGATGGTGCAAGAGGACGTGGTCGCACTACAAGAAAATCAGGTTTTAGGGACCGACAAATCGGTTCCCAATCTGTCCCTAAATTGGTTTAGGGACGGATTGGAGACGACCAATGGTAGTATCCAATCGCGCGACTCCAAATTTTTTCCGTCCCCAATCCGTTCCTAATTAGGGACGGAAATTTCAGTCCCCAATCCGTCTCTAATTAGAGACCGAAAAAGTAATCCCCAATCAGTTCCTGGATTAGGGACGGTTGTTTTCAGTGTCGAAAGTTTGGAAACTGACCACAAATCCGTCTCCAAAATTGGAAACGGTCATAGAGATGACGACCCGTTGACTTTCCAAGAAGCTATACAAGGCCCAGATTCTAAGAATTGGTGGAAAGTCATGGAGTCCGAGATGGAATCTATGAAGATCAACAAAGTATGGACTTTCGTTAATTCTTCACAGATTTCCAGACCGATCAGTTGTAAATGGGTTTACAAGAAGAAGATTGGAGCAGACGGGCAGGTAGAGACTTATAAAGCTCGTCTAGTTGCCATGGGGTATAGTCAACGAGAAGGGATTGACTATGAAGAAACGTTCTCCCCTGTGGCAATGCTCAAATCTATTCGGATTCTGCTTGCGATAGCGGCGTACTATGACTATGAGATTTGGCAGATGGACGTGAAAACAACTTTCCTTAATGGAGAGCTCCAGGAAGAGGTTTTCATGACTTAACCTGAGGGTTTCACGTCGTCGACTCAAGTTCATATGGTATGCAAGCTTCAGAGGTCTATTTATGGACTCAAGCAAGCTTCTCGAAGCTGGAACATTTGCTTCAACAAGGCAGTTGAAAAGTTTAACTTTGTTAGATGCGATGAAGAGCCTTGTGTGTACAAGAAGTTTAGTGGGAGCACGATTGTCTTCCTTGTGCTTTATGTGGATGACATATTGCTCATGGGAAATGATATTCTGACGTTGCAAGAGACGAAGTCATGGTTGTCTGATCAGTTCTCCATGAAGGATCTAGAAGAAGCAACCTATATTCTAGGAATAAAGATCTATAGGGATAGATCGAAGAGGTTGCTTGGATTGTCAAAATCCTAGTACATTGACAGTATCGTGAGACGATACAACATGGGAAGTTTCAAGAAGGGCTATCTACCGATAGGCACTAGAATTTCTCTTTCTAGGGAGGATTGTCCTAAGACCCCGGAAGAAAGAGAACGCATGAGTCGGCTTCCCTACGCTAGCGCAGTAAGAGCCATCAGGTACTCCATGATGTGTACTAGACCTGACGTAGCCTATGCACTAAGTGTAGTGATTAGATATCAGGTAGATCCTGGTGAAGAAGACTAGAAGGTTGTTAAGAACATCCTTAAGTACTTACGAAGGACTAAGGACCAGTTCCTCATTTATGGTGGTTCTAACTTGGAGTTAGAAGGATTTACTGATTCGAGTTTCTCGACAGACAAGGATGATAGTCGGTCCATTTTAGGCTATGTGTTTTGTCTGAATGGAGGCGCAGTAAGTTGGAAGAGTTCCAAACAGGCTACTACCGATTCGGTGACTGAAGTAGAATATATAGCGGCTTGCGAAGCAGCTAAAGAAGCGGTTTGGATGAGAAAGTTCATAGATGAACTTGGTGTGGTACCTTCGATAAAGGAAACCGTTGTTTTATTGTGTGATAACACCAGAGCTATTGTTTAACCGAAGGAACCAAGGTCTCATCAGAAATCGAAACATGTTCTCCGGAAGTTTCACCTGATACGAGAGATCATAACCCGTGGGGACGTGCAAATCCAAAAGGTGGATTGAAAGGAAAATGCAGCAGATCCGTTCACGAGGGCGCTTGGGTCAAAGGAGTTTGACAAGCATAAGCTGAGGATCGAATTGAGCGAGATGACTAGCTGGCATTAGTTTGTAGACATGTAACGAGTTGTAATTTAGACATCGATTTCATTTTTGATAATATATGGCATTATTTTCATTTGATGAATTTTCATAAGTGTATGATAGAGTCCAAGATTAAATCTGAAACTTGACATTATGATAGAGATCATAATAGATAGTCAA
>CM071863.1:31310999-31347911 GCA_036759665.1 Gynandropsis gynandra | reverse complement strand
GGAAAGAGAGAAAAAAAGAAGACATCAAGTGTCCAAAGAGGAATATTCATTGTCAAATCACCAACTAATGCTAAGGCTGAACTGAAGACAACACAATAATTTTTATAATCTAACGTTTGTGATCATGACAACACTTTAAATTCATTATTCACCAAGCATTGTATTTAATAAGATAAAAGATAAATGTTAATGAATATGTATATGACTGTATATCTATAAAAAAATGGTAGAGTTTTTTTTAATATATGGATATGCATAATTATGATGGCTATTGATATTACTTTTATCCGAATTTGAATAAACACTAAAAACCAAGAAACTCGTACATCCATAAACGCGGGTTCGTAATTTTCATATGTCAGAATTTGAAAGCGGGTAAGTGCAGTCGCAACTCGTCTGTATTACAGACGGATAAGATTTTTGCAATTCGTTCATAAATCCGATCTATTTACGGATGAAATCTTTGTCTAGAAACTCGCAAAAAATTTCGACGGAGAAGTCGCAGTAAAATAACGATATAAATTCTGTCGATAATTTTTGGACAACAAAAGGGGTCATCTGGAATTTTTTTTCAAAATAATAAAATTTTGAAATTAAAAATAATAAAAATAAATTATTACAAATATTAAATTTTTATATATAATAAAATATATGCAAATACCAAAGTCTACAAAAAAAATTGAAGGTTATGAACCGTCATTGTTGTCATTCTCACCCCAATTAAATATCCATATTTGATTTAATAAGCTACATTAATTGATTAAGATGTGTCTCATTGTGCTTCAATTTATCTTCGCTAAGGTCCAATTTACTATCTCTAATGCATTTTTAGTTTCATAAATCTTCTTTTTCTTCCTTATATCATTACATTACATTTCGAGTACGTTGCACATTGTGATGCCATTCATCCAATATATAAAAAATTCGGTATTTGTATGATGTAATGGTATATAAAATATTATATAAACACATTTTATAAATATATGTAACAATTTATATATATATATATATTAAAAAGTTCATTATATATTTCAAAATATATCTCGTTCAATTTTCTTGATTTAGAGACAGTTGAAAAAGTCATATTCTGATGGAATTTAAGACCTCGTTTAGATGTCACATATAAATATCATCTTGAACTTGTTTTGCTTTTTCATCGACCCAAGAATCACTCAATTTTTTATGCATTCTCTCAAATAATTCGAAATATGTTAGTGAATCACCTTTTCTTTCACATAAAACAAATTATAAACATATAAATTAAAACATATAGTTAATGCAATATATTCTAAAATATGCAGAATATTTAAAATATACAAATTCGTACTACGCATCGAAAGACCGAGATAGAGCTGTGTGTGCGCTCATCCTCAAGCCATCCATATCAGATCAACTAGATTTATGTGCTTTCTCGTCTTTTTTTGTTTTACATCTAGATCATCATAACACACATACACATTGTTTTCCATACTAACCACACATATTTTTCTTTTTTATGTGGATTTTATTTCGTTGATGAGAAATTTAAATTTTAAATTTGTGATCCGTTCAATTCAGACTTAACTAGGCCACTAATTTTCGGATTACAATACAATTTTTGTTGAAACAAATTTTAATCAAATTATTATTAAATTTAAAATAATTATTAATAAGTAGTCATAAATGATTATTATTAAATATTTACACAAACGTTGTTCATCATCGGTCTTTATTTTTTTATTAGTACACGTCCAATTGTGACATGATCATTCGAAATAAGTTTTCATCCTTTTAGTTATATGTCAAAAAATTTGATCGCAACCAAGCATATAAAACAAACTTAATTTACATTTATAAAATATAAGTTTATATATTAAAATTGAACTTTTTCTAAGTACCATTATGTTCATTCTTCGTGATTTGGATCTAGAAGCAACAGTTTACCTCTTTCTTCATCCATCACGAACAACTCTTCGACGGTTGGTTCAGAAAGCATACGCTATAGCGATGACTCAATAAATGGTGACGAGATATGTTGAATATATATATATATATATATGACATATATTGTGTCGATCGTGTAATGTAAAAAGGCGAGATTCATAAAATCCAAACATTAATTAATTATCGCTGAAAAGTTACAAGATTTATTAAACACTAATCGAGATTCAACGTGACTCATGGATTAACCCACAAACCATTTGTTGTTGTTGCGGAAGATATGAGCAATTAGCATTTTTTCCGGAATAATGCCCCAAACGTGATCCTGAACCACATCCTCTTTCGAATCTACACGAACTTAATTAATTATCGCTGAAAAGTTACAAGATTTATTAAACACTAATCGATATTCAACGTGACTCATGGATTAAGCCACGAGTCACGCGCATCTGATAACGAGGCTTGGACTACGATCCCCAAACAACTCTCAACATGTCATGTGGACCAAACCACAAGTCCAAATACATTACAATATGACTTGAGCACTTCACGACAATCCATAAGGTCGTGTATATAGACAATGCGTTTTGTTTTCCCGTAAACTGTTTGGATTCCGATCACAAATTTATGAACGGATATGCTATAAAAAATCGTTCGAAAATCGTAAATTTTTAATAGTTAAATGTTATTTGATATTGTTATGTTTCTTAACCATAAGATTTGTTGTTGTTGCGGAAGATATGAGCAATTAGCATTTTTTCCGGAATAATGCCCCAAACGTGATCCTGAACCACATCCTCTTTCTTTCGAATCTACACAAACTTAATTAATTATCGCTGAAAAGTTACAAGATTTATTAAACACTAATCGAGATTCAACGTGACTCATGGATTAAGCCACGGGTCATTTGTTGCGGAAGATATGATCCTGAACCACATCCTCTTTCGAATCTACACGAACTTAATTAATTATCGCTGAAAAGTTACAAGATTTACAAGATTTATTAAACACTAATCGAGATTCAACGTGACTCATGGATTAACCCACAAACCATTTGTTGTTGTTGCGGAACATATTGTTTTAGTGTCTCCAAGTTTAATAATATTAATTAGAAAATAAACCAAGGATACAAGCAAATAATTTCGAGTGAATAAAATTGTAGTAGAACATATTGTTTTGCGAAATGAAGAAAGAACTCTCGTGCTCAGGAAGTCATTTGCAGAAGAATGCGAACTCCAAGAACATTATTACATGATGTGATAATGATTTAAGTATTATTTGAATTTTCGCATTAATTGTGGATTATGGTTGATATTCTATAGATTTTATTTCCTTTATTTTAAAATGTTTAAAATAACTTGTTTAGGCTTTCGCCACAGCATAGTGATTGCGAGAGGACAAGTCTAGAGTTATCGTTTGAGGTAATGTCATATAGATTGATGGTTTGTCGAGGTTCAGTATCAAAGGAGAGAATCTCTTTCGAAGCTTTGGTCGCTTATAACGGGATCGAGGTCAGGTTAGATTCAGATTCAATTTATCGTGATAAAACATGTTAAGATGGATGATATATATATATATACATATATATATTTTTTATCAAATTTATCATTAGAGATTATATTTTTATGTATAAAAATAAATTTCTAAAATATTAAATGTTTATGGTTAACAAATATGGATTGGTCCAATTTGAATATTGAAAAAAACTTATAAGAAAAAACAATAAGAATTATATAAAAAATCTAAAATTTTTTATTTAGCATCTTACAAAAAAACACATATATATATATATTAAAAAAACTATAATTTTGTGAAGAAAATTATACAAATAATATCTATATAATTATTTCGTGACGATAAATAATAACATCTTTTATTTGTAACAAACATAACGAAAATATCACCGTTTTTTTAATTCATTACAACAAACAATTTTTTTCCATAAAATTTAAAACGAATAATATATTAATTTGTTTCGATTTTAAAATAAATAAAAAATAACAAAAAGTTCGAGATTTTAGATAATAAATGGAAAAACAACGGTTAATATCATAGAAATATCATAATTATATAAAAAATTTCAAAAATATTGGGGATAACTAATCAATCTATTTGATTTGAATGTTCAAGTTATGTAAAAAATAGTATTGCAACTCGGATTTGAAGAGGATTATGCTAATTATAATCTTGATTTTAATTATTTTAATTATTTACTTATAAATTTGGTATTATTTTAAAAGTAAATAACATTAATTTCTTAACATTTACAAATAACATAATCTAAATGGCGTGAAATTTCAAAACATATTAAAATAATTATTTTGCATTATTCATTTAATAACACAAGGGCATAATATAATCAATCAAATTATAATATAATAGTAGACGAATTTAAAAGATGTCATAAAATATTTTATTTTTATAGTTAGGCATTTTTAACCTAATTTTGGTTAGTAACATAAAAGTGTGTAATAAAAGTCATTAATTTTAATGACATAAATGACGAATTAAAAAGAAATGTCTTAAAATCTTTTAAAGTCTTAATCCATTACCACCACCATTAATCTTGATACTACCTTATCCAAAAAACCAAAAATAAAATAAAACACCTGTGACTTTTTTCAAATTTAATTTTGCGCCAATAATATTTTATACAAAACATATCTAAACTCTCTTATTTATGTCTCTCTAAATTTATGAATATAATGAAATTTTTTAAAAATAAGTTATCTTTAAAATTCTATTCTAAAATATTAAAATTATAAAGTAACTAATCTATATATTTATTTTCATAAATTATAATAATTATTTTTAAATTAACTTATAAATATACTACTAACAACATATACATATATATATACATACCGTAATATATACATTAATAGAATACTTTGAAGTAATGATAGTTGTTTATATTATTTTAAAAAGAATATAATAATTTATTTTAAAAATTAAAAAATAATTCATATATAATGTTAATCTATACAAATATTAATATTTTATAATATTATTTTTTATCCTATAACTAAATTTTTCTTAAATTAAAGATGAAATTTGTCAATAATATAGGAGCGTGTACGTCACTTATCACAGGACGCGAGTGGGCCTTGGGATAATGTAAGCGCCAAAGTACATAGAAAATAGAACAGTACCGAAAGCGAAGTAAGCATTTTGGGGGTTTTCCCCCTTATTTGCAAATTCATTATTTTTGTGATAATAATTATGTAAAATATAAAATAGAGGTGAAACAATAAATTAAAAAATTATTATTTCGGAAGTTTTATACATATAAAAAGAAGATAAGAATACAAAAATGTTATATGGATTTATTAGCATTATTATTTACTGTTGAAAAGTTACGAATTTTGATAAAAAATAGCTAAAATTCGATACCACTTAATACAGTTTTATAAATTCTGAGACATAAGCGATCAAATTTAAAATTTATATTTATATCATAATTATTGAGATTATTATGAAATAAGAAATAATTAATATATTATTAATGATTTGTAAGAGAGAGAAATGAGAATAGTGGGGGTAGGAGTTAAGGATTATAAACCAATTTTACTATTAAAATAATTGGGAATAGTTAATTACATTTATTTATTTTGTGTTTACTCGTTATTCTTCTCCTTCTTCGATTCCTTCTGTGAACTCTCTCTCATAAACCCGCTTTCTCTCTCTAGGCAGTCAAATTCATTCTTTGCTTCCTCCTTTCAAATCACGAGATCCCCATCTCTCCCTCTCTCTTCGCCAATGCATTGAGCTCTCATTCGTCTTCTCCGACCTAGCACGTCACCGTCTTTGCTCCATTTTTCCGCCATAGAAGGACATTGCTTCTGCATTACCGTCGGAGTAAAACCCCAAGGACAGGGAGAAATACATCAATTCTTATTTGGCTTTTTTTCATCTTTGTTTGAATCTCTTCAGAAATGTCGCTTAAATACGCTTGGGATTCTCGTCCCGATGGTCTCCCCGATCGGCTCCGTGATTCAGCGAGTTCCGACATCAACAAGCCCGATTTCCGTGAACTCGATCTGGGCTCACCCGTTTCTCCACTCCGTACTCGACCGAGTGGACTTGCCGTCGCAGCCACTACCACTACAAGTAGCAGCAGTTCCAGCTCGTCGGGATCCGTAACGGGCCGGGTCGGACCCAATTCGGTCATTAGAAGAACCGAATCTGGTCGGAGCACTCATTCCGGCGAGCTGTCTGGGTCGTGCGGAAGCAGCCCAAAGGCTGCGACTCGGAATCCGAGAGCGAGCCACACTAGATCAGAATCGGGTACAACTCAGCCGCTTACCTATTCGGGGCAGAGCTCTTCTGCTACATCGCCGGCGATTAACGTGCTTCCTGCCGGAAACATTTTATCGCCGGGAAGAGCCTTGAAAACGGGCATGGCGACGAGCCGGAGCACAAGGACAGACGTCCTTGGATCTGGGACGGGCACTTACGGACACGGAAGCATAATGCGAGGCACTAGCAATGGCGGTGGGGGCGTCTCCGCCGCAAAACGCAGTTATAGCACCGGTGGCGGAGGGTCCCCGGTAAATGTGGGCAGCCCAAGCAGAGGCGAAACGGCGGCCGATATATTGATGAAGAAAGTAATATCGGGTTCGGATCCAGAAGAAGTGAAGAGAATAGGGAACGAAATGTACAAGAAGGGTAACTTTGCTGAGGCGTTGAGATTATATGACAGAGCAATAGAATTGTCCCCGAGAAATGCAACTTACCGGAGCAATCGGGCGGCGTCGTTGATGGGTTTGAATCGGCTAGGGGAAGCTGTCAAAGAGTGTGAAGAAGCTTTGAGATTGGATCCTAACTACGAGAGGGCTCACCAGCGCTTGGCCTCATTGTTTATCAGGTGATAGCTATTTATTGTTTTGCATATTTCGTGTTCATGAAACCTGTGAATGTTTAGTTTATAAGTATCAAATCAAATCATGTGTAACCTCCTCTACTAGAGTTGGATCTGCATATTGCCTTTCAAACCTAGCTGATTTAGGTTGGTGAAACTTGGATATTTGCTATAGACATTGTGGTTTCTCTCTCACAGAACCTTAAAGACTTGAATGTAGTGAACTAACATACACTTCTGTCCTCCTACATATTATGTGCTTACGCTTAAAGTTGAATAGGGGATGTACAATAACCAATGGCCTTGGGAATTTGTTTATGTAGAGTCTTGATCATTTTCTTTGTTTATGTAGCTTTTACTCTATTCTCTCGTTTCTTTCTTTTCTTGTGTTGAGATAAGTTTCTCGCCCAGATTTCCACGTGATGCCGATATCGAGACCCTTGAACCAATATGGTAGTATGTGTATCTCAACTTGTTGGGTTGCTTGTGAGATTATATAAATATGCTTTTTTGGGGTACTCTTTATGTGATTTGTATGACTATACTATTGTCCGAGGGCACATCATATAGTTTTTTGTTTTCCAGCATTGTTAGTGCATGGTTATATTGTTCTGTCCCAATGTATCACTTTGCGTTAGCTCATTGCTTTAAAAGGGATATTCTGTGGAACTAGTGTGGGATTATTACATCATCTCGGTTTGTGGGATGATATCCCTGAAAGGTATTGACAGATTTGTACATATATATATATATATATTATTTTGATGGATTCTTTTGCATTATTTAACTTGACTTGATTGTAGGATGGGCCAAATGGAAAGTGCAGGTCAGCACCTCCGTTTTTTAAGGAATCAATTGGACTCTACAGAGTTGCAAAAGATTCATACAATAGACACACACTTAAGCAAATGCGAACATGCCCGAGGACGTGGTGACTGGAGAACTGCAATGAGGGAAGCTGATGCCGCTATTGGTTCTGGAGCCGACTTTTCGCCTCAGGTAAGAATAACATCGTGGTATTAGTTATCGGTGGAACCTAAATGAAAAAAAGTAATTAGGCATTGTGTTTTCAGCTAGTTTGGTGTAAAGTGGAAGCTCTTGTTAAGCTCAACCAGCTTGATGATGCTAAATCAACACTATCAGAAGTTCCCAAAGTAGAGCCTTTCCCTTTGTCTTGGTCACAAAATCGATTTTGCGGGATGCTCTGTGAATCTTATACGTATTTCGTGAGATCCCAAATCGAGATGGTACTTGGAAGGTGAGTCTAAAAAACCTTGAACACCAAAAAATTAATAGATTATTTTATTAGTTATGTAGCGTAAGAGTAGATGGTGGATCCTTGCAGGTTTGAAAGTGCGGTTACAGCTGCTGAGAAAGCTGGTCAAATAGATCCACGAAACAAAGAAGTTTCTATGTTGGTCCATAACGTTACGTTGATTGCTAGGGCACGCAGTCGTGGCAACAAACTCTATAAATCAGAAAGATATACAGAAGCATGCGCGGCTTATGAAGAAGGCCTTAGACTCGATCCTTCCAATGCTATTTTATATTGTAATCGGGCAGCATGTTGGTTCAAACTTGGGATGTGGGAACGCACCATTGAAGATTGTAATCAAGCACTTCATATCCAACCAAAGTATACGAAGCCCTTGCTTCGAAGAGCTGCCTCAAACAGCAAGGTAAAAGCGTTTTCATTACATGACTTTGTTGGGGGTTCCATTGGTTTGAAGCTAATGCGCCCTATTCTTATGCTATTGTAGCTGGAAAGATGGGCAAATGCTGTGAGAGATTACGAGGCCTTGAGGAGAGAATTGCCTGACGATAAGGAAGTTGCCGAGTCTTTGTTTCACGCTCAAGTTGCTTTGAGAAAATCTCGAGGCCAAGAAGTTTCCAACATGAAATTTGGTGGAGAAGTAGAAGAAGTTTCCAATCTTGAACAGTTCAGAGCGGCTATATCTCTGCCAGGTGAGCATGACTATTGTTACTCATCAATCCGTTCATTATTCTCAGATGTTTTGACTTGTTATACTGACTGCTTCTGTCACACATCAATGACTTGTAAGGAGTCTCTGTTGTGCATTTTCTGAAGAACTCTGATTCTCGGTGCAAAGAGATATCTCCATTCGTGGACACGCTATGTACCCGTTATCCGTGTTTAAACTTTCTCCAGGTAAAATACTATTGATCTCTCTTGATTCAGACAAACCCCGCAAGCAGACATGTTTCTGCAAACTTATCGCGGTTTTTTTCTTGTATCAGGTGGATATCGATAAATGCCCCGCAATAAGTAGCATTGAGAATGTGAGGCTTGTGCCAACATTCAAGATATACAAGAATGCTAACCGGATGAAGGAGATTATATGCCCTAACAATGAAGTCTTGGAGTACTCGGTGAGGCACTACAGCCATTAGAACTCAAAACACCAGAAAGACTTTCTTGCTCATCCTCTCTGCAACTCCCTACCCGTTTCTCGCTCCATTTACCTGTGACATTACTCGGAAGCTCCGCAGATAGTTATCACTTTAGCCTGTTATATGCTCCGGCCGCGAGTAGGCATAGCTTCCCCCATTGTTAACTCCACATTCATTCATTCATTCCCCCATTGTTAACTCCATCATTCATTCGTTCCCCCATTGTCCTGCGGTTGAGCCTGGCAATTTCCTCAATCATTCTTTTAGCCATGGATTTCACTGTCTTCTTGATCTCGCTGTACAAGAACATTAGACAGATTCGGATTGCGATGGCTCCCTCCTGCGGGTTTCTTTGCTGTTTAGCTTCAGATCTTAGGTATTGAGAAGATGTATTGGCGTAGATTACTCTGTATATAGAGAAGTTATATTTTTTTAGAAAAAACAGTATATTCCTCTTTGAAAATCTTCCTTTAATTTTATTCCCCTTGAAAAATATGTTTTAGTCTTGTTTCCTCGATTTTGACTCACATCCTATTCTCCTTCGAGTTTTACTTTTCATCTTATTCCCCTTTAACTATAAAAAAAATCTGTCTAAAACCTTTTCCGTTAATTATCCGTTAATCGACCCGATTTTGACCAAATTTGACCCAATTTTGATTTTAATTTTGATCCAAATTTGACTCAATTTTGTACTTAACTTAGACTAGTATTTTTACTTAATTTTGACTCGAATTTTAACAATAAATCAAGTTAATTATTCAATTTAATCGATTTACTTGATTTAATTGATTTCGAGTAAAATTAAATACGATTTTTTTACTTGAAACCAAATTTAACAAAAAATCGACCCCAATTTGACTCAATTTTAACCTAAAACTGATCCAATTTCGACCCAAATTGTGAGCTCAATTTCGATTGAATTTTTACTTAATTTTGACCCAAAATTTACTTAAATTAGATGTGAATTTACTACACACATAAACAATAAATGTTAATCTTTAGATATTTTAAAAAAAATCAAGTTACTTATTTGATTTAATTAATTTCGAATCAAAATTGAATACCGTTTTGTTAGTTGTATCAGTTAAATCAATTAAACGGTCCGATTAACTCGATGTGATCCAATTTTGATACAATTAACAAAATGGTATTCAATTTTGACTCGAAATTAACTAAATTGAATAATTAACTTGATTTATTATTGATATTCGAGTTAAAATTAAGTAATTTTAGGTCAAAATTAAGTAAAAATTTGGGTTGAATCGAGTCAAAATTGAGGTCACAATTCAGGTCAAAATTGGATCAGATTCAGGTCAAAATCGGGACAAATTCGGGTTAAAACTAGATCGGATTCGGGTTAAAATTGAGTTAAAATTGGGATAAAATTTTACTCAATTTTAACCTGAATCTGAAATTGGGGTCAAATGATAAGAAATATAAATTGTTGAAATGGTTGAAAGAAGATGTGAAATTTTAGGGATGAAAAGTCACGATTGTCATGTATTCATGCAAAGACTACTTCCGATATGTTTTCTGAATTGATGGACAAACATGCACACGAATCAATTGGAGGTATGTGGTTGATTTTATTAATATGTAGTATGAATAAAAATTGTTAATACACCAATAATACTTTCATGTTATAGGTATTTGCATATTATTCCGAGATTTATGTGCGAGAAATCTGAGTATGGATGTGGTTCGTCGACTGGAAAATAACATAGTAACTATACTTTGTAAATTGGAGAAGATTTTTCCACCATCATTCTTCGATGTTATGGAGCATTTGACAGTTCATTTACCGCACGAAGCCGCATTAGGAGGTCCAGTTCAATGTCGTTGGATGTATCCGTTCGAGCGATTTATGTTTCATCTGAAGAAAAAAACCAAACAAAAAGCTCGTCCGGAGGGTTCAACTGTGGAACAATACGTGAATGAGGAAATATCGTTCTTCACTTCATACTACTTCGAGCCACATGTTCAAACGCGGACTAGAAATCTAGTCAGATGTTTTGATGGTGGTGTGACGTATTCATATCCACTACCAGATGTTCTGGACATATTTTGTGGAATTGGTCGATCTGCTGGTAAGGCGAAAGATATATGGTTATCACAACGAGATCTCCATATCGTACATACGTATGTTTTATTGAACTGCGAATATCTACAACCTTTTGAAAGGTAAAATCCAAAAACTATGGTTATCACAATGATAATTTTGTTTATTTTTGTAATATTTATAGAATTTTGTTTCTTTTTATACATGACATTTGATGATATATTAAAGAATACATATACGAACATTGATGATTCTCAACTCCAAGAACTTAAAGAAAAAGATTTCTCCACATGGATGAGACAATGTGTAAGTAATGAAATTTTACATATATAAATAAATAACCTTTATAATATTCCGACGACGTGTCTAAGTTTGTACATGTACTGCAGGTTGAGATGTGCAATCACCCGTTGTGGCTACGAGATCTTGTCAAAGGACCGATTGTGAAAGTTATGAATTGGCTTATGTATTTTACACGTGGTTATAATTTTCACACTTACGAACATAGGAAATTGAAGTTGACGATGAACTATGGTATATGTGTGAAAGGTGAAAGCTATTGTGCATCGGTCGATGAACCAGATTTTTTATGAGATTTTAAAGGAAATTTTGCAATTGGAATATCCAGGTATGGAAAACAAATTTAAAACAATGTTATCCTTACCACGTATGTCATTTTGGATTATATTGACTCATATTTGATATTTTTTGTAGGTTATGGCGGTTTAAAAGTGATGTTATTTCGATGTGATTGGTTCGATCCAATAATCGGTCGCGGAACAAGAGTAAACAAACTAGGCGTTGTAGAAGTTAACTCCACACGAAGATATGCAAAATACGAGCCTTTTATTCTTGCATCACAAGCTGATCAAGTTTGTTACGTTTCCTATACGCATATTAGAAGATCTTCAGGTTGACGTGTTGCAATGAAGATACTTTCGAGGGGTAAATTTATCGATAACACATAACAACAACAATTTCCAATGCAACAACAAATGACCGAGATTGTTGCTATTGACGAGGTACGTGTTGAAGCACTTACGCACGGTGAAATGGAAGAAATCGAAAGAAATGAGGATGATCTTTATGAAGATATAGAAGTAAAAGAAGAAGAAGAATTTGAATCAGATACAGAAACACAAGAGTCGACGGAACAATTGTGTGACTCTGAAGATGATGAATCATGTTAAAACGTTTACGGATATTCAACTGTTTCTATTTCTTAATGCATTGTTTATACGGTGTTGAGAGTTTACGGATATTCATGTAAGACGTTAATGTCTTAATAATTTGTTAAATGTTTACGGATTGTTTCTATTTCTTAATGATTTCTTAATGAATCATGTTAAATGTTTAAATGAATACTAATATTCGAAGCACTGTTTCTATTTCTTAATGATTTGTTAAATGTTTACGGATTAGACGGTTACGCATCATGTTAGACGTTTCCGGATATCCAGTCTCGATCCATCTTGTCCCGTCTCGTCTCGTTCCGGCACATCGTCCCGTCCGTCTCGGCACATCGTCCCGTCCTGGTTCTGCAATTGCAGACGAGTGAGCTCGTCCCCAATTGGGGACGACTACCTAAAGCCTGTCCCCAATTGGAGACGGTCGTGATATAGCCATCCCCAACTGGGGACGGGCTTTAGGTAGCCGTCCCCAATTGGGGACGGCCGTCCCCAATTGGGGACGGTCGTGGCTCATCCGTCCCCAATTGGGGACGTGATTTAGGTAGTCGTT
Source organism: Gynandropsis gynandra (assembly GCA_036759665.1). Taxonomy (NCBI): domain Eukaryota; kingdom Viridiplantae; phylum Streptophyta; class Magnoliopsida; order Brassicales; family Cleomaceae; genus Gynandropsis; species Gynandropsis gynandra. Next base: position 31,334,919 of record CM071863.1, on the reverse strand, counting down.
CAATTTTCTTTAAATTTTCGATGGCAGCCTAATTAGGCATTTCCACATCGTCCGCAGCTCTCTCTCTCGCCCATAGCTGCCCCCATTGCAACTCTCTCTCGCCCATAGCTGCCCCCGCTGCAGCTCTCTCTCTCGCCCATAGCCGCCCCCTCCTTCCTCCCATTCCCGATTGAGTGCTCCTCCTTCCTCCCGCTCCTGATTGAGCGCTCCTCCTTCCTCCCTCTCCACCTGATTTCCACTGGTCGCGGGATCATCTTTGCGAGAGATACAAGGTATTTCATTCCACCATTCCTTTTAGCGATTGCTCCAAATTTGTTTATCAACTACACAATTGCACCTCTTATGGAATTGATTTTGATAATTTCTCACTCATTGCCCTTGTTTCTTCTAACGTTAACCTTGTAGTCCTTGTCAGATTCTGATAGTTGATATATAAGTTAGTATGTTGTCTTTGGCCCATGATCTGATGAAACTATCTCAGTTCGTGATCTGATGAAACTATCTTAGGATGAGAGATACGTGAAGTAGTGAGATGCTCAATCTTTAAGGCCTTTGGTGGGGCATGCTTCACGTGATTTTTTTTTCTTGTGACCATGTTATGAATGTATTATGGTATTTATTGATATATAGAATCCTTAATTAGATATTGAGAATTATTTATAATATTTTGGGAATTCATTTATAATATTTTCTAAGATATTCATAGATGCAACTAAGACGATCGTGATTTTGCGCCTTGTTGTGCATTAGTGATTAGATTCATAACCGAGAAAATTAGGGTTTACGAGGAATCTTATGTTGGATATTGCTTAGTTATGTTGTCAAAATTTCGTTCTAACGTACGTAATATTTTAATTTTACATTTCAGTATGTCGCGATGCGTTAGAAGAGGCGGTAAAACGAGAAACCGCCCTCAGTCTAAGGAAAGTGGCAACCTTTCATCTCATTTCCGACATTCCAATTCAGGATTTGAAGAATATATGAATCCAAATTTCTTCCGAAACACTGGATCGACACAATCGACACAATATTCTCCTTATTATCCGCAAATCCAACCACCAGCTGATCCAGTAATGCATCACGAACCTGAGATGCACGATGAGCCAATTGTAGAAGAAATTTTATCAATGGATGAAGAACGACACAAGCTTCCTCGTTAACCTATTCGTGGAAACGGCGGACTATGGTACGTATACTCAAATTCAAATGTCAATTATAAATAGTTAATTAAATGTTAATTTATCTTTCATTTTGATTTGTAAGTTTGGATTCAGTCAACTTAATCGTCACATATCAATGACGATAAAAGCTGATTATGATCGGCTGTGTTACAATTGGGCACAGACCGATCCATAAATTGAGCAACGATGGTGGAAATCATTTGTGGTATGTTTTAAAAAATTTTTAATTTTATCAAGTAATTGAAATTACAATTTAAATATAATAAGTTTTTTTATTATTTCAGCAAAAAATTTATTGGAATCCCGAATTTACCGGACTAGTAAAGTCCGAATTTGACAAAACATGCGGGAGTTCGTCTCAAGTCTATCGTAAGTACCTGTAAAAAAGACGAGAGAAGAAAGGAAAACCCTTTGGATAGCAAAAGATGTTTGGGATCAGATGTGCGCATATTGGGATGATCCAAAATTTAAGCAAAAAAGCGAGCGAGCAAGTATATCCCGACGTTCTAATAGAGAAGGATATGTGATGAGCGTACATACGGCATGATTCGTTCTTTTGCGGAAGTATACGAAGATTTAGTAAGCTTTATTCTACTTTTTATGTATTTATATAAAATTAACATTTCATTAAACTTATATCTTTTTAATTTGTTTCAAGCGAAAGAAAAGGGATCCGAACCATTGTACCTAGAATTGTTGGAACGTACGCACGTTAAGAAGTCAGATGGTTCGTGGGTGGATCCCAATGCGAAATGTCTTCAAGATGAAATTGAAAACATGGCAGCAGAACGAGTATCGTAAATTCCCCCGAGAGAAGACGAAACACAAACTACCCTTAGTCAGGAAGAGTACAACGAGTTGTATCTTGAGGTAAATTAATGAAATTTCAATATGATATAATTTTACTATTTATAAATGTCATTATTTCTCGATATTTGTTTACAGCAAGTTACGCCATACAAAGGTCGTATTTTCGGACTTGGAGGAATGACCTCAAAACATTTAACTTCCTCCAAGGGTAAAGAAAAAGTATCAGAGTACGAGTTCCGGTATACGTTATCAAAAGTGTTCGAGGCGTAACAAGAATCCGAAAGGCGCGTTGAACAAGCACTAAAGGAGGCTGAACGATCAAACAAGCAAGCTGAACGATCAGAAAGGCGAATGGAACAGTTCCTGCGCATGATGAAATCACAAATGCCTAACATCGATTGGGATGCATTTCAGAACAATGATTCCGATTACGACGATTCGGAAATACCTCCAACGGATTACTATTAAAAATGTTAGTTATATGCATGTTTTTTAATTATTGTTATGTATGAATTTTTATAATTTAATATAATCAAATTTTATTTCTATTTTATTTTTTTTTTATTTTAAAAAAAATATGGGGCCGCACCATTTTCCGTCCCTAAAATTTTGGGACGACCAGCCATCCGTCCTTAAAATTTGGGGACGACCAGCCATCCGTCCTTAAAGTTTGGGGATGCCCCGTTGTCCGTCTCTAAAATTTGGGGACGCCCCGTTGTCCGTCCCCAAATTCCGAGTCCTCTTTTGGTCCTTCTTAAGGACCGTTTGCGGACTGCAATTTCCGTCCTTAAATGCGGACCGTTTGCGAACTGAATTTTCCGTCCTTAATTGCGGACGTACAACATTTGGCGACGCGCGTTTGCGGACTACCACCGACCGTCCCTAATCCGTCCCTAAACAGGATTAGGGATGAATTCTTCAGTCCCTAAATCATAATTTTCTTGTAGTGTAATGATCCATATCATTTTCAAAGATTTGATTGTTGATAATAGAAAAATGGCGATGAATCAATGGAAGAATATGAAAGATCAAATCCAAGTGTGTTGACGTGTGAATGTTCAAGAGATCAAGCAAATGGATAATTTGCTTATGGATAGAGAGTTTGATGAATCACATTTTGATTTCGAAGAAGAAAAAATTAATATACAGTTTGAATCCGATGAACAACATTTCAATAAATATTATAAAGAAGTTAAATTAAATAATTAAAAAAATTTATTTATTTATTTTTGTTATTTCTTTCAATTTTTTTTATTTTAATGCATTTTAAACAATTACCTAATTATAAATATTTTAAATATTTAGATTAAAATTACACTATATATATATCTGTCTAGTCCGTCTAGACACCACATATGCTTCGCCTAGGTGCGTTAGGTTCCGGTATCCGTTCGCCTAGCCTTTTTTGAATCTTACATATAATGTTTGGTTTTGAATGTGTCTCCAAACTATATTTATGCTCTATTCTTGGTAACGATATTTATATATTAATATGGATTGAAACTAAGAAGATGTAATGGATAGTTAGATTTATAAACACCAGAAAAAGAACCCCGCGCGATGCGCATGATGTTAAAAAATTTTAAATATATAATATAAATTAATTTACTAAAAATAAATAGATATATTAGAAATATTAAAAATTTTGGTTTATGACATTGCGTATATATTATTTTATTGAATAATACATAATAAATACTAATAAAAATATCAAAATGTTATAATATAAAATTAATCTCTTTTTATAATAAAATCAAGAAGAAAATACATTTTTAAATAATCTTTTAATAACACATTATAGTTAAAAAATATGAAGGAAATAGAATATCAATGGGGTAAAAATATATTGTATTGAATTATGAATGTGAATATTTTTGTCTAAATATAATTGATTGTTATACTATTTCTTTTATTTGTTAAAATCATATGAAAACAAAATAATTGAATCATCTCACTCATAGTTAGAGTGAAAAAATTAAAAACATGTAACATATATAATATATTATTATATGGTGATACATAGTATTTGGTGTTATTGGTTAGAATTTTAATTAACTTTACAATATTCGTAGAGCTTATGAATAAAAAACTTATATAAAAATTAATATGATTATTTGTTTATATTATATTTATGCCACTTTTCATTAGTTTCTGTCATGTTTTCAATATTTTTATAACTAAACATTCATGTCAATATACTATATATTTTTATTCATATAAAGGCGTAAATAAGGATGATCTTTATGAAGATATAGAAGTAAAAGAAGAAGAAGAATTTGAATCAGATACAGAAACACAAGAGTCGACGGAACAATTGTGTGACTCTGAAGATGATGAATCATGTTAAAATATTTACGGATTGTTTCTATTTTTTAATGATTGTTTCTATTTTTTAATGATTAGACATTTACGTATTGTTTTCTTAATTAATGATTAGACGTTTATGGATTGTTTCTTAATGAGTAGACGTCTACGGATTGTTTCTAACTAATATATAATTCATTTAAAGTAATTTATGAATGGTAATTAATGTAGAATAAAAAATAAAAAATACTTTAATTATGTAAAAGGTTGAAAAAAAAGAATGCAAAAAAAATCAATATTTGTTAATAATTATCTCGTTCAAGATTAATAATGTACAAAATTTTATTTCAAATAAATATATAACCTTTTTTGTTTTTTTATTATTTATTAATTTGCTAATTATTAAATTTTTATTTATTTACAAATATATTAACTAAAATATATTCTAAATTAATATAAATATTTTGTATTTCTTTAAAATATTAATATTAAATATATAATTTTAAAGTAATTTATGAATGGTAATTAATGTAGAATTAAAAATAAAATAAAATAATAATTGGATGATGAGGTGGCATGAGAGTTTAAAGATGTTACAACTTTTTATATATAGATTTATTTCAAATAAATATATAAATCTTTTTTTTGTTTTTTTATTATTTATTAATTTTCTAATTACTAAATTTTTATTTATTTACAAATATATTAACTAAAATATCTTCTAAATTAATATAAATATTTGTTTTTCTTTAAAATATTAATATTACTAATATATAATTCATTTAAAGTAATTTATGAATGATAATTAATATAGAATAGAAAATAAAATAAAATAATAATAGGATGATGAGAATTGAAAGATTTTGCAACTTTTTATATATAGACTAGGAAAAGAACCCGCGCAATACACGGGATGTTAAAATTTTAAAAAAATAATAAAAGTTAATCTATTAAAAATAAATCGATATATTAGAAATATTAGAAATTTTGGTTCATGACATTGCATATATATTATCTTATCGAATAATAGATAACAAATGCTAATAAAAAGTATCAGAATGTTATAACATAAAATTGATCTAGTTTAATAATAAAATTAAATAGAAAAAATATATTTTTAAATAATCTTTTAATAACACATGATACCTTAAAAAATATGAAGCTAATAGAATATCAATGGGGTGAAAATATATTGCATTGAACTATGATAGTGAATATTTTTGTCTAAAATATAATTGATTATTATAATATTATTTCTATATCTTAAAATCATATAAAAAAATAATTGAATCATGTGACTCATAGTTAGAGTAAAAAAATTAAAAACATTTAACGTATATAATATATTGTTATATGGTGATACATAGTATTTGGTGTTTATTGGTTATAATTTTAATTAACTTTACAATCTTTATTTTTTTCTTCTAATATATATAATATATTATTAGAAATTTTCAAATTATTTATCATATAAAACCATAATTCTTAGTATCAATACAAAAGCTTGAATCAAGAAGAAATTTATACCAAGTAACCTTCATTATTCTACTTTCAAGCATAATGATTATATGTTCAATAGAATTTTTGCCTCTACTTCTTCAAAGAGCCAAACAAACACCCTTATACTCAATTTTTTAAGATTTATGTCACATCCAATCATTTTGGATAATAAACGAATGAGAATTTCTCTAAATCATGAACTGCATAAAATATGATGATGTTGTTGCATTATAAAACATCCTTTGATGTGATGCTTTATCTATATATAAAATTTACGAAATTTACTTTATCTATATATAAAAAGTTGCAAAACTCTTAATCCTCATGTTGCCACCTCATCTTTTGTTTTGTTATTTTATTTTATTTTTTCTGCAAAAATATTTCAAAATAAAATAAAATAACAAAACAATAATGATGTGGCACCATGAGGATTGAGAGATTTTGCAACTTTTTATATATAGATTTCATTAGTTTCTAACATATTTTCAATATTTTTATAACTAAACATTCATGTAAATATACTATAAATTTTTATTCATATAAGTACGTAAATGTTTTATTTAATTGTAATTAAAATTTTGAAATATAGTTTTAATTTATTTTTTATTCTATTTTTTATTCAAAATTTTATAAACATTGAACCATTTAATTTTATTTATATTTAAAATAAAATTTATAAATTAATTTATTGAAATATATTAAAATCTTTTAAAATTTTGGAATACTACACATTAATTGAAAAAAGAGGTTTTAAAAATATCGTTAAATATACAAAATAAATATTATTAATTTTTATAGAAAAAATAAAATAAAATAACAAAATAATGATTAGGTTGCACCATGAAGATTGAGAGATTTTGCAACTTTTTATATAAAGATTTCATTAGTTTCTAATATTTGTTATTTTTTTATAACAAAGTTTCATAAAAACATATGCTATATTTATTTATTATTCACATATATACATAAATCTGTTATACAATTATGCATGAAATTTAAATTTTAAAATATTTTATAGAGCTCATGAATAAAAAAACTTATATAAATTTATATAACAAATTTATATGATTATTTGTTTATATTATATTTATATCTCTTTTCATTAGTTTCTAACATGTTTTCAATATTTTTATAACTATACATTCATGTAATATACTATATATTTTTTCATATAAATACGTAAATGATTTATTTAATTGTAATTTAAATTTTGAAATATTTAATTGTAATTTAATTTGTATTTTAATTTGTATTCAAATTTTTGTAAACATATAACCATTTAATTTTATTTATATTTAAAATCAAATTTAAATCTATATAAAAAACTTTATATGGATTTATTTAACAAATTTCATGATTACTTCTTTCTATAGTTAATTTATTTTTCTCATTTCATTAGTTTCTAATATTTGTTATTTTTTATAACAAATTTTCATGTAAACATATGCTATATCTATTTATTTATTCATATAAATACATAAACTTGTTATATAATTAATATAATTATACATGAAATTTAAATTTTGAAATATTTTGTAGAGCTCGTGAATAAAAAAAACTTTATAAAAATTTGCATAACAAATTTATATAATTATTTATTTATATTATATTTATGTCTCTTTTCATTAGTTTTTAATATGTTTTAAATATTTTTATATTTAAACATTCATGTAAATATATTAAATATTTTTATTCATATAAATATGTAAATATTTTATTTAATTGTAATTTAAATTTTGAAATATTTAATTATAATTTAATTTTTATTTTAATTTGTATTCAAAATTTTGTAAACATTGAACCATTTACTTTTATTTATATTTCAAACTGAATTTAATAATTAATTTATTGAAATATATTAAAGTATTTTAAAAAATTTTAGATTACTCCATATTAATTGAAGAAAGAGGTTTTAATGTCATTAAATATACAATATAAATATATTGATTTTTGTAGAAAAAATAAAATAAAATAAAAAATAATGCTTAGGTGGTAGCATGAGGAGCTAAGGATTTTGCTACTTTTTATGTATAGATTTGAAAATGTTTGGTTTCAAAAATTGTAATCTATATTGTTAACATTTATTATCTAAACAATGTCTTTGGTTTTGACATAAAATTTACAAATATAAATTTTATATAACTATTTTTACACTTTCAAAGAACCTTTTTATTCTAGAAAAAATTCTAAAAATAGCTTTTTTCTAGGAAACTTTATAAAATGTAGTTAAGAAACCTGAAAAAAAAAAGACAAAGAAAAAGAAAATTATTCAAACTTAGTTTAGTCAAAATATCAATTGTTTGATTTCAATTCAATGCCGTTTCACAAAAGCCTAGTGCATTACGTTTGTGTGAAATCTGTTGATAGAATTCATTGCTTATCCTTGTAATAAATGTCATTTAATCCCTTTTAAGTATCGTTGGTTTTTTTTTAAATACCTTTAGATGGCTTTCAGATCCGGTTCAAATATTGTTTCAAGACCTTCAATCTCAAAATTTAGAGTTATCTTATTTTTTGTATTTTTTTAATATTTTCATACGAAATTTACTGTTTCACTAGCTACATTTCTTTCGTAGATAACAATTAATGTGAATACCAAAATGGGATTCAAAACTGGAGTTAAAGATAAAAATTTTTTAGTGAAAAAGAAAATTAATATGCAAATATTTCTTGTTAATTCTATTTTTTTATATGTTTTGAGATGAAAGCTTATTGGATCATTTTTATCAGCAAATAACCTTCTAACACAATGCTGCTAGATGATCCTGTGTTCGAATTCTTACCTTGACACCGAGGACATATCCTTCAATGATTTGAATCTTATTGATTACACAAATTCTCTTCCTCTCAAGAAAACGTTAAACATCAAATTCTCTATTTGTGAACTCACACAACAAATTTAAATGGAGTATACATGGAGGCAATGTTACGAGTTCGACACATATTATGATACCCTCTTCTTTTCTAGGAACAAAATCTAGAAATTCACTATCTCCATAGAGTATTTTATAAGAACGAATTTTATAAACTTTTGTGTTAAAGAATAAAAAAATCGAAATTACATCATCCTCTGCATCTGGAGCCCTTTTAAATGCTCTATTTTCCCTTAACTGACCACTTGAACCAAATAGAAGAGTCCTTCGCCCTTGTAAATCTCTTAAGCCAAAGTTGACACAACTTAGCTCCCACAAACTCCATCATTGACAAAGCTTGATGACCTTAGAAATTTGCAATTATATAAATGCAACCTTGAAGTTGAAATCTAGTTACTTAATTATGTCGAGTGCTTGTTTGAACTTAATTGTAAGAACTGGTCTAGTCAAGAATCAAGATGTCTACTGGATTGGATCAGTCGAGATCTTCAAGACTGTGATCATCCCTTGAGTGATGATATCACTGATGGAGTGAACCCTTATGTCGACGAGTTTGGTCATTTCGTAAAAAATACTATTTTTGGCAAATCCTATCATGATTTTGCTAAATCCCATTTCTTCAATAAGTCCCTTAAGCCATATCCCTTAATGCCATGGACTCTACTTTGGTAAAAGAGAGTGCAATAACGTGTTAGACGCTTGACTTCCAACTAACCGCATTGCCACCTACGGTGAACACAAAGCCAGAGACATATCTTCATTTGTCCTGATCATAAGCATATTTTGAGTCGCAATACCCTTGAACATCAAATTCCTCGTATGTTCTATATCGAAGCTTCAAGTTTGTCGTGGCCTTAATGTATCTCAACAACCATTTGACTGCAATCCATTGATCTTGACTATAACATCTCATAAAACGACTTACGAAGCCAATATCATATACTAGATTAGGTTGACATCCAACCACGACATACATAATATTACCTGTAATACTACAATAAGGAATTGTTTCCTTATCCTTTCATTTTTCCTTCTTTAATCACTCACCAATTTAAAATGTGTTCCAATGGGAGCAGACACAACCTTAGCTTCCCCCATTCTGAAGAAATTCACTATACTTTCAAGATAAGTTTGCTGGTAATACCTTTATTTCTATATCGATTGTCACCATTCCCAGAACCTTACTGGCACATACTAAGTCTCTCATATTAAATTCAGAGTTGAGAAGATTATTCATATTCTAAATTTCTTGTTTGTCTTTAGATGTAATTAACATATCATCTAAGCAAAGTTGTAGGCATATGTAGCTGCCACTTGTTAACCTCTTGATGTATAAACATGAGTAATATGTGTTTCTATTGAATTTCTGCTGAATCATAAAAGTATCAAGCCCGCTATTCCATTACATTGAAAGATGCTTTATATCGTTAAGCGACTGCTTGAGAAGACACACCTTTGCAATAAATCCTTTTGGTTGACTCATATTTATCCTTTCATCTAAACTATCGTGAAGGAAATCAGTCTCGATGTATAGTTGTTCTAATTCCACAATATAGAAAGCTACTAGTAACAACAACAACATCCTCATTGATACATGTTGTACTATTGGAGAGAATACCCAGTTGTAATTTATTCCCTGTATTTGGAAAAACCATGGCGACTAATCCAGCCCTATATCTTGGTTTCCCTGTACCTAGTATTCCAAATTTTCGTTTGAATATCCACTTCGATCCAATGATCCTCTAATTATCTGGTTTATTAACTAGAATCCATGTCACATTCTTGAGAAATGATGACATCTCTACTTCCATAGCTAGTTTCCACAAATTCCAATCCCTGCAATGTCTTCACTAAAGTTTCTTGGATCTTCATTGCCAATGTCTTCTAACTTTGATAAGGAAAATGCAAAGTTGTTTGAACTTAATAACCTTGCTGAAGCCATTATTGTTTTTTGCAGTCCCGAGTTGGTAGTTAGTTAAGTTAGAACGTTTACACCTTGTGTATCTTGCAGTCCCGAGTTGGTGATGCGGCTGGATGTTGTATTCGTCTCCTCCTCAAGGATGATATCGACGTCGAAAAATCTGTGAAAAAAGAATCACACAATCCAAAAGAAGGAATACTAATCCACCGAGTACATCAATGTGAAAAGAAATAGAATAGGTCCGAAAAAATGAAATGAAAAAAATGCAAAAGTCGGGTTACCTCCCGATAAGCGCATGGTTAAGGTTGCGAGCTTGACCAAATGCTCTCCTCATCACCGTCGAGGTGGACGTCCTCGCCTTCGTGTGCGATGACTCCTGCGTTGTGTCCTTCGCTCGGGTATGCCACTCAAATTTGTCATCCGCTTTGCTAAATCAGCTAGCTCTCCCATGCTCCTCTTGCCAGATCATGTTGCTGCTCAAGATTAGCATTTTGTCGAGCTCGTCATTCTGAACGGTTGAGCGTACATTGCTGGTTTTGACTGAAAATGTTGCACGATTGGGATTTAGCCTATGCTTGGTCGTGCTTTGCTTGCTGGTTTGTGTTGGCCGTTCGTGTACGTCTTTACTTTGTGTTTCTTCTGAAGCTCTCGAAATTTGTTCATGCCATATTTCTAGCCGTGGGATCCAATAGGTCACTCAAAACATCAACATTCATAGACTCTTTGAGTACTTCATTTGCCAATTTGTCTATCACATCCACCGAGAATACGGACAATGCAAAAAGTGGCTGCTTGAGGTTCTTGATTAGCCTGAATTTTGCAGTATCTTCCCTTATCTTCATCGTTAGTTTACCCCCTAACGTCGATGATGGCATTGGCAGTATTGAGGAATAGTCTTCCCAAAATGATCGGTATAAATTTATCTTCCTTCATGTCCTAAACCATGAAATCAACGGGAACATAGTAGTCGCCTACCTTGAGAGGTACATCCTCCACAATGCCTATCGGGTGTTTCACCGAACGGTCAGCCATATGTAATACCATCTTCGTGGGTTGCATCTCTCCCAAATCAAGTTTCTTGTACAAAGCGAGCGGCATGAGGCTGACACTAGCCCCAAGTCGCATAGGGCATTGTTGATGAAGACGGTTTCGAGCTTACAAGGGATAACGAAGGTACCTGGGTCGGGTAATTTCTTTGGTATCCCATGTTGGATAATAGCATGTGTCACATCGGTGATCATCACAGTCTCATCTTCCACTCTACGCTTCTTGGTGAGTATATCTTTGAGGAACTTCGAGTAGGAAGGGATTTGCATGATTGCCTCATGGAAGGGCATAGAAATTTCCATCTTCTTCAACCTTTCTGCGAACTTGGCAAATTGTGAATTGTCATTTTGTTTCATTTGGCGTGAGGGAAATGGAAGTGGAGGGCATCTTGGTGGCAGTGCCACATACAGTTCTTCTTCATTCTCAACTTGTACTTCCTGATGCTCTTGGTCGCTAGGCTTTTTCGTTGAACTCTTTGAGCATTCTCCTCTCTCAAAATTCTGGGGTGTGGCGTCCGCAAGATCTATCCCACTTCTCAACATGACGGCGTTGCAACGCTCACAGGGATTCGGCTCAGGCTTTCTCGGTAAAACTCCTTGTCGGTTAGGAGCATTTTCTGTAATTTGTGCCACTTGGGTGTCTAGGATTTTTAAGTGCTTCTGCATTTCCGCCATTAGCCTCTTTGCTTCCTCTTGATCTCGACTTGTAATATTCAGCTCAACATTTATATCTTTTTGTCCATGTAGAATCTGAGTGAGCATAGACGTGATCTCAGTGTTCCCTTCTTCTTGTTGCGGAATTGTAGGGATGTCAATTTCAAGCCCGGCCCGAAACCCGACCCGAACCCGGCCTGAAAATTACGGGTTTGGGCCAAAAATTATAGGCCCGTTTTCAATCAGGCCGGGCCGGACTCGGCCCGCGGGCTGCCCGAGCCCGAAAATGGCCCGCACCCCTAACCCTAATGCTCTCTCATCCCTCAGTCTCATAAGCTTTCTCCCTCCCCCTACCTCCTCATCGTGACGTCTCTCGCCCCCTCGTGCATAAGCTATTAATTTGTAATTAAATATTTTTTTGTATTTTGTTTATTAATAACTTTTTTTCTTCTTATATTTTGTGTATTCTTTATGTTCAGAATAGTTTTTCTAAGATAGAAATCCCTAAATATTATGTGCTATGATATAACTTATAATATATATTAACTTCATTTGAGTTATTTCCATTAAAAATTAAAATTAAAAAAATTTAAAAGGATATGAATACAAATAAATTTTTACTTTACACATATATCATATATGTGACACAAAAAAGTGAAAAGGAAAATATCACAAATGTATGCGTGATCCTAATATATGCATGCAAGATCATATCGATATGGATGTGTTGCAGTTCTAAAAGTCTAACACTAAGACATATAGTATTGAGTTAGCGCTTATGGCTTCTAATATCCTAAGTATTCCGATCACCACAGTTGCTTCAGAGTCTTCTTTCAGCGCTGACTCGCGTCTGCTCAACTAATACAAAAGCCGTCTCTAACCCTCAAACGTTCAACCTTAATTTTTGTCCGTTCTTGGTTACTTGGTTACGATGAAGAAGGTTAAGTTTATACATTTCAATTCAAATTATCGAGATTATACGATTGTTTATGTTGTTGATTTGGTTTCTTTGATTGAATAATGTGTAAATTCTATATTTAGCGGCCCCGATTGATTTCTCGCCGCGACCCAATAAGCATATTGATGGTGAAACTGGAAGAGCAAGAGATTCAAGTCAAATTTATTTATATTTTTGTTTCTTCATTTATGGACTTGTATGGAATAGTTTTTAATCTTTGTTGATGTGTGTTTTAGACTATTAGATTGTTGATTTGTTTAGCATTTCAGAATTTGTTAACGTGAATTTTGGATTCATATGGATTAATTTAGACGTTTTAGACTTGTTTAAATTTTTTAATTTTTTATCTCTTTAGGCCCGAGGCCCGGCCTGAGCCCACCCAAAGCCCGTTGGGCTGGGTTTCGGGCCGTAAATTCTAGGCCCGAGTATATCTGGGCCGGGCTGGCCCGACCCGCAAAAATGCGGGCTTTTTCGGGCTCGGGCCGGGCTCGCGCCGGCCCGGCCCATATCGCACCCCTACGGAATTGGCATTGGTACTCCTCTCGGCTGAAACCCTTGATAGCCTTGCGTTCTAGGCTGAAAATTACGGTGTTGTGGCTGGCTTTGAAACGGCTTTGGCTGGTAGTTTCCTTGCAACGGATTCAAAACATTATCGGTGTTCTTGTAAGACAGATTCGGATGATTCTTCCAGCCCGGATTGTAGGGGTTGGAATATGGATTATTGGCAACGTAGTTCACATCTGCAACATCCTTGAATCCATGAGAATCGGGCGACATTTGGTGCATGTTTACCAATTGTAACTTTAACTCTGCAAGCTCAGCTCGCAATGCAAGGACCTCGATGTCCGCTCCCTTGGCTAGATTGCAGCGATTAAATTCCCCCGACATAATATTTCTTCCTTCGGCCATCTTCTCAATCTTGGCCTCAATAGCGGTAAACGGTAGGTCATGACCTCCACAACCACAAGCAGCGTTCAACCAATCACGAACTTCATCACAAAGACCCTCAATGAAAGTGGAAATGAGGTATCTTTTATCCATCCCGTGGTGTGGGCATTCGCATTGATATCCTTTACATCGCAGCCACGCTTCCGGAAGACTCTCTTTATCCTCTTGTGTAAACAAATTAATCTTATTCTTCCATAGATGCATCTTGTGGGGTGAGAAAAATCGCATCATGAAGCGTTCTTCGAGCTGGCTCCACGTATGAATAGAATCTGGGGGTAGCGTGTAGAGCCACTCGAGTGCATGCTCCCTAACTGAGAATGGGAAGGCAAGCAACATAATCGCTTCATCATTTATTCCGGGGTATGCCTTCATGTTCGAACACAACATCTTGAACTGAGTGAGATGTTGGTTCGGATCTTCCGTAGATCGTCCCCTAAATGGCGATTGACTCAACATCTGAATGAAGGCCGGCTGTAACTCAAATCTGTTCGGATCTATCTCGAGCCTTCGAATGTAGGAGAGAAGCTGCATGTGTTTAGGCATTGTATACGCCCCGTAGGTTTCCGGTGCTTGCTCCTGTGCCATCTCTTCTTCACTAAACAAATCTGTTTCTCACTCACTTGTCGTTTCCTCAATATTCTCGGGGTCACTACGCCTCGCTATTTGCCGTTTCTTTAACGCTCGCGTAGTTTTGTCAATATCGGGGTCGAAGAGGAGTTCTTTGCCTCTCGAACTCCTAGACATGTACCGAATAGTTTGCACGTGGGAAAAGCAACAAACATAGATCAGCTTCGGAAGAGATGCAATGACTCAAAATAAAATAAAAAAATGCGAGTCAATATCGGGGTCGAAGAGGAGTTCTTTGCCTCTCGAACTCCTAGACATGTACCGAATAGTTTGCACGTGGGAAAAGCAACAAACAATAGATCAGCTCGGAAGAGATGCAATGACTCGAAATAAAATAAAAAAAATGCGAAAAACAAAAACAAACAAAAGACTCGGAAAGGACTGGATCTCGACTCAATGAAACCCTAATTCTAAAAACCGTGACAATCTCTGGAAAATAGCGCCAAAAACGTGATGGTCGGAATAAGAGTTTTATTTATTTACAAGACCACTCTACCGCAAGTATATGGTTCGTGTTGTACAAGGGTCGAACTCTGGGGACTAGTGCAGCGTTAGAACTAAGATTGTCACGAGAAGAAGATCGATCAATAGATGAGTAATAAACTAGAAAATAAAGATAAATAAGGATGATGAAGCTAGACTAGGCAATGAGGAGTATCATGGGTGTCGGAAATACCGGAACATGCAATGGATGTTTCTATGGATCATGAAATTCGGCTTGTATCAATCGATGGGGAACTAATATCTAATCCTCTATCTAGGAAATCAACATCGCTCACCTCCCGATGTAGCGCGGAACGTTAGACGCGTTAAGAACAGTAGGGAACTCTACCCCTAATGCTAGAAATGACTCTCCCAAGCTTAAATCTCCTACCTAGAAAATCAACGTCACCCATATCCCTATGTAGTGCGGAACTTTTAGATGCATGACGAACGATTGCATGACGAACAATGGGAATTCTACCTCGATTATTACCATTCCTAAATAGATTAACCAATTGGCCGGATTCTCGTTAATCTAATTCATTCGAAGGTTCATTCATGAGACTCAAGCCTGACTCTCCCAAGCCTAGACGAATCTCTAATCTCCCTCAAACGTGTCTAATCTCAGTAGAATAGATCTAGTCTTATTCAAGCGTGCAATCAACAACGTATGAAGGCATTACGCACAAATCTATAACCTATCGAACCATTCAATTGAACAAAACCGAAATCAAGCATTAATAAATCAAACTATCCATTACAATGGCATCTCTAACCCATGACAATAGATCTACTCAGAATACATAGAGAAGCAAACAAAAACGAAGTAAGTGTTCGTCTCCTCTATCATCCCGAGCGTTGGCTTCGGATGAATCCTTCGGATGCCCAAAATCTTCAACCGTGTTCTCTCCTCTTTCTCCTGTTTCTCTAGGTGTCTCCTCTGGTCTGTGCTTCGTCCCTTTGCCCTAGATGGCTTGTTTTCCCTTTAATTTTCCGTTCAAACCTTCAAAAAAGGTTGTTCCGGATTAGGCAGCCCGCACGGGCACACAATGCAGCCGGTCGTGTAACACATGCAGCCCGATCGGGCTTGCTCTCTCGTGCGTGTGATCTACCAGCCCGAGTCAGGCTGGTTTTTCGGGATTTTGTGGTCTTAAGTGCAGCCCGATCGTGTCCAATACACAGCCCGTGCGGGCTTGCTTGCCCAACCATGTTGTCTATCAGCCCAAGTCGGGCTGAGTTTCGCGGATATTCAATGCAAATTGCACAACCTCAGCCCGAGCGGGCATGATCCAAGCCCGAGCGTGCACACTTCAATTGTTGTTTCCGCTCTTTTCGCTCGATGCTTGAGTGTTCAATTTGGATCCGTGGCCGTGCACATGTTATATTTTGCTGTTCAAACACGTTTTCGGGGTGGAATTGTCGTAATCACTCGTGTTTTCTTTCATATATTCATTTCCTACACGAAACACGAAATTGTAGATGAAATCCTCGAATAAACTCAATAAGTCGGTAAAATCCAAAAAATCTAATCAAAACTAAACCTAAGAAACATGTAAATACTACGACGGATTACATGTTATCAGATACAAATCATCTAGTAACATGTTTGAATATAAAGACTAAGAAAAATTTAGACTATTGATTTCAAAAAAATTACGGTCATAAACAATATAAATGTATATACACCAGAGGTTACTAACTGCAATATAACACAATTGGCGAATTTGAAGATGAGGAGGGTGGTGGTTAGGATTGAATTTTTTTTACTATAAAAACTATGGAATACTACTAGAAAGTCGATGTCTGAGTCATTAATGTCATTTTCTTATGTAAGGTTTTGAATCTTTGATAACTCCATTGGATTTGGAATTGGAATTTAGCACGAGGAAAGTTGACAATGATTGATCATACTCATAGCTGGGGTGATTTGTCAACTTCCTCCATAGCTTTTGTACCGATCATTTATGGAAATCTCATAATCGCCATGTCAGTTAACTCTTTGACGTCATGTTCATTGTGCGGATTAATAATGGTGAATTTCATATGATTCAAGCCCTCTTTCGATTTCTGTATTAAAATTGATATATATGTATATGTGTGTATATATATATATATTGAGTAGAAAACATAGAAAAAATAGAATGGGTGGTTAAATTACTAATGTTTGCTATAGATAGATAAAATCTTTTTTATTTTCATCATCATTGCAAAATAATTTTTAAAAATAACAAATGGAACGAATGCATAATCAACAATAAAAATTTACAACAATCACATCCAATTATTAGAAATTGATCACAATTGCTAGTGTTTTTAGATAATTCATTTCCAAAATATGGGATCTCATATAGTTCATGCTCGCGAATATCTTACAAAAATAGCAATTCTAACTCTAAAATGAAAAAATGCTGATCAAATAAATGACTTTCTTTTATTGAAGATTTCCGGAAAGATGTTAGATTTCTTAAGTTCAACCTTTTGAAATTGATAATGCTTCTATTACTAATTTGCATTCTTTCTATCTTGTCGTATATCAAAACTCTATTTAGTTTTCTTGTTTTAAATGATATTTAATTTATTTTTAAATTTTGGTGCTCCAATAATGATACTAAAAAATATTAACCAAGAGGGTCTATGTAATGGAACACAATTAGCTATCAGTAATTTATCAATCAGAGTTTTTGAAGCACACATTATCATGGACACCTTTTAACACCACAAATTATGCTATCACCAATATTGGTTTCAAAAATCCGTTTTATATTGTGAAGGAGACAATTTTTGTGAGATTATGCTATAAGATACATAAAAATTAATGGCAAAGTTTAAAAAATACTGGATTGTATCTATCAAAATTGACCACGATCAATGGTATGTTTGATCAATGGTATGTTGTACAACCAAGAGTGATTTCAAAACATGGATTAGGAATCTTGATTTTAAACAAAGGTTGCACAAACCAATCGTCCATACGTTTTTACGCAAAAAATATTCAATGGGCTACCAACCACATTAGACATATATACAAATAATTATCTCAAATTTAAATATTATATGTTACTTATAGATAATATATGCATAATTTATTTACTAATTATTAATAAAATTTCAGATTGAGGTCATTAGTAGCCAAATATTTCCAAGATGAACATGAAGAGACAAATTCAGTTTGTTATTAGCGTAAATTCGACAATTATTGAAGATAATTAATATGACATTTAAAATATTATGCATTAACATATAATAATATATTATACATGTTACATTATTGTTTATTTTTTTCATCGCTCTGACTATGATTTAAATGATCTAATAACAACATCATTCCTGAAATCTTTGTTCCCTTTTCCAAATGATTTTTAGATGTACAAGAAACATAAGAACACACAAGATTGTTTATATCAAAATATTCACATTTATCGTTCAATGTGTTATTTTTCTTTCATTTATATTGTAGATTCACATATTTTTAACCATCACATGTTATAAAAGTATTATATCCAAAGTTGTTTTGTAATCTTATTATTGAACTTATTGAATTCATTGCTACATTTTTTGCCATTTTTTACAAAATTTGGACCTATTATCCACTTTTTAGTAAAATAATATAACTTTTTTTTCTTTCTAATATGAAGTTCTGTTTGTGAAATATGAATTCTAATTATATAATTACAAATTGTTAAAAATCCGCTTGTACCGGTTTCTTTCTAGTAGTAATAAATTGGCATAGTAATAGCAAGGGTACCCCACGTTTGAAGCATTTCTGTGGCTTGCAATAAGTGGACATTGTGTTGACATTCTCACATAGGGATTCAATATTCTACGAGTAAGTTAGGTGAAGTGTTTAGGTTAGACATAAAGAGCATGGAAACAATGTCGTATTTTAGGAAACATACTTTCTATTTCAGGAAATAAGTAGCACCATCACTCTGTATGCGTGTCTGTGTTGTACTGCAGAAATAGAGCAGATTTATGGAGTCAGAGTTAATGGATTAAGATTTCAGATTAAACATTAGACACGGCGAATATATAGGTGTAAAGGCCGTGTATAACTTATTACTTTCATTCTGAGGAAGAAAGAAAATAGCTCTTTGAGACGAACAACAATCTTTGAGATGGAGAGAACCAGCCGCATGAGGTTGGGATTTCCTTGTTTTTTTTTTATTTTGGTTTGTGATGCTTAACCAGTGTTTTGAAGGCCTGCGGCAATACCCTTCATGGTTAAGATGAGTGTGTCCTCGAGACCAGGAGCGTATTCGCTTGTTGGGTTAAGCTTGACGAGTTCATCTGCTGGTTTGCTTGATTCCGTTATCTCCTTGGAGATGTGAGGCCGCAACTTCACGTTGTAGTTTGGATCACGGATCCTCTTCAGCGTGTAAGCTTGGCAGACATTGAGGGTAGTTATGTAGGAGTCACGCAGCCGCAGTCTCTGCTTCAAGTAGGGATCTCCTTCAAGAAGATCTTTGTGTCCAGCAACCTACAACGATGGCGTCGTGCACATTCAAAATCTCAGAAGAACTGTCTTGTTTCATAAAAGACCAATATTGTAGTTTAGATAAGATTCTGTATAGTGGAGAGCTTACCTGGAGGATGAGGTTCTTAGTCTCTTCATAGTTAGCTCTGAGCTTGTCTCCAAAGGGCCAAAGTTCTTCCGAGACAAGAAGCTTGTCGTACAAAGCAGCGATTCCGGGGTCTCCCTTGGCGAACACCATTTCTACCAGATCGATGGTAACCCTGAAGAAAGGCCAGTTATTGTACATATCCTGCAGCATATGCAGATTCCTGACATCCTGCTGGATTGCTTGTTTGAAGGCTACACCGAAGCCCAACCATACAGGAAGATGGAATCTTGTCTGTGTCCATGCAAAAATCCATGGGATGGCACGGAGAGATTCAATACCTCCACTCGGCTTTCGCTTTGAGGGTCTGCTTCCAATATTCATACGGCCATACTCCAGCTCAGGGGTAGCCTGCAAGCAATGTTGCTCAGTTATTATTGACATGCTTAAACAAAACTGTAGGAAACTTATACCATATAGATACTTACGAGGCGGAAGTACTCGACAAAACGAGGTTCTTTGAAAACATAAGACCGGTACTCCTCAGTTGCAACAACTGCTATTTCATCTAGCAAGGCCCGCCATTCAGGCTTTGGTGCCACTGGGGGGTTCATACCATGTTCAAGAGTAGCAGCCGTGAAACGCTGAAGAGTTCTGAAGCACAAGTGTTTCTCTCCGAACGACTGCTCAATGACTTCACCCTGAACTGTGACACGCAATGACCCATGAATGGTATCAGGAGGCTGAGACAATATAGCAAGATGGGTTGGGCCTCCTCCTCTTCCAACTGTGCCACCACGGCCGTGGAACATGGTTAGCTTCACTCCGTAGTCCTTGGCAACCTTTACGAGCTCTTCCTGAGCTTTGTACAACTGCCAAGCAGCTGATAGACGGCCAGCATCTTTACCAGAATCCGAGTAACCAATCATAACCTCTTGTTTACCGTTAATACGGTTCCGATACCAGTCTATTGAGAAGAGCCTTGCAACGGCAGCCGGCGCAGCTTCAAGATCAGCAAGCTTCTCAAAGAGTGGAACAACTCTCAATGGCTGTTTTATGCGGCATTCACGCTGTAAGAGCTCCACTGCCAGGACATCAGAAGGTGCAGTTGCCATGGAGATAATGTAAGCTCCAAAACTGTCAGCGGGTAACTCAGCTAAGACATGAAATGTGTCAAGGACATCAGCTATTTCCTCGGTTTTCGGTAGATCATAACCAAAAAGTGGACGCTTGCCACTTAACTCAGAGAGAAGCCATTCCTGGCGACGTTCTTCAGACCATTCTCTATAGGAACCAATGTCCAAGTGCTTGGTGACAGCATCCAAGACATCAGTGTGGCGATCAGACTCTTGCCTGATGTCAAGTCTAACAAGGGAGAGCCCAAAGGTGGAGACTTGCCTCAAGAAATCCAGAAGGCTCCCGTCAGCTATGGGACGGTCACCACATGAGCAGAGTGATCGGTAACAGAGCTCAAGAGGTTCCAAGAACTACGAGAACAGAACAAATAGCATTAAATACAAAATCCAATCTTGAGAACATAAGGGAATAAGCCGAGACAACTCGGAAATCATGGAATCCAGTTCCGAGGCCGAATAACAGGGAGTCAAAGTCCGGCAGTAAGGTAGAAAGAGACGGTCGAAGAAAAATGTAAAGAACAGAGAGGTTAATACCTGTTCCACATTGGTGAAAGTTGCTTCCTCGGGGATGTCAGAGATCCCATTACTCAGTAATTGACGGGCACGTTCCCGCGTGTGATAAAGTTTGTCCCTGATATCACCAAGAACCACACGATATGGCTCGCTAGGAGGAATTGTTTTCCAGAATTCTGCCATGAGGATAGTTAGATTACAAAGATGGGACTAACTTTAGTACCTTGTATGCAAAGCTGAAGATAGACATATTCAAAATGAAAGCTTGAATTGGCATGCAGGTTCATATGCGTTTTTATCATCACACAAATACATCGGTTTGATGGATATTAGAAAAATTTTAGCAGTAAACTGCAAGCACATCCACTATATATAGCTATGCAACTTAAGCTCAATTTTCAGCATGAAACATTTGGCAATCACCATCTTGTAATAAGCCATTCTCTAAAAAGATTTAGAATTTTACCTATGTAGTGTTTTGCTGCATCTTTCCTTGAGTTCCTGTGAAGTTCATCAGCACGTACACGAAGTTCTTCATTGCAACGCCACATAGACAACTGCCAAGAAAATGAGGAATGAATGTGTCATCATAGTAGAGAAAGAAAATTGTACCATAAAGTAGCCGATGATCAATAAGAAAAAAAAATCAGGAGATAATATCAAACCTCAAACATCAGGTCCTCAATTTGATTAAAGTACATGTTGGCAGCCATCATTCTGGCCAATAAGCACACATCCCTGGTGACTTCTGGTGTAACCCTAGGGTTACCTACAATTCATATAATGAGCAAGATGGTGAGACGAAGCAAGAGAGAGCTAAAAAGGGTGATATTTTTGATGATGCAAAACGAGCATACCATCACGATCACCGCCCATCCAAGAAGAGAATTGAATCAGTGGGGCATTGTAAGGAAGACGTTCATTAATCCCAATGTTTTTCAAAGCTGTATCCACGCGGCGTAGGAACTTAGGGACACCTTGCCAGATTGTCTCATGGAAATAACTCATTCCAGCTCTCATCTCATCTTGTGGGGTTGGAGGTGTTCTTCTGATCTCATCTGTGCGGAATCCAGCTTGAATCTGTACGACAATAAAATAGCAGCCCTCTTTAACTCCAAACAAGTATATAGCCTCACAATTCAAAGTAGAAATGCACTCCACAAATGCTCGAGGATTTTTCAATCCGAGTAAATGCACTAGGAAGTTGAGTGTACCTCTCTTTGAAGAGCCTCGTCAAGCTCCTGTTTGTCATCGGGAGTAATGTCCTTGGCATACAACTGAGCCAGACAATTCCTTATCCTGAAAGACCACAAGCACATTAAAACATCAAGCCCAACAGGCGGATAATGCATCACCCTCGGTGAAAGTAAAGGGGGCAAAGTCAAACTGACCTCCCATGCTTCTGAAGCAAAGATCTTCGGACAGACTGGGTAGGATGAGCGGTGAAAACCAGATCCACCGTCTGATTCTTGAGAGCCTCAAAAACCTCTTCTGGAGACTTTTTCAGATCCACCACAAGTCTCTTGAAAGTTTCCTCAATGTCTGACTCAGTAGTGGCGGAGTTCTCATCAGAGAAATCACGCTTCGTCAGCTTCTTGATCCTACGACGGTAAGCTATCTGCACTTCCTCAGCCAAGTTGGCCAGGTTAAGCATGTGAGAGAAAGCCTTGGCAATAACAATGGAGTCCCCAGGATCCAAACTCGTCAGGACATTCCCTAGCTCCTCCAGCTTTTTCGGGTCGTGCTTTCCTTCGTACTCAGCCGAAAGTTCGTACAGTTCTTGAACCTACATTAACATGCTTCATCCGGTTCAATTATAGACTCAACACTGAAGAGGAGAAGTTCTCTGTACAGATAATTGCAATATCACATAACCAATCACAATATTTAACATCTCTTGTGCATGAGCAATAACCCACTGCTTCTTAACGGCTTTTTCACTTGAACCAAAAATTAAAAATTCTAATTACGTAAAAACAACAAAGAATTTTGAATCCATTGCTGGGAAAAACCATCCACCACGAGCAGATGAATGAAACCCCTAATCAAGGACACGGAAATTCGGAACAAAGAGAAGAAAACATACAAAAAAGGGTTTTTCTAAGTTCTTCGGATATGAGCATCAACCAAACGATACGAGATTATATATATATATATATACTTGTATATTTTTTAAAAAAGGTTTTACCGTTTCTCTGAGATCCTCCCCGTGCAAATCTTGGAGAATGTCAAGGAAACGATCCAAGAGCAAAGCATCATACTCCACAAGCTTGTCGTCTTCGCTAACTTTAGCGGGAACCAGTTGTCGAAGCTGCGCATCAATGGACGCCATCTTCTCTATGTTCCGAGTCGTCATTGTCGCGGATCTCTAAACCTTCTCTGCCTTTTCTCTGCGCTCATCGGAAGA